>QLNU02015003.1:85906232-85927621 GCA_006491805.2 Dysdera silvatica
TACCATATTTTACAAATAATGTAATGTAACTTAAGCTGGTGTTTCGTTCGATGGTTTTTAAAAATTTATTCTGTACGGATTTAATTACCTTCATGTTGTTCTTATTCAAATTTTCCTATATACAATTGCAATAAATCAGGTGACTATATAGAAAAAGATAGTACAGACTCAGTAACACATTCTTATTAACTTCACGTGACAATTTCTTTATAATTCCTGTTCCCGAACTGATTTTTTTTTTTTTTTTCAATTTGTTTATTCCAATATAAATCGTTCGTTAATGTTACTCCTAAGGAATCAATTTCTTTGACAATTTCAACTTCTTTTCCATTAATATAAATTCTATCTATATCCCTCAATTTACCAATTTTTTTTTCTTCGTTTTAAAAATTAATATTTTTATTTTAGTGTCATTTATTTTCATGTGATTACTTCTAAACCAAAGTTCATATTTTCCAATTTCTTCCTGTCCAGTTTTTATCAATTCTTCAATGTTACTTCCTCTTACAAATACACTAGTGTTGTCTGCACATAATGTTAATGTACCTTTGTCTGATACATGCATAATATCATTAATATACAGTAAAAACAATAGGGGAGCAAGGATTGATTGCTGGGGAACTCCATGTTTGCTTTCCAATGAATCAGATTTTATGTTATTTACAAGGACAAATTGTTGTCTTCCCTGAAGGTAGTGTTTTAATATATTATTTATCTTTTCTTTAAAACCGTACTGATTTAATTTTTTTAGCAGCAGTTTTCTGTTAATTATGTCAAACGCTTTATTTAAGTCGAAAAATATTTCCATGCCTATATAACTGGTGTCTAAAGATCTTTGTATTTCCGTTGCCACATTTAACAATGCGATTTCTGTTGATTTGCCTTTCATGAAACCATGTTGACAATTATCCAAAATATTAAATCTTTTGATAAATTCGGCTAGTCTGTTATATATTAGTCGTTCGAAGATTTTGGCAAATACTGACAAGATTGAACTTGGTCGATAATTTGATTTTAAATCCTTTTTACCTTTTTTAAATATTGGGATTATTTTTGCTATTTTTAATTCTTCCGGAATCATTCCAACTCAATGATTTCATTGTAAATTATCAGCAATGGCTGGGGAAAAGATCTCAACATTTTCCTTTGCCGATTTTGGTCTTATTTCATCTATACCCGTTCCCTTTTTAACATTTTATGTTTGCATGATTTTTAATAGTTCGAATTCATGTATGTCTTTAACAAACATTGTGTTATCATAATCATTTTTTAAGTACAAATTATAGTCCACTTCGTTATATTCGTTTCGATTTAATTCAGTATCTACTATACTCGTTTAATTTGTTAGCCATTTGTTATTCTTCAATTATTGTTTCATCATTTTCACGTAATCTCTCTAGATTTTTATCCTTTGTTTAGATTTACCAATTATATTTACATTTATATTTACCAATTATATCCTCAAGCTTATTTTATTTGCATACTTTCAGTTCGACTCTTTGAAGTGCGTGTAAATTCCAAATAACATATTTCTTGAAATTGATTGAATGAATCTGGGAACAGCATTGCAACTTGTCTTACGTGAAATAGTTATTGGTAGCTCTCTTATACTCAACAAAGCCTGTAGTTAAGCAATTATTCAACTGCCCATGACAGGTGCAGTTGGAAGACATGTATTTGCCGATATTCATTCTGGCACGGTTGCTGAAATCAAAGTTTGTTGTCTCAATCCCCTTCGCTTTACTGTTCACAAACTATTAATTCTATCAGTGTATTTTGGAATGCCTACCGGATCTTCTTATTTAAATAAATATGAACAGTATTTATAATAAATAAAAGAATTCTCGCAAACAAAATTCAGTAATTATTAATAGTGTGATAAATCTGAAATTCTTTTCTCTCCTATTTACAATTTGTATTAATACTGAATTACTGAAAGTTTTAGTTTTAAAAATTATGTTATTAGTCTCACTTAATGTGTTTTGTGAGGTAATGAAATAATTACGGATAATTATTATTTGTTAATTATGTTCCGTAATTTGAAACAGGTTTTATTGGTAATTTGAATAGTGAAGTTGTTTGTTGCTTTTTAAATTATGGCGTATAGTTAATTATCAAGCTCAGTCATTAGAAGGGTTTTTATTTAATTTATAATTCATTTTTCTTTTTCCCTAACAAGGTTTAATTACAATATTTTCATGTCTGGTAAAAACAATCTTATTATGTGATTGTTTGTTTGTTATTTTAGGATTATTCGTAAATAAACTTACCACTGAAAATAACAACCAAATGTAAATACTCGGATTTAATTTATGGGATCTCTCTCTCTCTCTCTCTTCCTTTCTGAAATTATAAACAAGCTTAGTATTTCTTAGGCTAGCAACAAATATGTGCTCCCATATGAGTGGGCAGAAGGAGGTTCGACGCACACCAGCCATTTAAAAATTTAATTTGCCCGAACCTGCTATGCATTTTCTTTCAATTTTTTTCATACACAGATAGTGACAACCAGTGCATGAGAAGCGCAAAATGCGATGTCCTAATCATCTATGCACTTGAGCAGCTGACCTGAGTTTTATCTGGCGCTTTTCACGCAGTGGTTGAAAATATTTGTGCATGCTGGACGGTTTTAGAACTAGCGCTGTGAGTGGTTTGCGACCCTAGGTTCTATGACAAATATTGTTCGTCTAGGTGTACCCTATCCCTCCTCGATGTTTGCAACCCTGGTGTTGAGACACCCTGTATATATAGGAATTTCGGACGAAGCGTTGAAGGTTGACGAAGCGAGTAAGATGACCAAATCGGGGTTTCTCTGAAACTCTTCAAACGGCAGCACTCATCAGCAAGTAAGAGATTCATAATGTTCCCCAAGGTATCCATCATGAATGTGAGAAGAAACAGCCCCATTGCTTTTATGACACGGAGCAAAGAATGTACAGGTACGTTTTATTATAATTTTTCACGTGTTTAAGACAGGTTTTAAACCGGCAATAAATTAATGCTCAGGAAATCGAATTGCTTTATCAGTAAGTTTAAATTCTTGGTAAATCATGGTAAAACGGTTTCTTTTTGAAAAATTTATTTACGCTATTATTTGAAATCGTGCCAGAGATGACTCTGTCTGGTAAGATGAGGAATATATAGTGTGGGAAAGATGGCGAATTCGTCATCTTACTTGAAATTTAGAAAACTTTTTTTTCAAAATAAATAAATAGACCAATAGACAAATTATGAATGCTTTTTGTTCGCTTCAAAGATGGTAAAATCGTTCAACAGAAAGACTAACCGACAAAATTGATTTAATAATGATGATATGAAAGTGGTGATGAGGAAAGTTTGAAGTGGAGTTCCTACAAATGCTACAGCCAAACAATTCAAGACTTCTGAGGCAACTCTAAGACGATAAGTCAAAAAATGTCAAGAAAATGCAAGTAGGCCTACCTATATTTATTTTGTAACAACTGATTAGCTTCGTAATTGATTGAATAGGGATACCTTAATTCCTGTAGTTATCATTGTTTCTCACCGAATGATTCTTAAGCAACATGTCGATTTTTTCCAGCCTACATTACTAAAGTAAATTCAATTTAAAAATACATCCTCAGATGAACAGGAACTTAAACTAGAAGAATATGTACAGGAGTTGGATAAAAAAGCCTTTGACTGCACAAAAGCAAGTTTTGCGAGATTAGTCTATGATTTTGCAGAAGCACATAAAATTTCGAATAGGCTTAACAAGGCAAAAAGAAAAGCTGGCAAAGATTTTACAAAAGTTTCCATGGAAAAATTTAACTTTTCATTCCAAAAACTAGAGGTCACATCTGTAGCACGACTAATGGCATTTAACAAGCTAAATGTAGAAATTTTGTTCAACGTTTACAAAGACCTACGAGGGAAGCATAACTATCAGCCACACCAAATCTACAACATGGATGAAACGGGATGTTCCAATCGTTCGTACAGAAACTCCTGCCGTTTTGAGAAAGAAAAGTATAAGGAGAGTGATAAAAATTTCCTCGTCTGAAAGAGGAATGAATTTGAACATTGCTTGCTGCGTCAGAGCTACTGGCCACTTTCTACCTCCATTTTTCATTTACCCCAGAGAAAGAATACAGTCAGCATATCTTGAAAGTGCACCTCCAGGCTCGGTTGAAGTCGGCCACAAATCTGGAAGGATGAAATCTTAAAGTTTTATTAAACAGTTAGAGCATTTTCTTACACAAGTGTAGCCATCCGAGGTCAATCCCGTACTTCTTATGGATAACTATTCGTCACATGTAACATTGGAGGCTATGAATTTATATCGAAAAAGCCAAGTGACAATGTTAACGTTTCCACCACATGCAAACCATGGAATGCAGCCTCTGGACGTTTCTATCTACGGTCCACTTAAAACAGCCTATAGCCATACTTGTTCTGATTTTCTTGTAAGTCATCCAGGTCAGATTCTTCACTTAAAAGATATTGCAAAATTATTCGGTATAGCTTTCATGAAAGCAGCAACTTTAAATAATGTCATCAATGGGTTCAGAGCAACTAGCATTGAGCCGCTCAAATCCCAGGCCTTTGATAACACGGATTTTACGTCGTCGGAAACCACAGACAGTGTATATCTTGAAATAATTTATACAACATAATTGCAACATCGCTCATAGCTGGAATATAATCCGCTCCTACTGCTGATGAAGAAATGTAGAGAATATCAAGTTTGCCTCCTCAGCGTTATGCAACTCCACAACATCGGAAACAAAAAAAAATTGCCTTTTTCCATATTACAAGTTTTCCTGTTAGAAAATTTCTACAAGCTAGAAAAACAGAAAAGAAAAAAGGAGAAACAAAAAACAAAGGTGTGAAAAATAAGGAAGCTATTAATAAGCGCATAAATTCCCACTGAGCAAGAATTCTAAATGAGCTTTCGAAAAAAGATCAAGATGAAACATCATCCAACTCTTCAATTGACATTTACTATCAAGAAAATGAGACACTCTCTTCGAAGAAGAGAGAGAGGATGAATTTTTGTTCTGAGTACAGTAAAGATGAACTATGATTTCAGTGCTCCCCTTTGCAGAGAATGGGCACATGCCCAATGCTCTGATATCAATCGAAAAGAAGCTAAAATTAAGAGTTTTATATATATATGTCATTTTGTGAGCTCTGAGATACATGATAAAAAACCCTCAATTAACTTCCATTTTTGTACAACTTAATTATTCGTCATCTTACCCGCCAGTGCAAGCAAGATGACGAAACTGCGCTTCATGCAATAAAGTTTATTTGTTCATTTTTCTTGTTGTTTGAAAATAGTCTAATAATTCGTGGTTAAAGCTAACTAATAGTGCACTAAACACAGATAAAACTGCAGCTCTATAGTTGTAAGCCATAATAACTTAAACGTAAGTATTGATTAAGTTCGTCAAATTACCCGAACTTCCCCTATTGTAAAAATTATGAAACACGCAACTCTTTGATGATGTTTGATTTTTATTATCTCCCCTTCTTGATTTGAGTTTCCAACTAATTGCAACTATTAATAAATACTTGAAAAATGTAATTATCGTTCTGACAGAACCATTTTCTTGAAACATATCTTTACAATTTTTTTCTTAATTTTATCTATAATTGCCAGTAGATTTTCTAGAGGACAGGGCCAAATTATGGCAAAGGCTCGCGGTGCCCGCGCCCTGGCCGCACGAAAAGAGGGGCCCCCCAAAACATTTTATTTGATAATTTTATTTAATGTAATAAAATAGTAAATTAATGCAAAACAATCTTTTTTTCTTCCTTCTTCGGATTTAAGATCCGAAACGAATCTAGAGAAATCATAGCTGGTATCCACAATTACGGCAATTATAACTACAACTTCAGCTTTGAGAATAACTACAGTTAACTCTTGTTTTTTGTTATTGCCTATCTTGCAATTTCGCTGCTCAATTACGTCACACTTTAAAATTTAAAATTTTGGAGATTGTATGTCTTCAGGATGTGTTATTTTTATTGCACATTTTTTCGCAACCAATTTTATCTTAGGTCTATTTACATCTTGATAAAACCATAGCATTGTACTTTTTCAAATGATCATGAATGCCGAGAACGTGAGCCACAGTGTTACCAAAAACATGGTACGCCAATTATGGGCGCCCTCAGAATTATATGCAATGGGGTGCATCCAGGAAAAATTCCAACTAAATAACGTCGTTAGGGCATAGTTTCTTGTGGATTCAGTCCTCTTTTCCCCCTTTTTTCATAAGCCAAATTATTGCCAGCGCACCCCCTTGAACCCTCGGCGCCAATGCCACACACACACACACACACTATTTGGTACTTTTACCGAAACTTCCACAACTTTAGCTATGCAAATACACTCCTTAACATCTGACGTTAAAGTGTAAGTGGGATCAAAAATTTATTATAACCTATTATAATCTAACCTAATTATAACCTAAGTTATTATATATATTTTTAAATGGGAAGGGGGGTGCGTACATTTTTCAGATTTATATACAACCTTTATACGTGTATCGGGAGGCCCTCGATGCCAGTTAGACCGGGGCCCCCTAATGTTTATAGTCGGCCCCTGTGTATATTCATAGTTATTTCAAATGACTATTTTGAAAACGTAATTAATTTATCTCGTTCGAATTCACCAATTTCGCTAATGCTTAACATAGTTATGTACGAAGACCCGCTTGTTTAACTAATCCACTTCTAAGGGAATCGGCCAGGCTCCAAACCAACAAAAAAATCCTATCACCACTGAGGATATGATCGGCGTCAAGGAGCATTGCTTTATTGCTATAAATAAATGAACGGTATTATAACAGCCGTAGCAAATTTCTAACGTTTAGTCTATAACTTCCAGTCGGCGCACCCTATTTGTATAAAATTATGCTTGCAAATATTCTACGCACAGCTACTAATTAGTTGAGTTGTAAGTAATTAGTTGAGAAGCAAGAGCGAACTGCACTTCCCTTTTAAAAGGCGTTTCTGGAACCAATTACATCCATCGATTGGAGCTTTAAACAAGCTTAAACGGCTTTTCCGTTGTAGTTTAAGGAGGTGGCTTTATGGTCGTGGGAGGTTATGCAAACGAAGTACATACTGTGAAAATATTTACTTCGTGTGAACATCCACAAATACTTAGCTGCAGTTTCTGTAAAGTATTTTTATCTTTTTGAGATTAGGAGTTTCATAACTGGGTTTGAAACTTCGTTAGGTTGAATAAAAAAAAAGCTAAAAATTTTCGGCGCGCAAAACTTCTTCGACTTCTAATTTTTAAGACAAGTTACATAAACTTACAAGTTATCTATTTGAATTGCATTTAATTTTATTTTAATTTCAATTCCGTTACCGTTTTTGATACTGTTTTTTTTTATTATTAAGAGCAAGATTCTGAGAGATTGACCTACCTGTTACACCATCTCCGATTTTTATCAAAAAGTTACCAATTGTTACTACATATACTAAATGGTGAAGTCCAAAAATTTTGTGTTGTATCATTCACATTTTATGACCTGTTGAAAGTCATTTTTACAAATGAAAAAATCTGTATTTTTGAGACATATTAAAAATGTTTTTGTCTGTACAGCGCTTCGCAAACAACTTGCTACCTGATTTTTTTCTGTTACAGAGTACGCTAACATGGATCTGTATAACACATAAAAAAAATTCATGGCAAATTGGATGCGCAAGGTCATGCAAAGTCACACATTGTCATGTTTTTAGCGATTTTCACCATTTTCAAACCTGAATTCCATCTTGCGCAATCCATGTGCCACTGCAAATAAGGTGTCATTAGATAGAGCTATATTAGCACTACTAATTAATGAATAAAATATTGAGGCAAGCGGAATGTGCTGGTGGTTATTTGGTACCAAAATCTATACATTTCAGAATTTGGCACTTCAGAATTTGGCACAGAATATCTCACTGCGCGGACACTGTATTGAGACAATACTATAACTACTGAAACACTCTTTTATTATATGTAATGGAAAAGTAAACTTTATTGGAACAAGTTTAACAGAAACAAATAAAATAATTTTTTTCCATGCAAAATTTTTTTTGTTAGATATTATAGGCTGCCATAACTTGGTTAACCAATTTATTATTAACTTATTATTTATACAATAAACTCTTGAAGGCATAAGTCCAATTAAGTTTCAGCTAAAATCTCTAATTTCTGAAGTTTCTAGAGTACTGTTCATTATATGAAACATGCCTACAAAGAAATTACTGAAAGTTTCATAACAACATTAGCCAAAAAAATGCACCTAGATGGGAATAAGCATTTCGGGATGTAGTATCCGACAGAAATAGCTGTAGTGATTCAGAGGCAGATGAGACTATGAAGGAAATTATAACGGCCTTCAAATTGAACAGTCACAGGAAATGAAATTTGAATCGTATCCATGAATCATGAAAATTACACAAAACCCCAAGTTGCTGATATGTTTGGATACTCACAAACCTAGGCGTAGAATTGTATGGGCCTGTGGGGCTGGCCCCAGATAATTTAAAATAAATTACTATTTTACATATATTGTAATGTATAGGTGCTCATAATATGTACTTGGGACCTCCCAATAATTTTGAAAACTTTACGTTGATGCTCACAAACATTGATTAAGCGGACACGGACTTTACGGACACATTGTGGACCTGGCCATATGACTATTGAATACGAAGTCACCTGAAATAGACTAGATATGCAAAAGGTAGATCCATTCAAGGTAGATCATCATTTAGATTTTTTACTTGCAACTGCGACTTGTGACGCTTCAGAACAGATTTTTGCGACTGATTTTTCCTGATGGCTCTCTTTCCTCTGACGCTATCACCAAGCATTTTGGCATAATAACTATGGATAAATTACTTCATTATAGAATTTCTATCTTTATGGTTCAATATACGAGAGCAGATGTTGAGGTTGATATTCATCCTCTTATTCAACTCGAACATACTTATGGTGTCCGAGCCGTGGATTTATTAAGACCTTGCCATGCGCGGACAAGCTTTGATTTGTTACGCATTGGAGCTTCGGGTCCACGGCTTTGAAACAACTTTTGCCGTTTAAACTTAAATCTTGCAATTCTTTTACGTGTTTTAAAAAATTGCTTCGTATTTTTTTACAGACTCATAATCATGCTGTGTCGAACATAAACTCGCCGTCTGTGTAATGCCCTTCAATATTCTATCTGGGCAGCATGATCTTTGTCAGCTTTTTAGTCTTTTCTCCATACTGCCCAGGCAAGAAGGCAACAAAACACTTATTTGTTCAAGACGATTACTGTTTATTAGTTAATCATATGTATTTAATTATATCTTCTCATAGTTCATATTTATCTAGTCAGTATAGCCTATGTATTGTATTTTTAAGTTGTTTTAGCATAATTTGTTTTTATACTTTGCGGAGTAAAACAAGGTCTGTATAATGTTACTGATACTTGCCTAAATAAAAGTATTTAAAACTGGGTCTAGAAAACCTACTGGAAACTAAAACTTACTTAGTTTCTTCTTGTAAAGTCTAGTAAAGTCTAGTTTCTTCTTCTAAAGTCTAGTAAAGTCTAGTTTCTTTTTTTAACTTCTTAACTTACTTAATTTCTCTAACTTACTTCAACTGGTTTTCTTTAAGATACAGCTTGTGGTACTACCACTTTGAAATATGATTGTGAACAAAGCAGAACAAAGCAAGTTATTGCATGTACAGTACTCACAGCATTAAAAACACATGTTGTATATGATTATCTACAATTTTGTAAACAGATTGAGTCCGATGGCCTAAGTAAATCATCACTGATTTGTTTACTAAATTCTTTTAATCCAAGTCAACATCCATTTCTTAGTAGTTTGGATAATACGTCAGCTGAAGGTCTCAATGGGCTTTCAGTCTTCAGTGATATTGTAAAGAAACTAGACATCAACAATACCACTCAAAAACATCTTATAGAAAAATTAGACATGGGTAAAAGTAACCTGAAAGTAACTTATAAAATTCATTGTAAAAGTAGCAGCACATGTTCAAACCATTATGCTCAGTTTTCCTTGAGTTCATCAGATGATATAGTCTTGAAAGTCATATGTGATCATGATCACCATGTGAGCTGCTTTCAATGTCAATCGCTTTTACGATCTCCAAATGAAATTTCAATCATAATCACAAATATAAAAGAATCTGCTGAGAAATATGAAATTGTATACGATTCTAACATCGCTTGTAAGCATGTCGTAGAGTACATGAGACGCATTGTGAGAGGTGTTCAGCAAAAAAGGCAAAGGAGTAAGCACTAGATCTGGCAGATGAAGGAACATCCTTCTGGTTGCAAGACTATCAAAAACTACTACCACAGAACTACTGCAAAAAACAGCAGGATTATTTTGGAAAAAGGGGTATATCAATGCACGTTGATGTATTTGTTATTCGGATTAATGGAAAAGCATAAAAAACAGTTTATTTCACTATTCTCAAAAGAGCTGTGATCAAGATACACTATCTACCTTATGTGTTTAAATGAGATCAAACTGTTTGTTCACTAAAACTGTGATTATGAACTTCAGCCACGTTCTTCTTAAGCTTTTCTGAATGGCAAACGGTTTGACATTGGTAAAGTTCTAGAAGACTATGGTGATGACATGTTTCGAATGAAAGTTCTTCACCAGAGCGGAGCTGAGGTGTTTAAATGGCCATTGCGTGATAATACAGATACCCCACACCGAAGCAGTGTCTTTTTTGGACCTGTACAACCTTCTGGAGTTGGTCCTTTCAGGGTTCCTTGCTTAAAAGACCTACAGGAGTCTTATCGAAAGTGATATAAATGGGTGGAATAGATAAATGTAAATTGATTTGAAAATGTAACATAAAAATTGAAATACTCAAATATCCATAGATAGGTAGAAAAAAATTATTTTATTTTTTTTCTGTTCAACTTGCCTCAGTAAAGTGTACTTTTCCATTATATATAATAAAAGAGTGTTTCAATAGTTATAGTATTGTCTCAATACAGTGTTCGCGCAGTGAGATATTAGAGTCCAAATAAGTGCCAAATTCTGAAATGTATAGATTTTGGTACCAAATAACCACCAGCACATTCCGCTTGCCTCAATATTTTATTCATTAATTAGTAGTGCTAATATAGCTCTATCTAATGACACCCTGTTTGCAGTGGCAAATGGATTGCGCAAGATATAATTCAGGTTTGAAAATGGGAAAAATCGCTAAAAACACGACATTGCGTGACCTTACATGACCTTGCACATTCAACATGCCATGAAATTTTTGTATGTTTTATAGAAGCCCATGTTAGTACACACTGTAACAGAAAAAATGTAGATGACAAGTTGTTTACGCAGCACCGTACAGTGAAAAACATTTTAATGTATCTCAAAAACACAGATTTTTTTCATTTGTAAAGATGACTTTTAACAGGTCATAAAATGTGAATGATACAACACAGATACAACACAGAGCAAAAACTTTTTGATTTCAACATCTAATAAGACTACTAGCAACTGGTAATTTTTGGAGAAAATTCCGCGATGGTGTGAATCGCCACCTAATTTTAAGTGAGTCAATCTCTCAGAATCTTGCTCTTAATAGCTGCGTTCTGTGTGTTTTGAACACATTTATTGCATTTCCATGTATTCAAAACTATTTATTGCGTTAAAAGCATTTCAGTCTGAGGTTAAGACGTAACATTAATTCATCCAAGAAAAACGCATTTCGTTATAATCGAATTTATTTATTTATTTATTTGTTTGTTTGTTTGTTTGTTTGTTTGTTTGTTTGTTTGTTTGCTTGCTTGCTTGCCTGCCTGCCTGCCTGCCTGCCTGCCTGCCTGCCTGCCTGCCTGCCTTCCTACCTACCTACCTACCTATCTATCTATCTATCTATCTGTCTGTCTGTCTGTCAAGGCAATAATAAAAATAATAAAAAAATAATAAAAAATTAAAAGCTTAGTTCCATGCTTGAGAATAGAACACAATTCTTATCTTCTTTATAAAGTCACAGTTTGCTCATTTTTCTGATAGTGTAATTCTATCTAAAACCAAATAATAAATAACGCCTTTTGAGAATGTGCGCGCGAATAGTTTAATAATATATTCTTCTATCGTAATTATTTTTAATGTCGGGCACGTTTTATAAAAGAAGCACAACTATAAAACATCGTCCACAAAGAAGAATGTTTTACTTTTGATTTCAACTCACGTACTTAAAAACTCACAAAAATAAACGCCGAAAACATTTACGTTCTAGTCTCGAAAATTACAAATTTTTTTAGCACTTGCTTTTTTCTTCGTCAAAATTTCGTTCATTTTTAACATTCAGTGTATCTTCTAGAACTTAAATAAAAAATGGGGTATCATGATTGATGTCAAGGGAGTTCTGGAGAAATTGTTCTTACCGTTAAGCTGGCGGAATTCATGTGTCCGTTACGAGAATTTTAAATAAGTTTTATACTGAAGAAATGCACTTAACGATAGCTCTCAAAACAAATTTATTACAAATACGTTTTCCAATACCTCTTCGCCTTTTGCTTTTCATAAAGCTTTGCAATTCTCCTGATAGATGGTTTTTGGAATAGTTCTACAGCAACTCACACATAAAAATACACAAAATTACTATTTTATTATGTATTTTCGATTTGTGGTTTCTATTTTACTTGAGGGATTTTCTTATTATCAGTTATTTATGTTTACGTTGCAAGTAATTTTAAATTATTATTTATGACATACTATTTTGTAATTTAAATGTTGTAACGTAAATAAATTATGAAGTTCCCATTCGTTTCGATATTTAAAAGAATTTCTTATGAAGCGGTTTAGTAAAATATTTATTTAAGAGGTTCATAGCATCTCTTAAATATGAAATACCAACATTAGCACAACTAAAGGAGAGCTAAAGGTAATTTGGCCCCATGAGGTGGAAAAATTAAGTTCCTTCCCCCAGAAAAACGAAAATTCTAGATAAATGATATGTGCAGCTTATTGGGCTAATGGCTTAAACCTTCCCCTTAGAACTCAGGCAATCAATTATATATATCATACACATACATATAACAATACATATATATATCAATTTTACATAAATTTTAATGTATAAATGTACATAATATATGCTTTCCACAGCATGATTAACTGTAATTATCAAGTTTCAGTAGCACCGAAACTTTTCATAAAATCATAGACTTTTTTTTTGGTTTCAACAAAACTTACCAAGGAACTACTTACTACTTCTTCTTTTTCTTCTTCTCCTCCTCCTCTTTTTTTCCGTCCGATCAAACCTTATACTTTCAAAAGAATTATAGTCATTAATTATTATTGCCATTGAATTATTGTCATTATAGCCTTGTCATTAGCCTGTAGCATATATAATGACGATAAGAGTTGTTGTCAATTCTCGAAAAATTACAACAATATCATTGTAAATCACACACTTTAAATGTACGAAAGTAGATTTAAGACATAAAATTATTTTACTTTGATAGAGACACCACGGGAGAACTACTTACTTTATATTAATAGTTGGATATCAAAACATATAAACATCCACAATTTGGTGGGTATGGGCTGGTACAGGAAAGAATAAAATGGGAGTACCACTTTGATACAACGTCCCATGAAGATTGCCACCCCCTGCTTTAAATCGTCCGTCCATTTTTCTTTTTTTTCTACCTCTAGGCGTCTTCCCTGTAATATTTGCTTCAAGTGTAAATTGGGTTAGCTTTCATTTTTCTCCAAAAAAGAGGCCTAAGATTTAAAAATTATATTTTATTTAATAAAGATATGATAATATAAGCTGCCAGATCAACCATTTGCCATACTAAACGCCATAGAGCCGCAGCAAAATATAAGCCCGTTATAATTTGATTTTAGCATTCAATCTTGTAATAGGCGAAATAAAATTTACATGTTTAAATTCTCATATTGCAGTTCCTTTTAATTCATATTTATTTATTAATATTTTAATTAATCTTGCATATTTTATGCATATCATACCTATTCGATCATATCAAATTTCATATTTATCGCCCCATATTTCATTTTACACAAAAAATACACTTATCAATAACTGATTAATTTATTTACACAAATCGAACAGTACCCTGATTAAATTGAGAAACAATTTTATCAACTTTTTTTAGGCATAGTAATAGTAAGGCCGATATTATGGTATAGTTTAAAAAATATTAATAATTTTTTTCTTAATCTGCATAGTGTTAGACATATTAATATATCTGCTGCTATTCTTTCGATGAATTTAATACCGATCTCTTCGCAGTTAGGTTTAAAAAGCAGTCCATGTACTGCCCCATTCGGCGAAATATCCGGTTTCGGAAAATACACTTTAAATAAGTTCCTAGGTTATTAAGTGTTTGTCGTCTGTAGTCCAGTCGGTAAGAACACCTTCCCGGGATAGTAAAAGGTCGTGGGATCGTGCTCCACCAGACGCACAAAACATTTATTTTCTTTGCGAATACTTCACCATCTAACCCGGCTATAACATCGGCTTTACTATTACTACGCCTGAATAACGTCCATAAAAATTGTTTCTTAATTGGTAAACTTGTTAATGTAGTCGTTTTCTGTTCATAATTTCACAACAATAATTACTTCGTTTTATTTCTGCAATGAATTCGGTTTCTCAGGCTCCTTAACGCAATTCAAATTTAATATTTCCTTCAAAAAATATCTTCTTTTAATGTCTGAGAACTAATAAAAAATGTTCTATCTTCCAAAAAGTTGGAATTTTACATAGTTTATTTCATTTCTCAATCGTGCACATAAAAAATCCCAAGGTCTGAAATTGCGTTTGTTAGAAAGTTGAATATTTCTAATTTAGAAGTTTCCCGGAATTTAAAAAAAGGATGTCGACCATTTCATTAAATCATTTCAAATTCTAATTCTCGTCCGGCTCGAACTGGAAGTGTAAAATTTTTCTCAAAGATGTTATCAAAAAATCGTAGATCTTGAAGTCCATGCAACTTTTGTTGAACATTGGCTTCTTTAGCATTCAAATAAAAATATTAATTTCGAAGACTTTTTTTTATTCCAAACTCATTTGCTTAACGTTGCTAAGCGCAAGGCTTTGAAGAAATAGACATGATAACTTACAACAGTGGTTCGAATGAACGTGTTTTATAAAAAGATTTTAAAAGGCCTATAAACTTTTGATGTTTTCTTGTGAAATGATGTGTGCCTAAATCTAAATGAAATTAATAAATTCTTTTGAATTTGGCTTCGCAACGAAGACTTTCAAATTTTACTTCGTAATAAAGATTTTCAATTTTTCTGCGTGATACGGACTGTCGAATATTTCTTTGCATTGAAGACTCTCAAATGTTTCCTTTCATTGAAGACTGACAACTTTTGCTTCGCAATGAAGGATTTTGCATGTTGTTGCTGGTAAAATAGGAAATAGAGGTCACCCGAGATTTCGGGCACGCCAGAAATTATCCTTTTTCAGAAGTGGTTGAGTTCGTACTCCTGGTAAAAGATAGCTACTAAAGCATCTGAAAGCTTCTATTTTATCTGTGTTTAAGCTTTTATATGTAATTTTTTCCTCCTGATACTTCGGACAAATACAAATACAAAGGTTTTGCAGATGTGATATTTAATTTTTCTTAATTATCTCCTATAAGAACTTAATTTTGATGTGTCATCATTTATTCTATTCGAATGTGCTTCGAAACTGTATAAATTTCAACCAAAATCCTCATAAATACGGAATGATGCATTCTTAGAATAACCTAGAAAATTTAAAATATTATTTAAATGAAATAAAACTACTATGCATTGAAAATATCAGTATTATGGAAAATATCCCTAAATATTTAAAATTAACCAAATAAATGTAAATTTGACGGTTAAATATGTGTAAATTCAATATAACCAAAACGATAAAAACTAAAAAAATTGATTCTATGACATCATTCAAAGAAGGATGATACATATGATAGAGTGGGGAAGATTGAAATACGAGTAAAATATAGAGTTGTACTTACGTTGGATGGCACAGACATACAGAGAGGAGAAATTAATAATATACGGGAAAGATAATGGAGAAGCTAGTAGTAATGTGAAATAGGAAAGTAGGAAAACCACGGCTATGATGGAAGGACAAAGCTGCGGAAGATCTGGAAAAGTATGGATGGAGTAGTGAATAAGCTGTGGATAGAAAACTGTGGAAAGGTATAAAAAAGAATATGACGTGGGCCCCATATGAACATGGGAAAACAGTGGCGAAGAAGAAGAAGAAGATGATGATGATGATGATAGAGTTGTTGAAGGGCCTTTGATTATTAATTGATTGATAATGGTTAAAAATATTAACTGTGAACATTATAAATGAAAAGGTAGATCGTAACAGAAATGTAAACAGATGTCAAAAATATGCAATAGAAGACACAGAAATGGGAGTTACGGAACTATAATTCCATATACTAAAATGTATATATACGAAATTGCATCTTAATGGGGGATTGTGACGCCCACCACCACCAACCCCACTTTGCGTTCACAAGTACAACGATGGGAATACCGAGATGGATGTATATACTGATAAGAAAGAATAGAACTAAAGAAATGAACATATAAGAGGGGGACAACAAAAATCACAGATGTGTTGAGAAAAATAAAAGTGTCAAAACAGAGATGATATGGACATGTGATGAGAATGGAGGAAAATTATGTATGAAAGAAAGTTAATGATGAACGTGAATATCGATGGAAAAATGGACTGAAAAAGAGAGATGAAAAGAACAAGTGAACAGAGTTGTAAAAACCTTGGAGAGATGGTTGGAAATTGTGAAATGTGAAAGCTCTTCAAAACCAGAGACCACACCTAAAATAAAAGAACGCGGAAGACGTAATAACGAGGTTCACTAAATTTTCAACCAGTAGGTATTTTATTGTTCTCTTCTATTAAAAGTTCTTGTTCTTTTTTATTCTTTAAGCAAGTCATTATTTTATCATATACAGTAACATTTCCCTAAGTCGACCATCGTCGATTCCGTGAAAAAGCAGTCGCTCAGAGAGGTGGTCTCTGAATGGAGGTAAATTTAGCATTGGGTCTATGGAGGGGGGAAGGAAATCCATTTCCAAAAAAGGTGGTAATTAAGAGAAGTGGTCTCTAAATACACGTGGTCGTTAAGAAAGGTTTTACTGTAATTGTGTATTAAAAAAGGCCCTGTGGTGGTGAAGTGGTAACGTCTTTGCTAGCATTCGGCTATCTCGGGTTTAACACAAATTTGTGCTAAAAAATTAAACGCATTCCGAGTAACTACACACTGTAGACCGGGAGTTGATTCCCTAAGCTTTGAGAGGCTCGGGCTCCTCGGAAAAACTATATGCTCCGGCACAACATGACCCATGCTGCCCTCTCGCCTTAAAACTCAAGCATATTCCAAAGTAATATTTGTGTTAGAAACTATTTTTTATTTCATTCTAACCATAAACGTATGGACGATATGGTACAACGACTCGCAGAAAGAAGTTACCTGTAGCTTAATGGTAGAGCACTTGAACGGCAGTCGAGAGATATAGGGTCGTATTCCACCAGGTTTATGAAAATTTCTTTTTCTTTCTGATAATCGTTATACAATATTTGTCTTGAGTTTTTTCTTCAGTTTTGCTGCTGTTTAGAAGTGTTTTTTCGATTTGACCACCTAATCGTTCTCTAACCTTTAAAAAAGTCAAGTTTTGAGGCTTTTTAATCACAGTATAAATATTTCGAATTTCAGTTTTCTCGACTGAACTCTTTGAACTACATGTGTATGAATTTACAATTCGCAAAGTAATATATTTCACGAAATTGATTGGAGGCATCTGATAACAAAATTGCAACCTGTCTGACGAGCGAAAGCTATTGATAGCTGTTATTCTTAGCAGCATGTAACAAGCTAATCATTCAACCGTCCATGACAGAAGCTGTTGGAGAATTTCCGAGAATTCATTTTGGAGCGGGTGTTGAAATCAAAGATTATTGTTCCAAACCCCTCCGCTTTAACGTTTACAAACCATTAATTTTATCATTACTTTATACAAAGCGTTACCCCGGAAATTTCTATTAAACAAGAATGCGTAGGAATATAGTAAATGAAAGAAGTGGTGTCAAAAATTCATTAGCATTTAATAAATGAATCAAACATTTAAATTTCCGTTTATTTTACCCTACTAGCAACTTAAAATGGGAATAAATATCGAACAGGGATTAAAATTTCCCCATATTTTGTGTCCTACGGTCCTTAAATAGTTATAAAGACTAATTGTTTATAATTTTTATTTAATAAATAGGAATAATTTTTTTTTAAATCGACTCGATTTATCATTGAAATTTTATTTTTAAATGAAAATATAATTTATAACTCAAAAATAACGCCCTTTGCATGACATTAAATTCATGAGTACATTTGAACATGAAATGTGAGAGCATTCTTGGCAGCAAAGAAACAATCAACATTATCACAAACATAATATCAGTATTTTAAAGTTATTTTAATGTCGAGATTTTTAAAAAAAGCAAACTCAAAAACTAAGGAAAATTATGAAGAGAATCGAGAGACCGATATAACATAGGGAAAAATTAGTATCTTTTTTTAAGCCTTATATCCCTTGAGAGATTATGATAATGTTCGCGATAAAGAAGATAATGGTGATGATGACATTTACGTCCATTATCAGCAGAAAGCAATAACCATAGTCTCATATAATATGCGGTAAAAATCGCATCTGAAGTGAAGAAAAACAATAATTTATTACCAAAAATACCACTTCGGAAGAAGAAGAAGATGAAAAGTGGTCGTAGTATAGTCGGCCTATTACGTAAACATATATTTTTACCATTTTATATCTACTCCTCCCCTCCCAAGAAAAAATAAGCAAATGCCTAACCCCTCTCATGCTTATGTAAGACTTGAGTTCTCTAATTTGTTGTTGTTTTAAGATTTTGAAATAAGAATGCAACGTGTGATGCAAATTATAATACTTATTTGCATTAATATATTATTACATATATTAGAAAACAATATTATAAAACTCTTTATATATGTTATATGTATTATTAAATTATGTGAGGAAATAATGACACAATATTTTATTATAAAGTATTTTGTTACATTTTTATTGTTAATATTTCTTACGTTGTAAGCAAATACTAGTGTAATAAATAAGAAATGGATTTGATAAAATACATTTATTAAAAATAATACATTCATTATACTTTTCAAATGTCTAGGGGGCCACGGGTACCCTGAAATGGGGCCATGAGCGAGAAAAATATTGAGAGCAATTGGTTTAAATAATTAAATATTTATATGTGATTACGTGTATTTTATATTTACTACTCGTTGTATGTAATACATCCAAGTATTGCAGTTCTGTCAGGGCGAATGTAACTTTGTGACTTTTTGTGCTCTTGTAGAGCTTCGTTTAACTCTGCTGCATCCCTAAATATTAAAACTGTATCATCTGTAAAAGCTAGGTGCTGCAAGGTTCCATTGAAAATTGCGCCACCTGAATACACGCGCATTTTTCTTATGGAAACTTCAAGAAATAAATTAAATAATGTCGTTGAAAGGGGTTTACCTTGTCTTAAACCCCTCTTCACTTCCAATTCACTTAAGAGCTGTTCTTGAATCCTTACTTTGGCCTTGGTATTCTTTGACGTTAGCTTAACTAAATTAATAATTTTTGAGGGCATATGAAGTTCTTTAAGAATTTGGAGACGTTGTGCTAACTACAGAGGAATCTAATTACTGATTGTTGTTTCTGAGATATTTTCAAATCTACTTTCGAAACGTCTGGAAGTTTCTGCAGAAGAAATTATAGGTGACTACTAATGAGGATTCAGAAGGAACAGATCAACAACAGACCAGATATTTTCACTAAATATTATCCATGAGAAACGCTACGAATTTAATGTCAATACATAATACATCATTTTTTATCGATTTCAAACAGGCCTATGACAACGTCCAAATAACTTTATAAATACACGCAGTAATATTCTGATAGACCAATACATGACAACTGACTTGTGTGACTACTGCATTTATGTGTCTAATGCTTAATTTTTATCAGCACGGTTTTTGTTTCTTTGTGAAATTAAGTTCGCATTAAAGATAAATTTTATTGCTTAATTTTTCACATTAAAGATGAATTTTTTTACTTAAATTGTGTGTGTATATAAAATATGACATTCATCGCTTAATTTTTTCACATTGAAGCTAACTTTCATTATTTAATTTGTTCTTAATATACATATTATTTCAAACCAACATTTACTTTTATTATTTCCCCAATACTATTATTAGCTTCGTTGGCAGAATTCAAATTTAATTTCTCTTTCGGAACAAAAATTTCCATTTTCTTTTAACATTCAGAAACTGCCATAAATTTTTTACTTCTACCTCTTCAAAAACTTGCAATTTTACGCATTTTATTCTATTTCACATTTCTTTTCTCATCCATATGCATAAAAAAATTCCTGAAGTCCCAAACTACATTCGCTAGAAACTTGAGACATCTTAATTTGGAAACTCCTGGGAGTTTTCCAGAAAGCTTCAGCCATTTCATTAAAGCCTTTCAAACTAATTCCAGTCTAGTTTAACATTAAGATGGAAAATTCTTCAAAAATCTTATCAAAAAACGGTATATCTTAAATTCAATTCACTCGATTTTGACCACTGGCCACCACGTTTAATAGATATAAATAAAAGAGAGTAATTAAAATAATACTTTTTTAATATTTTTAATTCTAAACTTTTTCGCTGGATCATTCCATGCCAATACTATAAAGCGTAGATAGAGCAACATAAAAGAGCACTTCAAGGCACTGAGTAAACATGCTTCTTAAAAACGTTTTAATGTTTTTTCAACTTCTGAAGTTTCATTCAAAAGAAATAGTCAGATGCAAATTAAATTAAAGAAGATTTTCCAATTTTGCTTGCGCAGAAGCCGTACCACTTTTCGAAGGTTTTAAAATGTGGTACAGATTGTATCAGGAGCATGGTATTACCTACGACGCGTATTTTGAAGGTGTTGCTGTAAAAACAATTACGTTTTCCTTATAGTAAAATCATCTAGAAAATCTCAGGCTTTTTACTCTAGCAGTAGTAGTGTAAATATTAAATTCAGCATGTTTTTTCAGTTTGGTATTTTAAGTGTTCTTTTGTTCGGATGAAAGGAAAATTGCAAAAAACTGTAGTGAGACCTGCAATGTTATGCGGGGCGGATACGTGGCCAATTACAAGAGCGCATGAAAGGAAGATGAAAGTGGCTGAGATGAGAATGTTGAGGTGGATGAATGGTGTTACAAGGAGGGATAAAATAAGGAATAACCTAATTAGAGGTACGATCAAGGTTGGACCCATAGGAAGAAAAATACAAGAACATAG
>QLNU02015003.1:85927721-85961470 GCA_006491805.2 Dysdera silvatica
ATATCGTGACGTAAGCCGGGGTGGGGAATTTTTGGATGTTATACTAAACATCTTGTTGAACATGTATACCAATTTTTAGCTTGTTACAAAAAATTTGGTGTCTAAACACTAATATACCTGTGCTAAAGGACGATGGCGTGGGGGGGAGAAAGGCCATATCTGGTGACGCAAGCAGGGGAGGGGAGTTTTGATATGTTATACTAAACATCTTACTGAATATGTATACCAAATTTTAGCTTGTAACAAAAAATTTTGTATCTAAACTCTAATATTACAGTGTGCTAAAGGGCGCTGGACGTAGAGGATGCTATATCTCGTGACGCAGTGGCGGAAGGGAGTTTTGAGATGTTATACTAAACATCTTATTGAACATGTATACCAATTTTTAGTTTGTGATAAATCATTACTTATCTAAGCTCTAATATTCCTGGGCTAATGGGAAAATGACAAAGTGAAAGAAGAAGAAGAAGTATTTTAAGTGTTCTTTCCTACTGCAGTGCCCTCTCTTATCATTTACTAAACTTTTAGCAAAAGCATTATTTTTAACAAAAAAATCGTTGAAAAGCAATATTGTTGCTGCTGTTATTTCTTAGCTCTTGCTATTCTTTACAACTGTCTATTATTTGCTTTATGTAACACTTTTTCAATACTTAAAGAGAAATGTGTCTTCTTCCTAATAAGAGCCCAAATTTCTCGTATTTTAATGTTCTCAACTAAACCTTTTGAATTGCATACGTATAAATTCAAAATTTGCGAAATAATATGTTTCTCAAAATTGATGATATGCATCTTCCAGCGAAATTGCCATTCGTCTGATGCGAAATAACTATTGATAACTGCTATTTTCAACAGCATGTAGCAAGACAATTATTCAACCGCCCATGACAGAGGCCATTGGAAAACCAGTATTTGTCGGAACACATTTTTAAATGGTTGTTGAAATCAAAGTTTGTTGCTTCAAACAATTTCCCTTTAATGTTTACAAATCATCAGTTCTCCCGTTTCGCGGCGTGGCGTCCTGGCATTTTCTATTAAATAACAGTGCACAGTGATTTATTAAATAGAACAAGATGTATAAAATAAATTCAATAGCTGTTAATAATTAAATAAAATCTGAAGCTGCAGTTTGTTTTCCGTTAATATTAATTTGAACTTGGAATAAACATGTAGAAATAAATAATTTTAAAAATTATTTTGCACAAAATTAATCATTATTTTCCTTTGGCATATTTCCTGGGATCGTTAAGTAATTACTGATTTTGATTGTTTGCAGTTCCAAGTTAGCGAAATAAAATACATTTATTTGATTCAACTTTCATTAAATTGCAATATCGTTTATAATTAAGAAATGTTGTAAGATTCATTTCGTTAAATTTATTAATGCCAATATTGATTATCTGTAATCTTCTTAATAGGGAAATGGCGATCTTTATCACTGTAAAAATGGCAGCATCTGAAGGTCTATTCATAATACTTACTAAAAAACAATTTATTTAATTAATTACACATGGAGTTTTGACACTAATGAATACAAAGTTTATTTTTATTGCTTGTTTCTCATTTTATCTGGTATTCATTATGACGTTCAAGCTCGATTATTTAAAGTCAGTCTTTATAAACTAAGTAATGGTAATAATGGACATTTTACTATAGTTTTGTTGACATCACCAAATTTGTGTTGGGGCCCCTGCTGTGCCACATGGGTAACGGGTCCCTCTAATGTGTTGTTAACTCGAATTTGACAGCCAACGATGGTAAAAAGCAAAAAAGCTTCACCGACTAACGCCTCATTGTAGTCCAGGGGTTGGTTTCATAGGTCTAAAGAGATCCACGTTCCTCGGAAAGATGCTGAGTCAGTGCCTAAATGATCCACCTAACGTGTTGTTAACTCGAATTGGACTCCAACGGTGCCAAAAAAATGAAACAAAACGTTTACTAAGTGTTCATTGTAGCCCAGGGGTTAGTTTCCTAGGTCTTGAAAGATCCAGGTTCCTCCGAAAAACTGCTAAATGCCTAATGAATGCTCACTGCCTAATGGATCCACCTAACGTAGTTTACTCGAATTCGACTCCCAACAGTATCAGAAAAGAAAATGTTGACTGACTAATTGTTCATTATAGTCCAGAGGTTGGTTTCCTAGGTCTTAAGAGATCCACGTTCCTCGGAATAATGCCGAGTCATTGTCTAACTGATCCACCTAACATATAGTTGACTCGAATTCGACTTCCAACAGTGCCAAAAAAGAAAAAAAATATGTTTACCAACTAACTACTAATTGTAATCCAGGTGTTTGTTTCCTAGGTCTTAAGTGACCTAGGTTCCGCGGAAAAATGTTGAGTCACTGCCCTACGGCGGCATAATATTAAAGAAATCGTCTATCGTGTCAATACCTCGAATTCGATTCCCATCTGTACCATAGAATGCGTTCCGGTTTTCTGCCAACCACAGTCCGGGGTTTGGTTCCCTTACCTGCAGAGGTTGATTTCCTCTGAAGAGTGAAAATCCTGTCATGTAGCTATCCTTGCTATAAAATAAAAGATAATTTTTTATTAAAATGGATGTTTTATTATTTTCACACATAAAATATAATTTAAAAGGACTGAGCTTCCGTTACTTCTATATGTAATATGATATAATTTAAACTGAGTAATATAACAAGTCGAGAAATACCAGCTTTAAAAAATAGTAATCAGTTTCCTTTTAGAAGAATGAGAAGTAAAGTGAATTTATACCACCTACGTAAAAAAGTTTTAATGCTAACATTTTGTTCTTTATACAAGTATTCTCCTTTATACTTGTTTCTTCTTTATACAAGTATTCACCACAGATTTTAAAAGAAATGATACAATCTTTATTTTTCCTTTTGATTTTAGTTTATGAAAATGAAGTGGAACAGAAACAAAATATATATAAAAAATGAAATATGTGAAATTAATGTATATTAAACGTATTTATGGAGGATATATATTTCTATATAAATTTGTTTTCTTCATAACGCCACGTTTTTTAGTCAGAGACGCATTGCAGTAGAAAATCTGAATTTACACAAATTGCGAATGCATGCAGAAATTCACATGTATCTCCATTTTGAGTCATTTTTTCTTTTTCTTGCCATATTACATTCCCTTTCTTTCAAATTTATATTGTGTTTATGTTATTTTTTTTATTGTGAGAGTTATTAGAGAATTTTTTCATTCTGAGAAGACAGCGTTCTGACACCCATACAAATCTTGAATTTTTCCGGTAAGTTTGCTCTTCAACGACAATTTTTAATCAACGTTTTTCGGCGTAGTGATACCAGCGCCGACGATATGGCGTTGTTAGGTGATGAAACGTCCGAAAGAAAATAAACGTTTTTTGCGTTTAGTGGGAATTTTCTTTCGAATGTTTCACCATCTAACAACGCCATATCATCAGCGCTGGTATCACTACGCCAAAAAACGTTGATTAAAATTGTTGTTTAATTTAATCTGCGTAGTGTTCGATTTATAAAAAAACAGTTTACTGTTATTAGAGGAATTGTGTTTCGTTTGATAAAGAGAACAATAAACCAATAAACGTCAAAACGTTGATGATTAATAAATATTAATTATCCTTGTTTCCTATTTTTATAGAATTGTCATATTTCTTTCTTTACATTTAGTGTCCTTGAGAGATATACAGTAGAACCTCCATATAACGAAATCGACCGTTCCAAGGAAAACATTCGTTATATAGAAATTTCGCTGTGTGGAAATGATGGTATTCCCGTATCCAGAGAGGGGCGGTCTTAGGGACGGTTCCCTAAATTCAACTTTTAACGGGAATTTGCTACGACCTTGCATGCTATGATTGTGTCGATATATATATTATTAAAATTTTTGAACCCCTCCCCAAATTAAATCCTGACTACTATCTTGAAACGATGTATTCACAAATCGGGTCAGGGCAGTATGACGTCACAATTAAAATCCCATTTTCCAGTTAACGACTGTTTCTCATAAATAACATTCAACCATTTAAAAATAGATGTTTTTAGGAGTGAAATATACATGCGTATAAAAAAAAAAATAGTTGAACAATTCTTACCTTAAAATGAAAACGTATTTAATGCTTCTTTCATACACATTCATGCTTTTGTGCAAAAAAATTCTAATATCCTGCTGCACAACAAATGGCGGTGTTGATTCATCATACAAGTGTTAGCACCCCTGTGGGAAATTTGCAAGGTCTGGATTTCTGGTAATGAAACGAGCAAAAAAGCGCGACAAATAATACTATTCAAATAATATGGTGTATTCAAGGACAATTAGGACCTGTTCCTAGCCTAGCAGTTTCGCACTGTATGGGGCAACCAGACACAGGTGTTTGTGCTTAGGAAAACTCTTTATTAGGAAGTTTAAAGTCCATTAGATGTGCCCCATTCTCTTCGTTTGCCACTTACCTTAAAACCATATTGTATTTCCCCGGTATTACGGAACCCGATGTCACTGACGTGACCACTCGATTTTCTGTTTTGGTCGTTAAAAATTTCGTTATATAGAAACACTTTCATATGTAATGACCATGGGGATTTACCAAAACTTCGCTATATAGAGAATTTCGCTATACGGAAGTACGTTATATGGAGGTTCTATTGTATATATAATGTATGTGAAGAATTCATATGAATTCTTAACGAACGCATCGCCATTATATCATATTGGCTACGGATATAAAGTACAGAAATAATGGTATAAGTGCAGAAGGACTCTGCTTATGTCATTGTCATATGCTGCAAGCATGATGAGATACCTCCTATTTTCTCAAAAAATACAGAAATTGGGCAACAGGTGACTGAAAATAGCTAGCTGTGTCTGACGAATCAAGATTTCAATTGCGTTGTATAAATGATATAGATACACAGCATTATATGAAGGATATCCGTTTATAGAACATACTTTGAAGAGATATAACATTAGATGAAGCGTTGACAAAATTTCCTATCCCAACCAGCGATATAACTTGGGCTTAAGAGAATTGCTTTTATTTCCATAAAGATATGAGCCGTAGTTCAATAATGGCGGCAGCTTTCGAACATTAAATCCATAATTTCCATTTACTAACTGTTTGTCAAAAGTTATTCTTGTTACATCTCTACAACTAATTCTGATAATTTGTTGAGTTCACGATACTTTCAGAACAGTGAAATGTACTTAGCTTTAAAAGTCGCTCCTGGAACCAATTGCTTTTTTCTATCCAGACCTTCAACATTTAAGCAGGTTCTTCATCAGCGTTAGAGGAGACGGCTTTATTATCACCAAAAGTTATGCAAATGAAACACGAACTAAGAATCCTTTTTCTTCGTTTGTGAGTAAATGTAAATGCTCTGCGACAGTCCTTCTGTAGTATTTTTGTCTTCTCAAAATAACGAGTTTCAAAACTTGTTTTGGAAATTTAACGGTTTAAATTAAGAAAGAAAAACTTCTCACGGCGAAATTTCTTCAAATGTTATTTCCCGCGATAAGTTGCCGGACTTTAAATTTTGTCTTCGTGTTTCGTGAGTTTCATTTCAAATTTGTTTTTCTGTCGTTTTTTCTCCATTCTTCATGTCCATCTTGATAATAAATAGAGAGTCACTATCTCCTGCGCGTCTTTAATACCTGTATTTTTGTTGTATTAAATTTAATTTTATACGTAGCTAGAAGTTTGAAGAACGACGATCCTTTTGACCGAACTTTGGATATTTTGAGAAGAGAAAAGACAATAATCAGTAAACTCTCTCATATTACTAATCCAAACCCATAAAGAAAAATCTACAACGTTTCGAGAATCACTTTTCCCTTTATTAAACGAAGTGTCGAGAAAGTGAGGACGTTCTCTATTTATACCCCCAGCACAGCACTCAAGTTTCTTCAAAGCG
This sequence comes from Dysdera silvatica, assembly GCA_006491805.2. Classification (NCBI taxonomy): domain Eukaryota; kingdom Metazoa; phylum Arthropoda; class Arachnida; order Araneae; family Dysderidae; genus Dysdera; species Dysdera silvatica. Next base: position 85,933,603 of record QLNU02015003.1, read on the forward strand.
GTCCAACAACTTCATTTTTCCGAAATCATGTCTCCGTTTCTCCATTTTCTTGCACAAACCTTTTATAAATCGGGCATGGATTTTGAGTTATAATGGTTGATTTCATTATAAAAAATTGTCTCCCAAGTCTGCGAGAGCGAGATATAACATGTTTACGAACTTTTACAGTATTCTAATCAGGATTATATCTTTTCTTCCCAGCATGTTCTACCAGAAGATTAAAAATCAAGCCGGCGTTCCTTTTTCCGCTTACAAACAGTCCTTCCAGTATGGCCAGTGAATTCTGTCTCACAATCCTTACATCGTATCTGGTAAATAATTCCTGTGAATTTTCCTAGTAGTACTCAGTCTTTCCCTCTAACCAACATATCACGTCAAGTAGTAGCTGTTTTGTAGACAAACTTAATGTCAGATTTCTTTCATACATACTCTTTCTTCTGAAACTCACTGTACATGAGGTGAAACAGCGGTCCAGGGGTTTTATTTCAGACTTCTTTTTATTTCAAACAATTGCCGGCGGGCCGGATTAACACTGTTAGTGTCCCGCGGGCCGTGTGGTGGAAAACCCTGTTCTAGTCCGTCCCTTCTCCACAGATCTCCCATCTCTGTCATATCATCTTCTTTGAGCGATGAAGTTGCATGAATAGCCATTCTCCACAAATTCCTTCTTGATCTTTCTTAACTCGACATATTTCAACCTGACACTGCTTTTCTGCGTGAGGGCCAATCACTCAAAGCTCACACTACTTGAGCTTTATGCAAAGTTGTGCGATGTAAGTGAAAGTTCAAACATGCCCGTTTCCAGGGGGCGTATCTCAGGAACCGATCCCCCTCCCCCGAAACTGAATTTGTAATAGGACTACAAAAATAAGTGTATATACTGAAGGTCATTCACACATTATGGAAACGAATTTAAACATCCATTAAATATGAAAATTAATACTCATGTAGGTGGGGCCCTATCATACGTTTTCTGGCTATATAAGCTGTGGTATTTAAACTGGTATTTTGTTTAACACCAGATATGCCTCCGGAAATAAATTCTTGGTTAGAATGTTATTTGGCCACTCTTTTCGAAGAGAAATACTCCGATTCTGAAATTGTGAAAAGATGGAAGTGCAAGGGATATACCATTTCCATAAATAGGGTTTATAATATTCTTTATCAAAGTGGTAAAGAACGCATGGCTACATGAATAGGACAGAAATTGCTCAAAGATTATATACCAAGAAAAAACCAAATTAACAATCATATTCGAAAAGTGAAAGCTATGGTTACCATTAAAAATCATCCAATGCAAAAAGCCATCGCCATGAGGTTAGGAATACCTCCTGCAACTGTAAATAAAATTATTATCCATGATTTGAACCTTAAAGCTGTACACAAACCGGAGGTTCACAAGCTTCTGCCTCGCCATATTCAGGAGAGGGAGACCAACTGCAAAAAATTGTACGAGAATTTCTTGTCGAGCGAAAAATGGAAGAAAGTTGTGACCTTAGATGAGACCTGGCTTTATCTTAGTGATTATGGTAAAAAAAGAGCTATTTGCTAACACCGTCGTGATAGGATCGACTAGCAAATGTGGTTTGACGAATGCAGAGAAAGTTTCCCTAAGGGATTTATTGTGGTTTCTGGATTAATTATAATAGTAAATTAAAATTACGTAAAGTGGGATCTAAGATTAAAATCAATTCCCAATATTATCAAAGAGATATTCTGGAGCCGATTTTTCGGATAGATATTCCTAGTCTCTATGGAAATGACATCCAAAACCTTGTCTTTCATGAAGAATAAGGTTCTAGCCACACTTCGAAATCAGCCAAGGATTTCATGGTGAAATTGCAAAATGAAATCCGAATAACACCCATTCCTTTTAGTCATATCCCTGTCAAGTCACCTAATGCAGTGCCGGTGGATTTTTGTGCGTTCGGTCTCTTGGAAAATGCACTTGGGGAAAAAGGCGGCCATCAACATTAGAGGGTTTATGGGAAATATCACAAGAGATGTAAGAGAAACTTGATATGACTGTACTTCGAAACGGCTTCTTATTATGGAAATATCGTTGCAGAGCAATATTCAAGAACCATGGTCTTCAAATAGAACATTCCAGGAAAAACAAATTTGGGTTATTGACACAGAAATAACAATTTAAATTCGTTTCCATAATGTGTGAATGACCTTTCGTATTTACTTGTCAAACTTGTAGAAAGGGAAGGGGAAACTCCTAAAACTTCAATAATTATCAAAATTCTGACCTCAAGATTTCGTATTGCATATCACTAGTTTTAAAATACTTTAAATAAAAACATACAAAAACCATTTGCTTTAGAAGGGGGACATTGTAAATAACTAAATTTTAATGGCAAAACTACAAGCAAATATTTACAACGATGCCTGAAGGCAAAATTGCTGTTTTCTCATTTATTTTGTACAGTGTATTTATATTTCTTCTTAACGATAAAGGTGACACATCTTTATTCAACTTCATTTAAAAAAATTAACACCCCACGAAATTGAATCCAGTCTACGACTTTGATTGAATTCAAGTATCCGTCTGTGTGAATTGCATTTCAATATACCGAAGTTGACAAACTAGCACCTTCCCCTCTAGAAATGTTCACATACAAAACCGCCAAACACCCCTCATTTAATAAAAGAAACATCATTTTGATGAATGGAATGGTAAAATGCCTAATCTTCTGGCAGAGCATACTTGGGAGAAAGGACATATTTCTGATTGGAATGCTGCAAAAGTTCTTCATAAAAATATTACTTTTCGCCCTTGTTGACCTTTCCTTGGGTTTTAGAAGAATTTTCAATTAAGATATCCGGTCATTAGTATCCCAAAGTTTATAACTAATTCATACGTTTTGTACAAGAAGACGGGAAAATCAGGATACGAATCCAGAAGAACCCGGATACAAGATTGCTCTGGAGAAAACCCCAGAACTGTGGTTATAAAGACAGGACATTCTTACTTTCCCAACACTTCGCTTGATAAAAGGAACAGCAGTTCTCGAACTCTGGTGAAATATTTTCTTATATTTTAGAATAGAGACGAAATTTTTCTATCCCTGGTCAGTCGTAACATCAGTTTCGTCAGAAGAAAATGTAGTCGTGTTTATCTGTCGTAAATCATTCTTAAATCCATTTAAAAAATAACCGATTGGCATCATCTCCACATAAAAATGCTTTATTTCCCAGTTTACGTCACGTACTCGAAAATGTTCAGAGGTAAACGTCACCAGAATTTAATTTTCAGTCGCCACAATCCCATTTTTTGTTTTTGTTTTTTCTTTCTCATAGTCACGTTATTTTCCACCACTTAGTAAATCTACTAAAACTATGAAAAAAATATTTGGAACAATATATATATATATATATAATGATTGATGATCGAAGAGTTTCAAAGAAATTACTATTGCAAATAACGAGGCCAAATTTATGTGTTCGTTGTGGGAATTTAAAATCAGTTTTACTGTAGAATAGCACGCAACGATAACTCTCAAAACAAATTTCTCACAAATCTTTTTTTGCTGATGCGTTCTTTGAAGTTTGCTTTATAGAAAACATCCCACTTTACTTCAAAGTAGTTTTCGAAATATCGCTTCGACTCACGCATGGGAATGCACGAAATTATTATTTTAATGGCTATTTTCGATTTAGGGCCTCTGTGCATCTTCTGCCTTTGATATTTTTGATTATAAATTGAAAGTTTTTGTTCGTAAAATTAAAAATAGAGATTATTTTTCAACTTGCCTTTCTTAGCTTGTAAATATACAAATTTCTGCAAAGTCTTTCCTCAGAATGCTTCGTTCGAAAATAGTTCATATGCCCAGGGGTTCGCTATCTTAAGGGCGCCGGCTCAGAACTTCAATAACTTAACAATCATAATTTATTATTAAATGTGGTTCGTCGGGGACCCCAATCTGCTAAAATTCCTAGCGGCCGTAAATTCTACGCCCAGCCCTGAGCGTAAAGGACAAATTTAAATACTTATGTAAATAATATAACGATTCCCTGCTCAAAAAGTAATTAAATGAATTGATTCAATTAATTAATTGAAACTAATTAAAGGAATTATATAGAAATCAAGCTTCATAACTCCGTTAGTTTTATTTATGTTTTGCTTAATCCATTCATACTGTTTACTCTTATGTATATACTATTTTATATACTATCTATAACTTAATTTTTCTTGTTTAAATATAACTTCGTATACAAATGACAATTTAACAGCAGAGAAAATAATGATTTCGTACGACCGATGGGATACGATCCCACGATCTTTTGATTGCTGGTCAAATGCTTTACCAACTGAGCTACGGACAGCTACCAAGCTTCCCTTTGCCAGCGAATACAAAGCTTCACGACTGACAAGCTAGCGAATATTGGTGAGGTGCCTGGAGCACTTTTCAAACCAAACGCAACGAAGTCAAACCAAGCGGTCATTCCAGCTGAAACAAGTATTAATACTGGAAGTAAATAATTCTATCTGTAAGGCTGATGACAGACATCCAGCAATACTACAATCACCGGCCTTACAGAGTGTATTATCCACTTTCAATATGTATACAGGGTCAGCCAAAAGTCCGTATAAATTTTGAAAAAAATCATTGCATTGAACTGTAGTTTGCACGATAAATATTATCTAGATGTGTTTTCTTTTAACATAATAAAAAAATGGTTCATATACTTGAAGCTAACTACCGTTCAATTTATGTACTACACTGTCAAATATTCGACATAACCTCCATCATAAGGTATGATACAATTTTCCCGTTTTTTAAGATTTTCTGCGAATTTTCTGAAGATTTTTGAAGAATTTTCTAAATTTACTGAATAATTTTCGCAAAGCATCTAATCCTGACTCTCCATTCACGTAAAGCGATTTCATTATCAAAGCTTGCTCTGAAAAAAGTAACTTTTCACAGAAACTTTTTATTTACACGTTTGTTAATGAATCGATTGAAGAACCCACTGAGAACTTAGATCTTTTATAAGAGCTTTATTTACATACTTCTAGCGGATGTGTTAGTATCAACGCCATCTATCAATGGCCTTTGAATTAGATTATTAAATTGTGCAAAAAAACCACATCCGTGTAATATTTATCGAGCAAACTGCACTTCAATGCAATGAGTTTTTCTTTTTTTATGGATTTTTAAAATTTATACGGACTTTTAAATAACCCTGTATATTAGTTTGTATAGTTGTAGGCTAGTTTTATATATACTGTTTTTATGTATTAGTATATACTATTATGAACAATTCTTTTAACTATTCATAATGTTTCGTACATGATGAATTAAAATTAATTCCTTCTCTTTTAAATAATGATATGATCCCCATATTCAACCATTGTCTACCCACTGCTGGACGAAGATCTCCCCAAATGCTTTCCACACAAGTCTATCCTGAGCAATTCACTTTCAAAATAATGATATAACTATCCATATATTCGCATCAGAATAACTTGCATTAATTGTAATGTTGAATATTTGTACTAATTTTTAGATTATCTTTAATTTTTTGGATTTCGAAAGGCATAAACTCATCTCTACATATTTTACAAAATGCGATATAATCTCATGTAACGTATATATATATGATACGTATAATTACACTGAAACATATTTGCATATAAAAGGTAACACTTCTTGCATAAAAATGAAACCCTAAAAGATACGAATATGAACATATTAATGAAAGTTAAGTTACTGTTCGAAGTACACTATTTACTGTTCAAAGTGCACTATTTACTGGTAAAAGTGCACTATTGTTAGTATACAAATGTGCACATATATACTTGCAGAGGTAGAAAAGAAGGAAATCCATGTCTCCCGCAAACAACCCGTCGATTTTGAATTCGTTAAATATTGTGTTTAACACTGCACATTAATTAATGAATATGTGTGGATGACGTCTCACTCCAGCATTTCAAAACCATGGGTAAAAATAACAATGTATAACATCATATTGATTTTTAAATTTATTTTAAATCTTATTCCCACATCTCCCAAGTAATGTTCAATCACCAAACTAATTAATTCCGGTACCCCACGCACTTAGTAGAAACTAAATCTTGGCAGAACCTAGAACGTGGCAGAAACTAGAACTTGGCAGAAACTAGAACTTTAACAATAATAAAAATTCAATAAAGAAAGGAAATGTACCCACTTTATTCTTGCTTCGACACGTGGACCTTCAGGTAATTTTCCTAACGCTTTTGCCCTCGTGGTTTTAATTTCATTTTTCATCGCTTTTATGGCGAAGCAGGTGCATCGAAACGGTTACTTGAAGGTCGTAGTTTCGAAGCCGGCCCAAAACTTACGCCTCTTCATTTTCTTTTCAATATTGTAATTGGATAGGATTCTAGTTTAGTCAAGAACGTGAGATAATCCCCTTCCCCGCGTGTTCTTCCTCAAATATTCACACCACAGGATCAAGGTTTAGGTCACGCTTTTGATAGCCTTGGTAGTTTAGTGGTAATATTTTGCTTATTAACATAATCGGCTGCATGCCAAAATTCACCCGTGACGCCCTGAGCAGTTTATTTTATACTAAAGATCTTTTTATAAATCCGTGCTAATTCAGTGACATGGGTGTTATCACATCAGCTGTTCAGTAGTATATGTCCATTATTCTACGTACTATTTAGAGTTGGCACCAAATTATGCATTTGTCGATAAATTTTAATTTATTTTTCAAGTTTCAATTCAAACTAAGATATGCATTTCTAATGGCCGAATACCGTAAAACCGTAATCAAGATGGTTTCTTTTAACGTGTCTTAATTTCCAAAAGTTGAGATTAAAATTCCGTTTTACGGTACATGTTCATTTACTATGCACTGGAAAATTTAAATTAAAGTTCACTTTGATCAATAAATCTGTTAGCTTTGCACGTTCAAGGCTCACAGCCGTGTCTCCTTACATCAGTATTAACTAATTAAATTTCTCGTTACTGCATGTTAAGATTTATTCTATTAGTAGTTTGATTGGTTGCTTTCAAGATGTTGTTGATACTAAAGATCACTTTTATGACCATATTTAATCCTTCGCGATTTCTGGTTCGTTCTAAAATTTCGTTATATGAATAAGGGCTAAGTAATATGTGTATTTTATATTAAAAACGCCATATATACCAACATGGTGTGGTTGCTATATGAGACTAGATTAACACTATAGATTCTTAATATGTTATAATAGTGTATTTATAATATGTTGTTTGCTCATGTTTTTGAAGGCCGTGTCGTGTCGCCGTGGAGTGCCTGGTGTGCCGAAGTTGGGTTCGATTTGAATTGAAGTGCGATTTTCAACCGGTGTGTCGCGGCGCACCGATGTGTCGCGAGGGGTGCACAGATGTGTTGTACGAATTTTTAAAACACGCAATACCTGACTATTTAATCACTGGCATTAACTTCGTTTCAATCAAAATTATGCTTACTTATTTATTTATTAATTTATTTATTTTAATATTTTTATCAGATTGGCCAGAGATATGTTTGGCTGTGTCACAGAAGTTTAGAACAGTGAAATCCATGTAACTGGACACGATATGGGACCAGAGATTAATCAGGGTAGAGAGATATTTAAAAAAAACTTTAAAAATCAGTTTAAATTTCTAAAGAATAAAAACATAATTTACTAACTACAAATATTCTTTACTTTAATGTAAATATTTTTATAAATTGTTTCGTTAATATTAAATTACATAGTGCATCAGCACTCACGGCGATGAACAAATATGTTTAAACTCGACAAGCTCGTTAACTCGGTAAAGCTTGTTTTCAAATACATTTAAAATAGTCACGAAGGCTTTTCATCATAAATGATTTTAATGCATAATACGTAAATAAATTTAAATACTTTTAAAATAGTCAAGAAAGTTATCGAGTTTTTAACAGAAAAATGTTTAACTTTTTGGATAATGCCTTGATATAGATGCTGTGAATTAGCTATTACATTGGGAGGCACAAACCGTAGTTTGACCACATGAGGACGAAATGCGCAGTTATCGAGAAACATTAAATTTTTTCCGTTTTCTCAACGAAAAATTCCGTATTAATTTTCGAAGCCAAAATTTGAAAATTAGAATGGACGTAACTTTGAGTCCATTTACGCGGTTTTCCGTTTTGAGATATCGACATAGTTAGGTTTTTCTCCGTGCACAATACATTCGACCAAACAAAATTTTAAGGAACGTCGAATTATTCGGAAAGTCGACTTATCCGAGGGCCGTGTTAGTGGGATTCCTCTGCAATTGGTTACGGAGTGTCGCGAGATGGAAAAGGGTTGAAAATCGTTTCTCTAGTCTCATGTTTGTCCACTGAACTATAGTGGAATAAAGACAACGAATTCGTCTATCAATCCATCAACACGGATTCGACTTCCACTGGTATTACGGAACCCGTATCATTTTTCTTCCGACCGTAGTCTGGAGTTGGGTTTCCTTTTCGGGTTCCACATAAAACTGTGGGTGTCGAAGCAATCTGGCCCTTTAAGCTCTGGCCCTTGTCGAAGCAATCCTTTAACAACCCTAAGGCTCTTGTTATTTTCAATGGCTTTCCTTCCTAGCTCACAGTTGAATTTTCTTCTGTCTTCTTTCATGCTTTTGCGCAGAGTTTTACAAAGTTTTATGTACTCAATCCTGGAACTGGTATTTCGATTGTCCACTTTCATATCTCTTCGCCTTTTCATGAGCTGTTTCGTCTTCTCAGATAATTTGCTATTGTGCTTTTTACAGGTTACACCACCAATTTCCCCAGCAGTTTCAACTATATATATATATATATATATATATATATTCGCATCACATAATCTTCTTTAAAGCCATTTGGGCCCCCCCCACTCTATAGGCACTTGAGCCCCCATGAATTCATAATTGCAATGTTATTGGCGTTAACTGCTACAAAATATCAGTGAGCATATCTATATTAAATAAAAAACCTTTCTGCGAAATCTGCTAATCATTACTAAATCGACGAAACCTAAAAATTTCCAATATTTAAATTAAAGCAAATGATTTTAATTCAATTTCTGCGCGCTAAATACAATTTTAAAATATATTCTTAATCCGTTGTCATTTTTGCTTAAAGCTTTTTATAATGGTGTTAAATTATTATAAATATTGTGACCTCTTAATAATTAAAATCACGTTCTTCCATGAGTCGTCACTGTAAAACTTCTCCTAATGGCCATCTCCATTAAGCAACGACCTCTCTTAACGACTGCTTTTTCTGAAAATAGATTTTTTCTCATAGAAGAAACACAAATTTACCTCCATTCAGAGATTTTCCTCCATTCAGAGACCACTAAAAAACTTTCTTCCTGTAGATGCGATCAAGTTTTGGTGATCGATAATTGGAAAATTTTACTTTCTCTTATCTTCTCGTCTTAAACGGAATATAAAATTAAGAAAAGATTTTACTCCTCAAGAGTTTATTATTATAAAAAATTTATTTTAATTTACAATCGAATTTAGATTTAGGAACACTTCTTTTTTAATTTCTCAGTATGATTTAGATAAAATATCATTATCGCAACTCCCACAGAAAAAAAAATTCTGTACTTTGGTCTCAGAAAATATTGAAGGAAATGATTAAATCAATGCAAACTATATTATGTAAGATATTATTACCGTTCTCAAAGTTACCGCAGTTGCCAAATAATGGTCTACACCCAAAGCCACCTGGACATTTTTTTAATTACAACCGCACTGATTGCTTTTTATGTTGGCCACTATTTGGGTAATTGTATGAACTCTGTGAAAGGTAATAATATCTTACAAGTTTACATACGGAGAAAGCTAGTCGTTCCCAGGTCTCGGTGGCCTAGCGGTTAAGGCACTCTGGACCTGACGGAGGAACACTAATGCGGCTCTAAGGCGGGGCCGACGTTTCTTTTTTTCTTATGCTTTCAAAGCTCTAATTTGAGCTGAAGGATGACTGCCGGAAATTACCTATAAACTTTATTATCTGTTGAAGCAATAAAGTATTTATAGAATCCTTAATAGAATATTTTATGAAATATTTCCTTCTCAGTGCTCACTGTAGTCCGGGGTTTGGTTCCCCAGGCCTTAAGAGGTTCGGATTCCTCGGAAAACTGTAGGTCCAGGAGGTTCGGGTTCTTCGGAATATTGTAGGTCCTGGTGCAGACCACTGTAATGCTTAAGCCGCAAAACAACAAACAAACAAACAAAAATATTTTCTTGGCCTTAAAATTGTTTAGAAAAATTTATAGTATCATATAGCGCCATCTATTATACCAAACTATTCTTCACTTTTTTTTTAATTTGCAAAATTCATAGCTTTAAATTAATATTTTAAATCATTAAATAGTATTTTTGTTTAATTTTTCATTCTGCCTGCTAATGCGTCACAAATTTCGCCTCTGTTAAAGGAGCACCTCTATGAGCGACCACTTTTCTCAAGAAGGAAGGATAATCTCCTTAAGGATGCTTTAGTTTACATAAGAGTAATTAATTAGCATTTGTGTAATTAATAAAAAATTAATTCCCTATTACGTTTAAAGTCTAATTCAAACTGAGGATCTCCAATTATCCTTACTTCCTTGTTTATTACTTGCTTCTTCAAGTATATACTGAAGTTTTTGTTATGTTAATAGTATATATCGACTAATCAATATACGATTCCATATTAAACTTTTTTTAGCACAGTTGGATTTCTTTAGAAAATTAAGTTAGTATTAGCGCTCAGTTTTATCAATTCATAAAATGATTTTTTATACTCAATATCTCATTATTATTTCTTAAACAAATATAATTGATCAAATTTTTTAACACATTCCCAAATTTTCTGTTCCTTTGAAAATAAAAATTTTCTTTCTTGCTTTTAATGTCCGAAAGCTAATACAAATTCTTTCATCTCCAGTAAGTCGATATTTTGCACTTTTATATCATTTCTCTTTTTCATTCGTGTTCCGAAAAAAAATTCCAAAATTCGAAATTACATTTATCAGAGCTTTGAAAAATCGCAATTTGAAGTTTCGCAGAACTTCCAAAAACGTGTTGCTCGGTTCATTAGATCCTTTCAAATTCTAGTTCTCACCTATCGTGAACTGGAAAATGTAAAAGTTTTTAAGGACCTTTAAAAAAAACAAGGATCTTTCAGAACTTACGTATTTTTCGTTCTACATACTTTTCATTTGAGATTTCACACATTCCAAACTCGTTCGATGAATGTTATCAGTGACAAAACTCTGAAAAAACTACATATATCTAAGAATATATGAAAGCCTTTCAAGAAATCAAATGCATTCCTTGAAACGTTTCTGTGGTTTTTCTAGTTTTTGGAAGATTTTTCTTTAGAGTCGATTTCATTAAACCACAGTCAGTGATGGCACTTCACGTTTTATACATAATAAAAAAATGGAAAGCCGATTTCTAACGCTTTTATATTTATGCCTTAAAAGGTAGAAATAAAATATTTAATTGAAATTCCGGTTCCAAATTTGTGTTTCTTCAACGTCCGCAAGTGTTTAAATTTCGCTTTTAACGTTTTACGAACATCCACCAGAGTACTGAAAATATAGATACAGAATTTATTTCTTTTGTACAAATAACCCAGGCAGCGCCCATGCATTTCTCTTTGATATTCATTTTGTTATAAGTTAATGATAAAGTTGGGGGCCACTACAGAACTCGCGCAAATGAAACAGTCGAAAAACAAGTTGAGACATGCTGGTTAATTGTCCGGTTTTCTGTGATAAGAAACCACTATCTGTAAGTGGGAGCAGTCAAGTGCTCTCACCACGAGCGACGATAGCACGAGGTGAGTTAATTATTAAAAATCCGCAAAGCACAATGTTCACCTTGCTGCAGGTGTTCCATGAGCCAACTAAGACGCAGAACCGAACGGGTCCTGTTCCTTTTGCAGACATTGAAAAATTAAAAAATTTACATATTACATTATATCCATACTTACGTTTAATATTAAAAAAATTTCAGGCATTGAAAGCAGTACCTTGAGGGTTCGATGAGTGATGCTTTTTAATCGTTCTTCAGCTCTCCAAAGAAGGCAAAACATTGGTCGAGCGCTGCACAGCGAAGAAGTTCGACTTTTAAATCTTTGTGTATGTTTGAGTTTCAAACGAAACAAGGAGCTCCACACATTGTTCGTAAACATTTATTTTGAATTATTTGTAGTGTTCTCATTTTATCTGGACCGAGAAAGGTGAAGACAGCACAACAGTAAAGAAGAATTGACCTAATTGAAGATTTATATACCAGAATTTTTGTTGAGAGACTTATTTTGGATTTTGAACCTAAAACTGCCAACGGTGTGGAAATAGCAGAGCGAGCTTTGATTTTAGTGACTTCAAAATGCCTTTTGAAATTAAGTCTTTCGTCTAGCTTCATCCCCAAATACTAGTGTTATAAATTTTAGAATTGACAATAGTTTACCATATTTTATTTTATTATAGTTTACCATATTTTATTTTATTATAGTTTACCATATTTTATTTTATTATAGTTTACAATATTTTATTTTATTTATCCTTTTGGCGTAACTCTATTTTGCAGTTCAACTTTTATATTTTATTGCAAGAAGGTTATTTCTCGTGCTTTTTTTTCAATAGTGTTGCAAATTCATATTTTTTATTTGAAGTTCTCCACGAAGCACCTTGCATTATTAAATGTGCTCAGAAGAGTTTCCTATCTGAATTTGACCTCATTTAGAATGAAAATATCATTGTTTGATGAAAATTGGTAAATAAATAAAGTATAGGGGTCTAGACTTTGAAGAAAAACAGAGGGGGAGCCCTAGACACGATAAACCGTTCTTATATCGGCTTTTTTCTCAGGTCTCCTACCAAGCCACAATTCATGGTGTTGGTCTACTACATTGTATTCGTTGGTGTATAATTGTGCGCCTTGTCAAAATAAGTATTAATGATTGAAATAAACAAAAGGCCTGAAAGTTACGTGAAGCATTAAATTTACATAAAGCATTAAAATGACATAAAATATTCAAGTTACACAAAGGATCAAAATTACATAAAGCATTGAAATTATATAAAACATAAAAGCTGCATAAAGCATTACGGTTACATAATATAATTTAACGTAGCATTAAAGACATATTCGCAAAACAAATGATCGGTTAAAGGCGAATTAACCATATGCTAGAAAGATAATAAAGAAATACTTAGATGCCGGACGAAATATTAGATTGACTAAAAAAATAATAAATAATCAAATACATTAAATAACTGTATGAACGAATGACAAATGATTTTATTGAAGGAATCATATTTAGAATTATTGATGGGGAAAATCTCCTTTAGAGTAGTCAACATTGTTGATCCAATCAACTCTTTGAACAAATCGTCCCTTTGTTACGAACCGACATTGGACCAATTGTCCCGAATCCATATATATATATCATAGGTGTAGTTTTTCTGTCAGAAAGCCAGCATTCGCTGCCAATTTCTGGTGGACTATTTTCGCTACTTGATCGTGTCTATGTTTGTAGTCTGACTGCGCAAGGATCTTGCATCCTGCCATCACGTGTTGGATTGTCTCCGATGCCGCATGACAGTGTCTGCATTTGTCGCTTTCTATGTCTTTTCTCTGGATGAATTTCTGATTGTTCCTTGTTGCGATCACTTGGTCTTGGATGGCTAGCATGAATCCTTCTGTCTCTGGCTGGAGAGTGCCTTTGGCCAGCCAAGAATTTGATGCCTTTTTGTCAACGTGTGGTTGTTGCAGGTCATTGTAGTGCCTGCCATGTAATGGTTTTCCGGCCCAAGTTCTCAGTTTCTGTTCGTTGGCTGTTTCGAGGACACGCTCTTCGGTACTACACAGGTTTAGTGGCGTGTAATTTGCATCTGCTTGTATTATGGCTTGGATGAGTGGCGATCGGGGACTCTTCAACTGGAAGTATTGCCTCATGCTCTGGATCTGCTTGTCATGTAAGTCTTTGAGGTCCGCTTGTCCGCGTCCTCCTTCTTCCCGGGGTAGTGTTTGCCGTTCAATTGCCGTTGCAGGGTGTAGTTGTCCGGCTCTTCTCTGGATGGTTCTCATTTTCCGCTGGAGTTGTTCTAGTTCAGTGTTGGACCATTTGATGATCCCGAAGGAGTAGGTGAGCACTGGTACCGCATATGCGTTAATTGCTTGCGTGGTGTTCTTCCCGCTCAGTTTCGTCTTCACAATGCTTCTAAGTCTTTCTTGGAATGCTTGCGTGAGCTGGACTTTGACTTTCTTGTGCTCCTGCTGCCGTTTTTGCATTATCCCTAGGTATTTGTAGGTTTCGCCCTCGTCCAAGGTCTTCAGTAGTCTCCCGTCTTCGAGTTCGATGCCTGGTAAATCTTCTTTGCTATTCTTCTGTATTTTGCACTTATCGAGGCCGAATTCCATTCCTATGTCCTTGGAGAATGTCTCTGTTATACTGATGAGTTGTCGGAGTTGGGTGATTGTTGGCGCGTATAGCTTGATGTCATCTACGTACATGAGGTGGGAGACTTTATGTAGGTTTCTCTTGTCTTTCTTCAGCATGTATCCGTATTTACTTGTGTTCAGCATCCTTGACAAGGGGTTTAACGCCAAGCAGAACCACTGGGGGCTTAGTGCGTCTCCTTGAAAGATTCCGCGGCGGATGGGGATCTCGGCCGTTTCTATTTTACTGTCTGGCGTGTTTAGCTGTAACCGGGTTCTCCATTGTTTCATGCTGCTCTGTAGGAATCGGATGATTGAGGGATGCACTTTGTATATGCTGAGTATTTCAAGGAGCCACGAGTGCGGAACAGAGTCGAAAGCCTTCTTGTAGTCTATGTATGCGGTGTTGAGTTTTCGCTTTTGTTTTCTTGCTTGTTCCAGGATAACTGAGTCGATGGTAAGCTGCTCTTTACATCCCAGAGTCCCTTTCTGGCATCCCTTTTGTTCTTCCGTCAGTCGTTGTTAAGCTTGCCAGCTTGATGGAGCAAGGAATTTGAATGGAGAAGATTATAAACCGAGAGCACCTTAAAAATCGATTCCTCCTCCTCCTCCTCTCGAAATGTCAGTAAAGTATACTCTCGATATTACGGCCCTTGGTTTAGCAACCTTTTAATATAATAACCCGCCATTTTAGTCCAGAATCATCACCGTAGAGCACAATGTTAATTTGTTCCCCATTCAATGACTGCAAGCCTAAACCGCTGCTTAGTTAGAGCGAACTTTTTTTCGGATTTTCCGAAAACTAAAAGTAGCATTGTAAAATTGTATATTCTACAAACAAAGCTGTGTTCTCTTTCAGGGACCGTCCAATTTTAGCCATTTTAAAAGTGGATGAATAAGCGTCTTTCATCGTCTTCATAGTGTGTAAAATCAGGCCTCCGCCGAAGTAGAGCTTGCAGCGCCCAGTTGTGCTCCTGATGTCGGATCGAGATTTACATTTCGTCTTAGTCTTCTTGGCTTTACCCCTTTCCCTCCGGCCATAGACGTGGCCACGGGGTGCTGAAACACCCCATTACAGGGACATTACATTATGCGACCGTCCCTTTTTATTCAACAACTCCCCCTTATGCTACTAGCGCAACACCACCCAATTGCATAGTACCAAGGGCCGTAGACAGAAATTCTTTTCGAGGGGAACCAATTTTTTTTCCCAGTGGTTGACTCCAAGCAAAACATTTTCGTTTATATAACGAAAAAACAACATAGACTTTTCCATTTGGGGGGGGGAGTCACTGAGATCCCCCTTGCCTATGGTCTTGATAGCACCTCTAATTGTGAAATCCCTGGCCACGCTTATACTTTCGGCTTTCGAATATGCTCAAGTGTAAATACTGTTAAATTCCAGAATTTAATAAGGTCCGAAAAATAAAAATTTAAGGAAAAATGAAAATTATATGTGAGTAGAGGGGTCTGAAAAGCTCGGTTATTTAACCACCATCTTTCTAATTCATAGCTATGTTCCCTTTCTCCCTCTGGTTCATATAGTAAAGAAAAGTATATGGGTTAACTTTTTAAATGCACATGTAATACATTTACTTTGAAAAGTGCCCGGCTTAACAATGTCCTCTCCTCCCCTTTAACTGGTGGCGCCAGTCGGTGTTTAACCAATCAGCCATCATTGGACCAGCCGGCATTAGACTAATCGGCATTGGACCAATCATCTGGGACCGAACAGGGTAATGGGTAATTGTTAAAATGTTGATCTTATATATTTCCATATAAAGATAATATTTTTGTACTGTGTTGATCAAAAAATGTACGGGATTTTTCTCCTGAAATTGGCATACAGATCGCTTATCAATATGAAGTTTTAATAAACAGCATTGTGCTCATTTCTTCATGCAGGGTTATTCATTCATTCATGACTTACCACAATTTTATTTCGACATATATTTCGAAAACATTTCAGATTTTAAAACAGCTTCCAGGGAAAAATATTCAGCCCAAAACCTTTAAAATTTCTGAAGAACTATCCATACATCAATACTTACACTACAAAATCTCTATAAATACCGCAGCTTTTTTTTTTGTCTTTTTTGTCTTTTTCCTGTCTTTTTTTTTTTTGCGCGCTTTAATCCATATTATTTTTTATACAATAATTTTCAACACCCACGTTTAATTAGCTCAATCTGGAGGGGTTTTTTTGTTGGTTTTTTTGTGTATTTAGGTGAAAGGGAGACGGGGTCCCCATCCCAGATTATTGTATAATAAATTCCCCCACGAAAAAACTCACAAAAAACTCGCCCCGGTGGCTTTGTGTGTTGACCATTATTTGGCAATTGTGTTATCCCTGAGAAGGGTAATAATATCTTATGCATTATTTTTTCCTTCGAAAAATAAAAAAGTGCAAGCTATTTCGGTTTTAAGTGATGCTGGTGTTATCTAAATTTATTCACCTTTTTATGAACGAAAATTAACGATCTATTTGACCAACCAATTGAGAGATTTGGATTATTTCAATTATCACATTTATATGTAAATCATTGTATTGGTCCATCTGCAACTTTGTTACTTATTTTATTATTTATTTGGCAAAAATTAACATTAAATTTCTGTATTAAAAATATTCAAAACAAAAATTTTGCTGAAGTTTTTTTTTTAACCATTTTTTAAACAATACGCAAGCGCTCATTAATTTACTCATGCAAAGTGAAGTTGCTTATTGTTAAATTACTCGTAAAGAAAAGAATGATTTTCCGGTGCCTGGTGGGACCCGAATTTACGACCCCTTGATTTCCGGTCAAGTGCTCTACCAACTAAGTGACAGGCTTAGTTGGTAGAGCACTTGACCGGCAATCAAGGGGTCAAGTGCTCTACCAACTACGCTACAGGCTAGGAAAAATCATTCTTTTCTTTACGAGTAATTTAACATCTATTGTTGCCACATCATCGGCTAATATGAAAAAATTGTTGAGTTAATAATATTAATTCTAGTTCGTCTTATCGGACACTTTTGCTTCTATGACTTGTCGCTTTGGTTACAAAGTAGTCACAGCATTGCTACACTAATAGCGGAGCTTGTCCATAGAAAGCCTTATATATGCTCGTAAGGGAGGAAATGATTGACGCCTGTAGCTTAGTTGGTAGAGCACCTGACCGGCAATCAAGGGGTCGTGGGTTCGGGTTCCACCAGGCGCCGGAAAATCATTCTTTTCTTTACGAGTAATTTCACATTTATTTTCGCCACATCATAGGCTGATATGAAAAAATCGTTGATTTAATAAAAGGTGCTTATTAATTTAATTATGAGAAACAAAGCCAAGTCAAATTTTGGGTGTCAATAATAATAATTTCTCTCTCGTTTCGGATGAACTCCAAGCGATATGCGTATAATTTCAAAATTCATATTCATAAATGATGCGTTTCGCGGAATTAATTAGATGTATCTGGCAACAAATTTTCCAACCTGTCGGATGTGGAATGACCTATTAATAACTGCTACCTTCAACAACATGTAGCTAAACAATTATTCAGCCGGCCTTGACATAAGCTATTAGAAGACTCGTGTATTAACCACAGTTCATTTTGGTTCAGTTGTTGAAATCAGAGGGATTTTATTTCAAACCCTTGGCTTTAATATTTACCACACATTAATTATATCGTTATATTGTACCGGGCTTGTGTTATTCTGGCAATTTCTATTAAATAATAGGAGCAAAAATTTATACAAACCTATATCAGATAGGAGGAACTTTATTGAGCTTTCAAGAATCGTCACTATCATATATCAAGAAAATCCAGAATTTTAATCAATTTCTACCCCTAATACAGTTTATATCAAACTGTAAGCAATTCATAAAAGCATAGTTTCGAAACATGATCTTCTTGAGTTACGTTATCGCACCCGCATTATACGTTTCGTAACAGTTTTATGTGCTTAGAGACAGGGAGAGCGGGCCCCATGCCCTGGGTCTCTCGCTTCCGGGGGACCCTGTAAAACGTAATTCTCAAATTTCAATTTTTTGTATTATTGAAAATTTCCACAAAAATATTTTTGCTTCGGCTCTAGCATTCTAGTGCTCATACAGTGCTCATCTAGTGCTCATACATTATTTCATTTTCTGTTTTGTTTTCTTACTCATATATGTATGGGCCCCCCCAAAATATGTTTTGCCCCTGGATCCGTATTAGATAGGGACGGCCCTGCTTAGAAGTATTTATTTTTCGTTAATCATTGTTTTATAAGTTTAGAGAGGTTTTGTTGTTGTATATTTGATTATGGCATTATTTGCTTCTTTTAAAATAAAAGTATAATTCAACACAGGCCCGTAGCCAAGGGGGAGATTGGAAGATTACGGGGGCTTAGAATGATACGGGGCTTAAAATTCGTTAATGTTTTGATGTATTTTATTAATATATTTAATAATACTAAATATGTATATTTAATAATACTAAATATGCACATATTTAATAGTAATGAGTAAATTTTTTAAACTTAAATTTTACATTAAAGACTTACAGAAGTATACTAAAATTTTTACTTTCCTTCATCTTTATTGTACATAAAGACTCAAACCTCTGTAAAATTTCATGATGTACATAAGATCTGCTGTAAAAATCTATTTTGAATATATTTTTAACGTCAAAGAACGATTTCCACTGTCATGTACACTTTTATGCAAAACAAAAAATTTAAAATAAAATTCGAAGAAAACTTGTTCTGACAAACTATTTTTCATAGGAGATGACCACATTTCCAGGGGTCTCGGTCCCCTCTAATCCCAGGCAGGCTACTGCTCTAATTCAACGTTAAGTAGAATAATTAGATTTCTTACTAGTTTCGTTGAATTTTGAGTAACAATTTAAAAGTTATAATATTTTCATATATGAAATTTGATGCCCATAAATATGAAATATGTAGTCATTATTTTACTTTCTACTTTATTTCTCTCTTTATTTTGTACTGTTTTCTACATTATTTTGTATTATGTTTGCTACTTTATTCTATACCGCATTTACTATTTTGTTTTACACTGCACTTCTTACTTGATTTTGCAGTGGTTTTGCTACTATATTTTGAAATAGGGAACCTGTCTTCATAAAGAAATTGCGAGCTAAGTAAACCGTCATTTTTCTAGCAAAATGAAATCTTTTCTATAATATAAGTACTTCAATATCGATCTTTATTTTTAGGCAGAAATTATACATTTATTTCCTATGGAGATTAGTATCTTTCATCAAATTTTTTGAAAAAAAATTTTAATTATTTTATTTAATTTAAATTTATTAAATTACCAAAGTTTTATTTTTATTTTGGTGTAAATTTTTTTGAAAAAGAGGGAATTTTTTTCTCAAAATTATAATCTTTCAATCAAAACGAATTTTTCTGCAAATCATATAGGTAGGCAGCAAATGCAAAATGCAGTCTGCAACTTCTTATATTCTTCTTCTGTAATATTTACATTTATAATACCTTACATTTATAGTTAAAACTATATACATGCAAATGGACGTGGCAATGAAATCCTATATATATATGCATATAAGCGGGTTTCGCATATAAGCGGGTTTCGCATGAAAGAGGTATTCTCTGAACTATAGCGTGCAAATAATTTGCTCATTAAATTTTTAATGAATTTTATTATTAAATTAGATATTCTTATTTCTAATTTTATAAATCATACACATTATTTATTTCAATATTTTTAACACACAATACTATTACTCTATTAATAAAAATAACAATAAATAATATAATACATAAACACGTGTACGGTATTTGCAGAAAATAGTGGACAAATGCAACAACTTATAATGGTGTATTATAAGTTGTTATATCAATGCACCCAAACATTATATATATGTATACTTGAACATCTTTAATTTAAATTTTTTTGCTAATTATTGCATAATTTAAAAATGTATATAATAACATATGCAAGAATTAATCTCTCAGTCAACTTCAGATTTATATAAAAAAATACACTAGCTACATTTTTTGCCCTACACTTTTTTATTTCTATCTTTGTCTTATTGTTTGATTTCAAAGAATTTAAAATCGCCAACTTTTGATCAATATTTAAGCGGATACTGTGGTGCATGAATAGTAGGCTCGAAGAAGTTATTTTTATGACAGTTCTTTATTAACCTGAAAAACATTCGTACGCTTGCAATCCATGTGCCGTTGACGCACTTGATACATTATAGCATATGATTATGCTGTTTGAACAAAACGTGATATCATGGAATTAAAGAAAAAACAGAAAATACAAGATACAATCTGGTAGCGTCCTCCCCATATGAGGTACGTTCTGGAAGTCCCGCTTATGCGCCAAAATTCACGTAATGTTTTTGTTCTTGAGCAATCAAAATCTCACCAGGTTACATATGTTCATATGACGCTCTATGCAGTAATTTCGCTGCAGGTAATTATTAGCCAATTAAAATAATCCATTATTCCTCTATTCTGCACTGCAACGTTTCCAAAGGGACAGTATATGTTTTAAATCTGAGTATTTTTAAAAGTCCTGTAAAAATTACAATGTGAAATTATTAACACATATAAAATACACGACAGATATGTAGTGTTTTTTTTTGTTTTTTTTCATCTGTTCATGTTCACAATGAATATAAACTGAAAAATGCAAAAGAAGAAAAAAGGAAGGAAAGGCACGTAATTCACTACACCGGTTACAAAACAAATTTTGATGGTGTTTTCGAACAGAGGTATATTGTGTACGTCGGTCGGTGCGATTTATTGTACAAACAAAATTGGTCAAACAAAAATCTGAACATTAGTTTACCATTCGCGTAATAATTATGCTACAAAAAATTCAAAGGTGCCTGCCAATCTATAGGGAATAATGAAATATAGCAATCCATGTGCATAAAACTTGCATAAGGGGCCACTTTCATATTAAAACCGGCAGCAACTTTGGAAATTCCAATGGCAACAACTAGTTTAGATATTAATTATTCCGAAACTGCCAACAAAAAAAAACTCTAATGCTAAAGTTCAATTCCTCTTGTCCAAAGGTTTGTGAATTATGAATATTAGAAATATTGAGTTCATAATATTCAAATATTTCATTATGGTTTTATCAATATCTTCCGAAATATTCATCATATTTCTCCAATATTTTTATTGCGTTAAATTCACCAGGTCAAACAAAATTTATGATGTATTTCGTTTTTAAATTAGTATCGAATATTGATTATAAATTATGAAAATCATATTCGATAAAAATATGAATAAAAACATTGATTTTCTGATGGGAATTGAAACCTTGGGGTTTTTTCCTAATATATATAAACTTCAGAGCAATCTGATCAGTGGTTTTTGAGTTCTTTTCATGTATATTATTTATATATATTAGTTAAAATAAAATATAAGTCAATATTAGTTAAAACGGCAGCCTAACGAGGCATAGCATAGTTACGAAACGTAAAATGAAAAGGATAAAATAAAGCTTATTTTATGCTTTAGAATTCTTGTCGAGTGACAAATCTTATTTATCATTCATCAAGCATATTGGTTAATTTTCATCAGTGAGAAAAAAGAAGAAATGTTACCGATATTATAACTTTTTGATTTCCACAGGTTTGGTCAGAAAGTCGTATTCTCCACCTATAAGTTAGTTTTTTAAGCGTGGTTATTAAAACAAATAAATTTAATTAAAACAACGTTAAAAAGATAGGATAAAATTTAAGCCTCGATATTTCTTGCACATTTGCGAGTTGCATATATGCGTTTCAACTGCATATTTGCTAACTACTTCACATGCATCATTTCTTGCTGTTTTACATTTAAATTTTCCTACTATTTTACATTTAAATTTTCCTACTATTTTACATTTAAATTTTCCTACTATTTTACATAAAATGTTTCAGGAGTATTATATATATATATATATATATATATATATATATGTTTTCTTATTATCTTAAATCTATTAATAAGTAAAACACAATAAATCACAGTTATACATTCAAAATTCGTTTACCGATTCCAGCTTTTGCTACAACTCTTCGCACTTATTTATTCTGAAGAAGAGGGATATATCTCTCGAAACAATTGTAAAAGAAGTTTGAATGCACAACTGTGATTATGTTTTACTTACTAATATATTTGGCACAGTGTTCTTCACTAACCGTTTTCAATATATTAAATATAATTTGCTCATATTATTTTAAACCTCCATCTTTTCTTTCTATAGTGTGTTTATAAGCCATACTTATACAATCCAGAAATTTCACATAAGTTAAACCATAAGCTAATCGGTACATAGGTTGAACTTAGCTAATACGTACGTAATTTAGCTAATATTTACGTAATTTAGCCAATATTCACTTAATCTAACCACTATTCTGTAATTGAAAAGTACGAGTATTTGTAATGGTAAGGGTTTGGCTAGTTGGTGAATTTGATTACAGCCTGCCTCACTTTGCTTGTTTTCGAAGACCGATGTACGTGAATTACCATGAGGTCAAAACATTTTCACACTGTTAAACGCCAAACAGTAGGCAAGAAAAAATCACATGATCAACACTTAATTTTGATGATACACAAACCCAGCAGCCTAGAATTTTCTAAATTATGGGGGGGGCGGACTTAGGTACCACTTGTTCATATAACTCTACGCCTATGCACAAACCAGCTACCTAGGATTTTAATTTCAGATACGTCGTTGCATACATACATGTGTATACTAATAGGTCAGACATAGACAGAGTAGACAGGTCAACATTATCTTTCTCGATCACCTCTAACCTTATAGGCCTGATGGCGCCGGATTCCCTAGTGCAAATTATCGGGTTCTCACTAGTGCATTTGGAGAGAGGAATGTTCCATGCTCTGATTGGTTGCTTTTAACCTGAGGGTGTTGCCTATATATACAAATTTTTTTCAAATTTAATATTTACCTTTCGCAAATTTCATACTTAAAAACAAATTACTATTTCCTTTATCAAAGAAGGATTAGTGAGAGGAGACCGCCACGCTTCGGGATAATTCCCTCGCTGTCCGTTTGGATAGACTTCGAGTTATGCCTGAATAGTTGAAATGTGATGACGTCATCGCTCTAGGCCACACCTTCATAGATCAGGTTGAAAGCAACCAATCAGAGAATGCAATATTCCTTTACCCAAACTCTTCTGTTTTCGCGAACGCCCGAGGAACGAGTTCTGTAGTGTTTCCAAAAGATATGTGAATCGCAGCCAATTTAGAGATTTTCGTTAAATTCTAGCGCTTTTTTTTTTTTGTTATTGATTATTTTTATTGTTCATTGGAAGCGTAGGGAAACTTGCCTGATGGAACAGGAAGTTTCAAGAGGCAACTTAATATATAATTCAGAGAGCGTAACCATCGCTTTCGCATCAACTACACTTAATACCCCATCATCGTGGTTGTGACAACATGTACCGTGAGTTAGAGGTCCCAATAACCCGCAGATTCCTCTTTCCATATGACCCACAGAAAATTCTTATGCGTAAAGTATGCATAAACGAACATGCAGTCGTTCTTCATTATAATTTAATTGTTGAAAATATTCCAACGACAATTATGTAAAATTCATTAATGATCGTTTATGGGTTTACTGCCAACAACGTTTTCGTATTTCATGCAAGTTCCTTAAGTAATAATAATAATATATATATAAATGCACACATGTTTTATATATAAGTCTCATATATTAAATAGTAAGGTTTATAAATTAAATGGTGCATATATAGATCTTACGATCTATTAAAGTTTATATATATAATGACTGGAATACATATAAACCACATGTGATCTAGTACGGTAGATATACATTTGTGGCGGTTCCTCCACAGGCTCATTCTAACTCTGTTTCGCGCCAAAATTCCATTCTCATGGACATTTGGCAATGAGTCACACGTACAACCAACTCCTTGGAATTTCCACCAAAAACGAAGGATACAGGCATTATCCAACTTCGAACCCTCTCCCATATATTTTCATTTAATGGGCAAAAACTGTCAAGAAAGACAGCTCAACGTTAACATAACTCACAGCAAGTTCTCCCCTCTGTGGGGTCAAACTGACCAATAGAAATTTATATAAACTATTGCGTCAGTATTCAATTGTCCAATCACGGTCCACAAAAATCATTCGAAGTAAAGTTTCGGACCAATCAACACTCTCTTGCTCCTTAACTTTCGACCTGAAAAGAAGGTCACTGCTAGCCGTGATAACGATCCTCAATATGTAATTTCCGCAACCTAACGAACGCACGGCATCATGCCGTGGCCAGTGTACGCTCCTCACCCTCCAAATAAATATTATGTTTAATGTGCATCCTCTCTCCCGTCTACCTGCATTCATCGCCACGTAAAAATACCTTCTGAAATAACAGTCAGACTATGCCGCATGACGTACGCCACCCGGCATCTGGTCAGCCGTCCACACGCACCAACGGCGCAGTAGTTGGCGACCCATCATACCTCGCGGCACATTAAATATTGCATACAAAAATCCTACGTGATCTAATAAAATTTATATATTGAATGGCGCATGTACATAAATATCATGTAATCCAGGGAGATTTGCATATTAAAAGGAGCATATATATATGAGTCCCGTGATCCAGTGACTAATCCAAAACAAAGCAGAATTTTTTGGCTGCGTTACATCGTGATTTTCATTTTTCGTCTCAAATTCTTTCTGCGGCAATTGTTTGGTAGCCCGTAAATTAAGCCTAATTATTATTTTAATGCTTTAATTTACACGTCGCTATTGAAGCTTAAAGGGGGGATTTTCAAATTCTCTTTTGCGTTTGACGTTAATTGAGTCAGTAATTAATTTACGCGTCACGAATAAACGAAAAAAAAAAAGATTTCTATTTGAGCCAATTCGAGCGTATATTTCACAATGGCTAACATTTTCTCATTGGACAGGAGTGAATAACATTGGCAAATTTTAAACACTTTGAGCTCTTTAGAAAAACAAGGAACAATAAAGTATACGATGAATTTGAATCGCCTGATTATTCTCTCTCACGGGCGAACGGAAAAATTTTTATAAAAAAAATTACACAAAGCTATCTCGATAGCGATGAAAATGAGGAACCTATTTTAAATATTACACCAGAAAGCTTAATAAGTACTTCTTTCCTAGCCTTAGGGAAAATTTTTACAATTTAAATATCGCCTGTTATTTTTCCACCGACGGTAGTAGAAACAATTCCTAAACAAAACTAATGAAAATTTAAATTTTAGCTACAACAGCATTCTCGCTTCTGACACTTAATGCTGTTACATGTAACCAAGGAAGGTAAGAAATGAATAGCTGGAAAAATATTCTCTATATGTTTTGAACGTGTAAAAAACTGTTTCAGTATCATACTAGCGTGGTAATTAGCTTAACTGTATTTTCTATGATACATAATATCCTGCTTATAATAATTACTGCATGATAGTTATGGAAAATCGCTGATAGGTATATGAAGTTTGGAGTTTTACAATATCTAAAACATCATTTATATGCCTAGAGGCAAATTCTTGCGCGGTGTCTTTCTGCATTCCCAATTATCGACATTTTTAATGCAGCAACCTTCAAAAGTTAAACTTTTCTGGTCTTCCGAAACAAAAGTAAAGAGTGTTTAGACAATAGGTGTAGTGTTATATGGGTACTTGAGGCCGGAGCCCCCTAACAATCTGAGACAAATTGCGATTTTACATATACTGTAATGTATAAACGTACATAAAATGTGCTTGGGTCTCCAACAATTTTGAGAACTCCACGTTTATGGCTTTGACCTTACTTTATTTAAAAAAAGAGTAAAAGTACGTTGAACGAGAAAATTTCCTTGTCGAAACGTGATCGTGAGAAGCAAATCTTCAACAAATGGCCTTTGGAGAACGAGATATTTAACAGATGTTTTCAGGGAATAGTGTGGTTCTTCGATTGGAACAAATTGAATATTCTGTTCATCTGTACCTAAAGTTCTGGACAACTTTATCAGAAACAAACGACGTTCGAACAACTTTAAGAGGTTTCAATATGATTAATGATTCAACGACAGGGATTTTGTAGATACATAAATCACGTCCCGTTTATGAAAGAGAGCAAAAAAAATTAACTAGCGTAGAAAGAACGAAAATAAAGGCTTTTCAAAAGTGATTTGCGCCATGTGGGTAGGTAGACCCTCTGAAAGATTCCGAAGAAAATGTCGCTGTCACCTTAAAGGGTATATTTTAATGCTAAATTTTTCTGAAGCAAAGAATGTTGAAAGTCTTTAAAGAAAAGAACCGTTATTAGTCACCCAGGTGACAGTTGACTTCATTTTCGATTTTGAACAAGAAAATAAGCTCATAATGGATGGATAAAAGTTTTGCAAAAACTTTATTTTCAAAATTCGTAGTAACGTTGACAAAACTTACAACTCGACGGTACGTCTAAAGACATAACAAAAAGACGTTATGCATTAATTATTAATTATATTATGCATTAATTTTATTATGCATTAATTTTATTATGCATTAATTTTATTATGCATTAATTTTATTATGCATTAATTTTATTATGCATTAATTTTATTATGCATTAATTATTAATTTTTATATCATTCATTAATAATAATATTCATTTGTTTCGGACCATATGTTACGTTCACATACAACATTTATTCATTGCATGGTTAAATCTATTTAAATATAATTACTATCACGTACACATTTATCCAATGTGAACGCAATTAACTTTGATTTATTTAACATTATACATAACATGCAAGTAATAATTCTATACGTTACATTTTCTGTTTAAAATTATCATTTAATTTATTTGCCAATAACGTAACTTAATCAAGATATCAAACAGGTCCAGAATAAATACAATCGAGGTGTATAAACAGTCTCTAGACCCCAATGAATAATCAATAAAGATGAGTAAAAAACTATGTGTCTGTAAACTAATAAATATCAATCATGAATGTAAATTTCGATTATAGATTAATTGCCATCATTTTGAATTTTTACTAATAAATTAGAAATATAAATAATACTCATAGGTTGTAAATAGCCGCTCTCGTTTTTTAGTAGTCATAACAAATTATAAATACAATAAAATCTATCCACAACGATACAATAGTGGCCGAGAAATGCTATCATTATAAACAAAGTGGAACCAAATACAATTTATAATGGAAATGTAATTTATAATGGAAATACAATTTATAATGGAAATGTAATTTATAATGGAAATACAATTTATAATGGAAATACAATTTATAATCGAAATACGATTTATAATTAAGAAGTATACTTTTTAATGGAAATACAATTTATAATGGAAACGGTTCAATTTCGATGCAAAAATAGTTTTTATAATTTTCTGTCGAGCCAATAGCTAAATACTATTACAAAGTAAAAATGCAGATGACCAACAGAAAACTAAAAGTTCCGCCCTTATCGTTCCGGTTCTGAGACAGAAATTTAACAGATTTCGA
>QLNU02015003.1:85961569-86018043 GCA_006491805.2 Dysdera silvatica
AGCACTCCAGCACCTGGAGACTAGGGGCCATGGTTTCTGGTGTGTCAACATAATGGAGGAATTAGCCATAATTTCACCACGCTGGCTAGACGGGTTGGTGAATTAGCCCTCCCCTTCCGCCTTTCTATCCGTGCAGCAAATATTAATTTGCCACATAAATAGAAAGCTCAGCCTGCACCACTTGAAGGCGGGGTAGGACACTAGGTTACTGGCCTGGCCGGTTCCACACATCGTCACATACGTTCAGCGTGTGGGTCTCCTTCCAGTTAGATACCAGCAACCCTTTTGCAGGCCATATATATATATATATATATTTTAAAAACGATAAAAAAATCTTCTCAGTACATATGTATATCACAGAGAAAGCGCATATAGAGGGCTTTAAAATGAGCTCAAGATAAGCTTTCTAGCTAAAACAGGTGCTTAGATATTTACATGAATGTGACTCAAGATCAATGAAAAAGTTATTTTATTTTTTAATTTCCAAAAATTAATTCCAGGAAAACGGAACCTCCGAAAACTATGAAAATTTGCAATTTGCTCCATAGGTAAATATAAATCAAAAATCATTGGAATCTGAAAATTAAAGGTCAATGCCCCGGTTGATGTGATTTGAATGACCTTTGATAGAAATTATAGATACCTGGACATTTTTGCCCAAAGTGCATGTTTGCGTTTGTCTTTTGGGAATCTATAAAAAGAACATTTATTCCCGACAGTCCGGTGGTTGCAACAAGCTACAAAATATAAACCCATTTTTATTTGCAAGCTTAAGAAATGCTAATTACTACGATCGTCAATGTTAAGTCAATGGGCCCAATCTGTTGTTTGTGCCCAGCAGCCATGTTGTGACGTCACGACTTCACCGACGTATTGTCAATGTAGAAATATTTGTTTTTTGGCGGAAGATAAAGGTCCTGTTTCGGGCCAAAATATGGTGCAATGGCTACGACTTCTGTTGTGTCGGCACAGTTACGCATACCCCATTCCAACGGGACATGATTAGGAACAAAGTCGAACATCGAATCTTTCATGAAAATCGTATACCCTTGACATTCGGAAAATTTTTGGTTTTGGACGGAGAAAATTCAACAATTTTGGGGCAAAATGATCCTGTCGCCTAAAAATGGTCAACTGCATTCCCACATTTATCGGCAACTGTCAGGCTTAGTCGATAGGAATGGGACACAACTTGGAACAAAATAGGAACATCCAAT
This sequence comes from Dysdera silvatica, assembly GCA_006491805.2. Lineage (NCBI taxonomy): Eukaryota > Metazoa > Arthropoda > Arachnida > Araneae > Dysderidae > Dysdera > Dysdera silvatica. The sequence continues at coordinate 85,962,787 of QLNU02015003.1, forward strand.
TTTTCATAATAATCACATACATCACATGCAGAAATTTTTGGTGTTCGGCAGAAAAGAATTTTCCCGTTTTGTGCCAAAAAATGGCCTAATGGTTTCGAATACGTTTTCTTTGGCACGGTCAGAACTGCCAGGACGATATGAAACATAATCGGAACATCGAATTTTTCATGAAAATTGCATACATTTACATGCAGAAATTTTTGGTTTTCGGCGGAAAATGAATTTTCCCGATTCTTGCCAAAAAAGAGTCCAATCGCTTTGATTCCTATTGTATTGTCATTTTCAGACCTAGCTGATTGGAATGGACCCCGACATGAAATAAAATGCGAACATCGCTTAACATTAACAAACAAACAAATTTTAACTTTTTGTCTAATTCTGATATACAAGGTAGCATTTCTTAAAGAATTCAGCCCCTGATTTTGAATCTGGCATTAGAAATGCTATATTATGTCAGTTTTTCAGAAATATGTAGTTGCAATTATAGAGTCCACGTTGACTCAGTGTTAATTATAATGGTTTGTACAAGGCCAACTAATACTAAATTAACTAAAGGTAAATGTAGTTAGCCTTGGGTTTGTACTTGTAAAAAAAATTTCATACCCTCAACAAAAACAAAAAAACCTGATAGAACGTGACTCCAGGGTGTCGAGTATGGTTTTTGTTTATGTCTGTCATTAATTGTTTCCGAGATATACGATTTTTAAATTGGGCGAGAGTTTTTTTTGTGATTTAATGACACTTTTGCGATGACTCTCGATATTGTAATGAAAATAATGACATTTAAATATTTATACCCAAAAGTGTACGCAGAAAATTCATAAGGGGCCTCTATATAATTAGCTTGGGTCCCACAAACCTAACGTTAATTTTTTTCCCATTGGAGTGTGAGCCCCCATTACCCTCTCTATAATGTTACATTTCTGAGATACATGATGCAATTAGTGCATAATGCTATAAATTAGAAGTTTTCAAACTGTGAATGACGACCAATGAGTCGGAAACTGATTTTTAGTGGCCCATGAAAAGTTTCTGAGCTGCAAAAATTTTGTATTTAATTAAAAAAAATTAGATCACAATAAGCTTAATAAAAATAGCAAAGTTTTTAAAAAAAATCCCTCTGCATGTCTTTAACATCAAAATGGGCCGCTAGTTGCAAATTGAATTTTGTTGGAAACTGTTCATTGTAACTGCAAAAAATCGGAAAATTGATTAAAAATTTGGCGCTAGTACACATACTGTTCCATTTCGTTTTTAGTGGGAAGTGTTTCCAATACACTTGGCAACTTTGTCTTGGCTTGCCGCCATGTTGCTTACGTCACAATACAGGCTCCGCCCCTTTCCTTCCTCCATCCTACACCCAGCCTTCACCCTTTCCCTCTTCCATTCTACTTTCAGCCTTCACCCTTACCCCTCTAACCCCTTCCTCGTGTTCTTTCTCCTCCCCCATCCCCTCTACACTTTCCAACCTATTTTCTGTCTGAATAATTCCACGTGGTTTACATAATTCTTGCACATTATTTATTAGTCATGCATTTATATATCATATATTTATTATTATTACTTTATACATCATATTATTCTTGTTAATTGATTATTATAATAATTATTTACACAAAAAACGACAACGCGATGAAATTGATCGCTTCCGCGGTTCTAGGTCCATATGCTTATAACTACGGTTCTCTGTAATGTATTTTTTTAAAACTTTATATATGCTATTAGGAACATCACCTAGGTACGAAAAGTCAAGAATTTTCAGCTTTAAAACACGAAAGGTTTAAAAGATATTTAAGATATTTATTAGATAGATATTTTCATCCACCCATCTAGTTTGAGGACGTTTTCTAGGTCTTCGGTGGTCTCTTGGAATCCAGTTCAGAATTTCTGTTGTCCATCGTTGATCAGTTCTTCTTGCAATATGCCCAGCCCATCGCCATTTCAGCCCTTTTACTTTAACAATGATGTCCTCTACTCTAGTTTGCTCTCTCACCCAAGTGTTTCTTTTTCGATCTCTCCTAGTTATTCCAAGCATGCACCTCTCCATGCTCCTTTGCGTTGTCTGTAACTTTCGTATTGCTCCAACTGTTAGACTCCATGTCTCTGATCCATAAGAGAGGACTGGCAATACACACTGGTTGAAGACCTTTCTTTTTAGACACAAAGGCAATTTCCCCTTCAGGATAAAACTGTTTCTTCCAAATGCACTCCAGCCAAGTTTAATACGTCTGTTGAGTTCTTTCATAATGTTGCCATCCATTGAAATCAGCTGGCCAAGGTAAATATATGAATCAGCAATTTCTAGCTCAATGTTGTCAACTTGTATTTTTGTTTCCTCTACAAAATTATTGAACATGATCTTAGTTTTTTGTAGGTTCATCTTGAGTCCAACTTCTTTACTTCTAGTTGAGAGCTCTAGTTTTCCTAGTTATTCCAAGCATGCACCTCTCCATGCTCCTTTGCGTTGTCTGTAACTTTCGTATTGCTCCAACTGTTAGACTCCATGTCTCTGATCCATAAGAGAGGACTGGCAATACACACTGGTTGAAGACTTTTCTTTTTAGACATAAAGGCAATTTCCCCTTCAGGATAAAACTGTTTCTTCCAAATGCACTCCAGCCAAGTTTAATACGTCTGTTGAGTTCTTTCATAATGTTGCCATCCATTGAAATCAGCTGGCCAAGGTAAATATATGAATCAGCAATTTCTAGCTCAATGTTGTCAACTTGTATTTTTGTTTTTGTAGGTATATCTTGAGTCAACTTCTTTACTTCTTCTACATGAAAAGGCGAAGAGATATGAAGGTGCACAATCGAAATACCAGTTCCAGAATTGAGTATGTAGAACTTTGTAAAACTCTACGCAAAAGCATGAAAGAAGACATAAAATTCAATTGTGAGCTAGTAAAGGAAGCCATTGAAAGCAACAAGAGCCTTAGGGTTGTTAAAGGGAGTTTGTCTATTGGGAAGAAACACATCATTGCATTAAAAGGAGAGGATGGCACTGTAACAAGAAATAGGGAAGAAATACTTAGAAGAGTTGAAGAATTCTACAGAAAGCTGTATGAGGGAAACAGTGGATTAAACGAAGACTCTGAGATAGTCGAAGGAACAGCTCCTAAAATCTTAAAAGAAGAAGTAGCATTTGCAATAAAAAGTATGAAGAAAGGAAGATCCCCTGGCGATGATGGCATTACATTAGATATCCTAAAAGAAGCTGGAGAACATGTAGAAGACATACTTGCAAAATTCTTTACCAAATGTCTTAACAGTGGTAACATACTAAATAAATGGGATTCTGAAACAGTAATTCGTTTACATAAAAAAGGGAATGAAGAGGATTTGTAAACTTACCGACCCATTACCTTGTTGCCTACTATTTTTAAAATCTTCACAAAAGTGCTAAAACATCGCTTACAGGAAAAATTAGATGCAGCTCAACCAAGAGAACAAGCTCATTTCGAAGTGGATTCAGTACAGTAGACCATATTGAAATATTAAGAGAACTAATTGAAAAAACACATGAATATGAACTTCGATTTTGTATTGCATATATTGACTATGAGAAGGCCTTTGACTGTATTAGAACTTCAGCACTCATCAACTCTTTAGGATCAACAGACATCGACGATGTGTACATTGACATGGTGAAACGTGTAAATAAAAATGCAAGTGCAAAATTTCAGTTTCATAAAGATGCCAAAATTATCAAAATTGGTAAAGGTTTTAGGCAGGGAGATGGATACCTTTTCTCCAAAATTTTTACTTCAGCTTTGCAGTTGAGTTTTCAGCTGATAAACTGGATTAACAAGGGAATAAAAATAAATGGTGAACATTTAAATCATCTGTGGTTTGCTGGTGACATTGTTATTTTTTCAACGAACCCATCAGAACTCCAAGACATGGTACAGGAGCTCTCAACTAGAAGTAGAGAAGTTGGACTCGAGATGAAGTTGCAAGAAACTAAAATCATGTTCAATAATTTCGCAGAGAAAACAAAAATACAGGTTGAAAACATTGAGCTAAAAATTTCTGATTCATATATTTACCTTGGCCAACTGATTTCAATGGAAGGCAACTTTATGAAAGAGCTCGACAGACATGTTAAACTTGGTTGGAGTGTATTCGGACCAAACAGTTTTATCCTGAAGGGAAAATTGCTTTTGTGTCTAAAAAGAAATGTCTTCAACCAGTGTGTAATGCCAGTCCTCTCTTACAGATCAGGGACATGGCGTCAAACAATTGCAGCAATACGGAAGTTACAGACAACCCAAAAAAGCATGGAGAGGTGCATGCTTGGAATAACTAGGAGCGATCGAAAAAGAAACATTTGGGTGAGAGAGCAAACTGGAGTAGAGGACATAATTATTAAAGTGAAAAGACTGAAATAGCGATGGGCTGGGTATGTTGCAAAAAGAACTGATCAACAATGGACAACTGAAATTCTCAACTGGATTCCAAGAGACCACTGAAGACTTAGAAAACATACTCAAACTAGATGGGTGGATGAGATAAGAAAACAGGTTGGGGTGACATGGAAGCGAATTGCTCAGGATAGTCTTGCGTGCAAAGCATTTTGGGAGATCTTCATCCAGCAGTGGATATATTATGGTTGAATATGATATGGCGTATATATTATAATAATAACATAGAGTTTTATTTACTTCTATAATTTAGATGTTTTGATTTTATGTTATATTTAATTTTTATGCTATTTCATGTTAAATTTATTTTATGTTGTTTGTATTTAATTAATATCTACATAAATTAAATAAAAATATTATTATAAAAAATTAATAACTTTAATTTAACATCATTAGTAACTGTAGCCTAACATTATTATTAACGTCAGCATTGTTAATTTAAGCTTAGCATCATTATTTATTTTAGCTTGACTTTATGCATTGTTATAGCTTACTTCTATTATTATTCTTAATTTTAACTTGTTGTTCCTATTATTATTATTATTATCCCAGAATTTGTAGGGCGCGATGTTGAATACATAAGATACGATTCCACTACAGATAGAATATTCAATTCAAATTCTGACAAACCGTTGGCGCTGTTTTCTCTAATGAGCTGTCATCTTATCCTTTCGGTAAGAGTTATAAATCTCCTTTCCCCTAAAATGTTGACACCCAGGCTAAATACATGTGTCAGCCTCTGTTACGTTTTGATATTTAACAGAGCATTCGCATTTTCCAAGGGCATACATCCAATTAAAACGATGGATGTTATGATGTCTGGCAGTGAATGTCTACAAGAAATGGGCGTCCACTGCATTTGCGTATGCAGCAATTCTCATTTACGTAAATTGCAAGGATCTTAGGTGGGGCAGTAGTAATACGTTCGCCTAGCGTCTGGTTATCCCGGATGCAATTCCCAACTTTACCAAAAAAATGCAAGGTTGACTTCTCACCGTAGTCGAGGTTTGGTTCCCTAGCCCTTAAGAGACTAGGATTCCTCAGAGGATTCTAGTTTCCGACGCAGCGTGACCTTTGCTTTCCTTGCACCGTAAAACTCAAGCAAACATAGATTATGAAAATATCAATCACATGCATTGCAAATGTTTAATTCGTATAAATTTCAAATACGTCGCTCGTATAAATTTCAACCATGTCACTAGCATAAACTTCAAATATATCACTTGTATAAATTTCAAATATTTTGTTCGCTTGAATTATGTGCATTTTAAGTACATAAAAATGACAACCATACCGTCATAGCTAACCTCGGTTGCTTGGTATGACGGAAGTCCCGACGACGAGCCGAAGGTCGCTCGTTCGTGTCTCGCATGGGACATCATCACTATAATTACCAAACAGTTATGAACTATAGAAAAGGCATCAGCTTAGCCGTCCCCATCCTTTAGCGACTTGGGCCCCTTGAATTTTTATTAAATGTTTACGCACTCTTTCCCGTACTATCAAAGAAGAAATATTTTTTGTATAAATGTAATAATAGTCTATAAGCTGAGATTTTATACATAAATAAAATAAAACGGAATATGAAGCTTCATAAAGAGATTACATATTAATTGCTATTTCTACACTGATGTAAGGTTTACAAAACTTTTCGAGAGCCAATTATATACTTCCTCTGTTAAGTAAAGGTAAAATAAGAAGTAGGGAGGGTCCTGAGTTTATATACCCCCCCATGCTTTGGGAACCCCGTCATTCGTCTTCTGAACAGCCTGTACCCCCGCAGTTGTTATTTTGCTTTATCACACATTCGAACCTCGCACTTATGATGTTGTTATCTATTATATATTAAATGTCTCTTGTTAGTTTAAAGAAGCTTGATTCTTAAGAATATTTTAGCTGTATATTTCAAAAATTATTATTCTATCTATACTGGGAAATAAAATAGATTGAATTAATAATACTCAATTTCTTAAATCCACCTCACAGACTGCTTCCAATTCCTCGGAGCCTCCAGCTTTACCCTAAACCTGCTTTTCCCCGTGTTTTTCAAACGTTTTCTTACTATTTTCGATCCTTGGAAATTTGGCCGCATGTCAACCAGCACAGTATTCCAGACATAATGGATTTTACAGAAAACCATCGCAATGGCAAATCTGCACTCACGTAAGTGGAAACACCACTCTGATTTTTGACACTTTAGTATCGCGTAATCCAGAAGAAAGGCGACCAATTTGTTCACCCGAAATGCATTGATTTTTATTCATAAATGATTTCAGATACTTTATTAACGTTATTATAAAAATTCCCTGTTTATTTCACGTATCGATGGGTTATTTTTTACCACTTAACAATATCGTTTCATAAGCTGAACATGGCTACCATGCAGCAAAAGTTCATTAAATATAAATTTACCCTTACCTATCAACAAATCCATTGGATATATAGGCTATTCAAACATATCCTAGATTTCATCTACATATTTTAACAGCCATCCTCTCCTTAACAATATTGGTATTGTTGTTCCTCGTGGAGGGTTTAATTAATAATTCTAGTTACTGGTACCCAGGGATAAAGAGAATCTGGAGCGTCTATCCGAAATATCCAGGGTTATTACAAAAAAGTGTGGCAGAACTCCTGTAGGTTAAGCATTAATATTTTCTGGAGGAAAATTACTTACAGAGATTGCCATTATTTGGCTCTATTGGATCGACACGCTTTGTGGGGATAACTTCATCCAGAAAGAAGAGAAGTACTCCAAGGCTGCGTAAAATGCGAGAGCCAAGCCAATCTTTCTCGTTACAATGGCGTGGAGCCCAGCACTTTCTTCAACCTTCCGTTCAAGTCTCTATAGACTATCGAGTAAACCAATTTCGCGTTCCGTAATGATGCCTATAGCTAAGAAAACTTTCTCGTAATGCGTTTTGGCGTCTCTATTAGGCTTACGTTTACATTATATTGAGTAACGAATTGCAAACAAGAGGCTATAACTTTTTGTTCGCCTAGGTACACTGGATGTACTTTATATAGCTTCCGGAATCCAATAACATCTTAATATAGAGAGATCGTGATGGTATAGAAATAAAAAGTACGGTATATTACTTATACGAGAGAGAGAGAGATAAATATGTGTGTGTATCTTATATTACCACCTATTTCACTAATTAGTATCGATATAAATAATTAAACGATTACTGTATGATTATAAGCACTGTATCGAAACGATAATTAAATACATTAATGGAAAACATGTCTAGGCTTTTAAAGTTAGAGCCTTCACCGGCCTTTAAATGCAACTTTAAAGTTAACTTTAAATGCAAATTTTTAAGCCAACTTTAAATGTAAATTTTTAAGCCAACTTTAAATTCAACGTCTTTTTAATAACTTCTTGTAAGTTCCACGCCTTGTTCAGGTTAGCCATCATGTTCCTAATCCAAAAACGAAGACAAATAACTGCATTGCCGAATAAATTTAACACTTCAAGAAAGAGAGATTTCCTTTCTTGATGACATATCTTCCAAATGCGGAATCAAACTTCAGAGTCCATAATTATAATTTCTCTCACTGTATTACTTGTTTTAATATAAATGTTTCGATTTCTATTATCTATTTCTATTCATTTTGCGCGATATGTTACTCCACTTTTTGTTTCATAGTACATTTACTTCTGTTTAGACTATATTTACCATCATTACATAAGAAAGCACTGTTATTACCACCAAGGATAGGATTTACCAGTCTCTAGGCAATTTAGCAAGTCCAATCCCATTCTCATAACCCATTCTTACCCACTTCCAACCCTAACCATTTTTCAAAAGCAAAACGCTAACAGATTCTTTAACGATCTTAAATTGAAAAGCTTTTTAAATTACTCAACATATTTATAATTATTAAAATCAAACGATCATTATCATAGTCGATAATGTGCTAATATTAAATGATAAATTACCCGCAAAGGAAAGAATGATCTTTCAACGCTTGGTGGGAACCGAACCCGCAGCTTTGTATTCGCTCGCAGAGGGAAGTTTAATCGACACCTGTAGCTTAACCAATAAGAACACTTGATTGGTTATCAAGTAATACACTTCCCACCAGACGCCGAGAAAGCATAGTTTTCCTGGTGAGTAGTTTATCATATTTATAATTCCAACACTAATTATTACTTGTGTACAAAAGTTATACCCGTTTTTTCAGGTGAAAAGGAAAAACGAATAAAATAAGTGCAATACCTATGTATTAACGTAATTGCCATTATTTAGTATGACTTGTTGCCATCTATCTTTCAGTAGTTCCTCATCGATAAAATTTCTCTAGTTTAGAGTCAAAAAAATATTTTTAATGTTGTTTTTACACCTTGCATATTGTTAAAGGTTTGAAAGACCCATGAATTTTATGACGATCGGCATATATATATATATATATGATCGGACTATAGATCCATTATTCTATGATGGCACAGTAATAACGCATTTGTCTATAATGGCATTAACCTGGTTTGACCTCCAATCCCTCGAAAAACTATAGATCTACTATTCTACGATGTAATAATGATAACGCATTTGTCTATCGTGGCATTAACCTGGTTTGACCTCCAATAGTATCATTCCTCGAAAAACTACATATCTACTATTCTACGATGTAATAGTTATAACGCATTTGTCTATCGTGGCATTAACCTGGTTTGACCTCCAATAGTATCATTCCTCGAAAATCCTATAGATCCACTATTTTACGATGTAATAGTGATAATGCATGCGCATATTATGCAATTAACCTGGATTTAACCTTCAATAGAATCGTTCCTCAATAAACTATAGATACATTATTCTACGATGGCATAGTGATAATGCATTTATCTATCGTACCATTAACCTGGATTTGACCTCCAATAGTATATTTCCTCGATAAACTATAAATCCATTATTCTACGGTGACATGGTGACAAAGCAGTCGACTATATTCTTATTAACCTGAGTTGACTTTCAATAGTATCGTTCTTCAAAAAACTATAGGTCCCAAGGTCTTGGATGATGTTTTAGGATTCAGATGACAATTTCATTGTCGATCTTTGGCGATTTATTTTTGCCATATGTCCAGTTTATTGACGTTTCGGGTTTTTTTTCTCTTTAATAATACTGTCTTTTACCCTTGCTTTTTCTCTCACATTTATTTATTTTACGCATACAATTCCTCTTAGTTTTTCCAAATGTAAATCTCTTCATGATCCTTTAGATTATTTGCAATTTTTGTATTACTATTTTCGTTAGATTCTACGTTTCTGATTCACATGAGAGAACTAGCAATACAAATTGGCTGAAGACCTTCCTTTTCAGATCCAAAGGTGAGTTGACGATAAACCTGTGTCTTCCAAATAAACTCCAGCTAAATCTGTGGAGTTTTTCCATATTGTTACCTTCCGTTGGCCAAGGTAAATGTACCAATCGGAAATTTTCAGCACAATGTCATCAGTTTGTTGAAGTTTAATAATTAAATATAGCTATTCAGTTTTCCTTCTTCTTTAATGAAACTAATGTCCACATTTAAGTTCATTCAACTCTTCTTCATTTCTTCTGACATCGCGGAGTTCACTGGTCCCATAATTCTATTGATTCCTCACTCCTTCAGTTCTTCCAATATATGAAGCCCTACTTTTATAGCAACCGGGCTTCCATGGTACGTAACCACTATGAATTACAAATAGCAACATGGACAAGGATGTTTACCACCTCCTACTTTTATAGTATACTGACCGCTACCTTAATCATCAGCAAACCAACACCTAATGATTGTGAGGCCATCATTTTGTGTGTAGCAGCATATTGGGAAATATAAACTCACCATACTGGCAAAACGGGTTATGCAAAATTCTACATTTCCCAATCTTAGAACAGAAATCCCTGACGCTTGAAAATGCCATAATTAAGAAATGGCAACATAATTTCGACTCCAAATGAGAAATTTTAATACCTGCTTTATTATGTATATCCTAAAGGCAAACTTAAACTAAATTGTAAAATTTAATGAGGAGGTAAAATAAAGCAAGAAATCGTATTAAACAAAATAATGAGTTGAGTTAATTTTCGCTGATAATTTATGCAATGAAACGATTTCCCGTTAAATTTTCTCCGTCGAATAAATATGACTAACAAGCGAGTAAGTTAACGGTTTTCAGTTAATTAACTTCGTTAGCTCTTGATTGTTAAACATGCTCTCAATAGCTATTCATTAGAAAATTATGTTTGTAATTTCTCCCTTCAGCGAAGTTGTAACGATAAAAAAGGGAATATTTCACCGTGTTCTTTAGGTATGATTTTATCCTCCGAATGAATGGCTTTCGACGAAATGCAATTAAACAGAAACCGAAGTTTACGATGGCTTCAACAAAATTTTGAAGAAAGAAAACGTGCTTATTCAAAATCTTTGCCATCATGCGGATTAGTTTCAGAAGCAATCTTCTAACTGAACTTGTATTGTACTGTTATTTCTATAATTTAAATTCATGCTTACATGCCGTTCTGAATAGTTTTCGCTTCTAACCTAACTGTTAGTAATTATGAAATTATATAATTAAATATGTAACAGAATACGACTGTTAGTAACGTACAGATTGCATTCAATGTTATCAGTATATAAAAATGGGCTTGGGACCAACGACAATTATCGCTATATCCAGTTTCCCGCCAAATCTATTTTGCAATTTAAAATCCCAGTCTTTAAAGATAAAGAATGCGAAAAGGTGACGTATACGCATGCAATCGGTATACAATAATATTCTGCTTCGAACTTTCTTAAAATTTAAGGAACAACGTATTATATTGCCATTGGAGTTTCGGAGTAACGAGTTGAATAAAAAATATATAATATGAAGGAATTTATACATTAGTAATTATTTCCAAAATAATCTTTACTTTTAAATGTTCAAAAAGCAGTTCATAGCTATTTGCATCGTTGTTTACCATTCCTGTTCTTTCAATTTACGTCATAAAATAATTAAAGCATTAAATACATAGTCTCATCAGTGTAGTCTATTGTCTCAGAAAAGTATTTATTGTGAACTTTTCCTTGGAAGGGATGAAAATTCTTAGAAATTATTCAGTTTTAAGAGCTATGAAGTTCGTTTCATCGTGTTCGCTTCATTTGAAAGGGCATCCTTAATCTCTGATTTTTGTAATATTGAATTTTTTTAATATTTTCTCCGTTTTGTTTTGAAAAAAAACCCTCTGTTCTTCGTTAAATTCGAGATTCACAATAGTATTCTTTCCTAAAAGGGGTTAAATATCACTTGACACTTACACCACGCAAAATCCATATTTCCTAAATCGGAAAATTCACTAACCGTATGCTTTTATAAGTGGGTTCTACTCTAAATATGCATGTTTACATTTTTGCATTTACAATAATGTAAAATACTTTACATGGAGAGCATTGCAAGTGCTCTAAGCGAATGATTTCGGGAATTATTTTAAATTTAAAATGGCAGATCCGTTAAATCCCGCCGAAATGAAATCTGTGGCGGGAAATATGGCGAACTCAAATTAATATCTATTTATATATATTTCTCGATATTTAAATTGTTTGCATTGAGATCTCTTCGTGGAGCAATTTCGATGTATGAGATCAGAACAGAGACATTCGTGGCTGAGGCGCAAAAGGTGATCGCGCACATAAGCGTCCACTTAACGTTTATTACATCGTATTTGATCTCTGAATCAGACACAATATTAAAAAGCTTCGTTTCATTTTATGAAAATAAAAATTAAATATATTTCTTTCAATAATACGTGTTTAAATCTATGCATACATGCATACATGCATATAAAAATAAATACTGCTCGCACATCAAATTCTCAATTAAATGAACATGGGCGGCAATACTGCTTTTTCTCCTAGGCAACTAACAACACAAGACTGACTCTGGAGCCGAGTACCCCAATTTTACTTGAAATACGCATTATTGTCCCATTCCAGTAAGCAACTCTAAGCTCCAAATCGTCAGCTTCACGTCACATAAGCATCCCACCAAAACCTACAAATTCTACTTTTGAAAATGAAAAAATTGCTTCAATGTATTTTCATTCTGCACGTTAAACACAAATGAGTGAAAATATGCTATATGGGGCGTCTTTCTACATTTCAAAAAAATCTGGATATGGATTACGTTAACACCAAGCATTTGCCTTTCTTTCTACCGATTCTTATTCCGAGGTTTGATTCGATGCGCGACAAAACTTCGGATTCCTCAGAGGCCTGTAGGCCTTAGTGAAACATCAAGATTCTCCACTTACACTGCAGAACATAAACAAGAGGTAATAATGTATACAAATGTATACAAAATTTGCTAGACGTAGATTTGAAATTTGGAATTGTGCTGCGATATCAGAGCACGCCTGGGTAAACAACCACACTTGGTGCGAAGCACCACAGAATTGATGAACGGCTTTTTCAGCAGAACTACATCAGCTATTATTCAGAAACTTGCCAAGCTGAATCATTAATTAGCCATCTATATAACATTTATTTTAACAATAACTAAACGTGGACGCATTTTCTGGAATTTAAGGAACCACTTAAGCCTCCAGGGCCTCATATTTTATCTATTGGCATTGTTTCGTGTGCGTGTGTACGTACCAGGAGAGAAATGGTAATTGATTAATCAATTAATTGACTGCATTAATTAATTTAACTAATACTTAATATTAAATTCGAAAAGGTACTTAGTATTAAATTTGACTAGTACTTAATTATAAAATAAATTAATGTTCAGATTACCAGTTTAGGGTTAGTTTAGTGAAAAACGTATTTGTGAGTATCTATTGGCGTTCATATTCGTGTAAATATTTGTGGTAAATTTAGTTTTTATTTAATTTCATAAATTAGATTATTTATTTGTTGTTGTTGTTTTTTGCCTTTGTTCCTATTTTAATTATAACATGCCAATTCTTATAATTCTACTTACACATCAGTAAGGAAGAGTTCAAGTATTACGTCAGCAATATTTTGACCATTTTAACCCCCCCCCCTTCGTTAGCAAAGATTAATATTAGTTAACATAAGAAAATAAAGACCAACGGCAACCCCTCCCAGGTGCGAACGTAATACTTGAATTCTCCCTAACTTGGTATTTACCAGAATAATGATGATAATTGTCGAATACGAATTCGCTTAAGAGGACGGAAATGCCTTTAAATATTGTGAAATTGTATAGGATTTTCACCCATTTAAAATATTTCATGAACTTTATCATAGTTCATGAAAACTAATAATATATTTTAATTCATTATTGCAGTTTCTAATCTTATTAGAAAAGAAAGCTCTCATCCAACTTTTTTATCATCTTCTATTTTTAATTTCTTTTATGGAATAATTCAGATTGCTTCAGCTGTCATGCACTGATGAAGTTGTTTAAGGCTTTTCATTTCCTCTCTGATACTTACTTAGCGATATTTACTATTCACGTTATGAATTAAATACTTTTCATATAACACTGTTGCTTACGTACCATTCTGTTCACAATCCGAATTAGAAAATTAATTTCTTAAAACTGGAGCTTCGAAATAATTTTGTTCTTTATCGGAATAAGAAACTAATATCTTCTATGGGCATAACATTTTGTGGCAGTAAGACAAATCGCTGGGATAGAACACGTAGTCCTCTTAGTAATAAAGCACTTCTGAAGCTGCCAAAATTCCTTTGAATGATGCGTGACATCATTCCTGCCAGATAAGGTGTGGGATATTTATCCAAGTTCCAAGTCAGCTATTTCGGGGGTTCCGAATTTTCCTCAGTATTTAGTAGAATTAAATGCATCGTATGGTGCTCATACTAAGCTAACTATACCTTACTAGTTTTCATAATTTGAGAGAGGACCTTAAATTCAAGTAACTGGTATATCAGCGAATATGCAGTATACGAATCAAGCTGTAGATTATCTCCGTCTACACTTAACACATCACTTGGAAAGAACCTGATAATTAAAAGAAAAATTCTGTAACTGTAAATGAAACAAATTATTCCCAGATATAATCACAAATAAAGTAAAAAATAGGTCAAAAATATATATAAAACATAAAGTAACACATAATAAATAAATGAAAATTTTAATTATATTTTACTCTTGTTAACCTTTGTACCATTTGTTGAAGCAGTGTATCAATATTCAATCGCATTTCCGAGTTGAAAGATATTCCAAAACTATGTAGCATTCTCAATTATAAGAGAATTGTTTGAAGTTCAATCTAAGATGTTTAAAAATTTCTTGGAGTTCACAGAACTTAAAGAACATTTGTTTTAAACTAGATTTGTTGGGCCCGAGCAGTTGAAGAGAACTTAACTATACTTTAATACAGTACTTTAACGTACTTTAATACACTTCTCTGATATACAAACCCATAGCTAATTGGGGCCGAATAGATATCCAAAAGCGGAGAATTCTCAGATCTTTTCCAAATGATAGCCTCCTTCCAAAATACCGTTTAAACATTGAGTCTCAACGATCTGAGAAAGGCTGATATTGCGACTTCGAGATTTCTGTTATTACCATTGAAATCGGTTTGCTGCCAACTGCGGCGTAAATCTTGAGATATTGGAAATGATTTTGTATCTTCGGGGATCACGATTATTTAGTTCAAGATCTCGTAGCATCAAAATAGTTAGGGCTATACAGAGAACCAGCTTTTTTATTGGATAGTTGATAGAGGATGCTCTTTCACAGTCTATAATATCGAATATTCCTAACAAGACACAAAATATAGCCAGGTGAAAAGCTGTTGTTGAAATTTTAATAAAAATTCTCTCGCAGTTACGAAAACATTTAGAAATGTATCCTAATATAATATCCTTATTTTCTGGTACAACCGTTTTACGATATATATCGTACGATACAATCAATCGCTGTCATAGATTGTGTAACTGTAGCACATGTTAAATTTAGTTCCAGCTATGATAGATTTCCTCTTAATAAATCATGGAAAAACCGATTAAGATCAGATTAAACTAATTGGTTAATCCAGTAATTAATTATAAATTAATAATTAATAATAATTGAACCCTTCATAGAAAAAATGATAAAATTTAGGTATTATAATAACAACATATTTAACGATATGATTATTATTAAACACGAAAAGATATACAGCAGCAAAATGTTACAATATTGCTTTAAAACCTGTGATAGCAATGAAGTATCGAGCCTCTATGAATAAGAGGTTTGAACCCATTTCAGCGAATCAAATGCTATTGCCGATTGAAAGATGGTTGGTTAAGGAAGTAGCTACTGAAAATAAATTCTAAAAATATATCTTACCATTGTATTATGAAATATTTATCTCACGGTACTACTGTCAGAAATCATTTTATTACGCGTTCGAATGTGTATCTTAGGACTATATGTAATATATCTCATAGCATTGGTGAATAGATCTATATCCTCAATGAAAGTTTCTTTATCGGAGACACTGGCGTAAGCATTGGTGTTAATGGGGTTATAACCCCCCCCCCCTCCATTGCAATGAGATTTTGTATATTTAACATATATAAGTTGAAGAATATATGAGTTGTAGCTCTATAACTCCCCCACTTATGAACTTTCTGCCTACGCGTATGATCCGAGAAGTAGGTTCTGAAAGGAATGAATCATACACACAGAGCCCAATTTTTTCAATTCAAACGATCCAATTTAACTTTTAAAAAATCTCCTAACAGCCTTAACCCCTTCACTACCATGCACATCACGTATAGTATAATGTTTTGCCGTTCACAACCATTCAGATCACATACGGCGTGATGCCGACTTTGCTATGTGAAAGCTTTTAGCTTTGTGTTGGCTTGTATAGTTCCATATCATTATAGTGTTTGTTTTTTTTAGAGGGATCATCCAACTTTCACTAAAAAAAAAAATGCCGCCCCTACCAATTACTTCTGTAAACAGTCATAAATGCACGTGAAGTATCTCCCCTAAACAATACTTTTCCTGTATACATGCACGCATATGGGGGAAGTAGAAAGTAGGGGCGATACTTTTCGTACATGGATAATTGTATAATGAATAAGTAGCCCATAGGAGCGACATATTTTTTTTTTTTCCAGTTCAAAGTGTGAGGACTCCTCTAACAGATGCTGGCACGCCAGTAGCAAAACGCCAATAACGACAACAACAACATGCTGTGTGTCATATGTGGGAATGCCAGGACCGTGCTATATGCAATATTTTGTGGAATATCACAAAAATAATGGATTCTCAGAACAGTTTTGTTACTTCTAAATATGCTTGTTTATAATTCTATTATACTTTTCATATTAGTATTATATTGTACTACGCCTGAATCACCTAATGCCTACTTATTGCATGCCATGGTCATTTATAGCATACAATTTTTCTCAATGTATGTAAATACGTTGGACGCATTTTTTAATGAACACTTTTGATAAACAGTTCAAAAAGAGTATAATTGCAACTAAACCCTTCCTATTTTTCAGGACTTTTTTTTCGAATGACACAAAAGAATGTGTTAGTGCCTGTATGCTGGCTTTACGAGCTAGGCTGCGTTGCCGTTATGGGTCCACATATTGTGTATAAATATAAAGAGATCGTCTAAAAACTAAATGTACTATAGATATAATAAAGATATAGTTTCTGGAGAAAGATTATAAATCTGGTACTGTAGCGTATATACCTAATTTAGGGCTGCTAGTGAAGAGGTAATTAAAAAAAATGACTTACGGTTTGGACTTGGCCCAAAGATCAACAAGTTGTTGAGTTTACACTCCCCCAACCCCAATAAGTCACTTGAATTACTAGGCACAATTTTCTCTTTGTACATATGGTATCAGGTAATCAGGATTGTGCTTACGGCGTTGTGGATGCTGGGCGAAACAGATTTTAGCGGCCCGTCAAAACGTTTTAACGTGACGCAACGATAAAAAAAAGTGACCGGAGTTTAGCGTTACAGGATAAAGTTCTTCACTGGTCCAAATACCAAAGATCAAAAGAAGATATCGAAGTTAAATTAGACATTTCTAAACGAAGTTCACTAGGGATATATCACTTGGCATTTTTTGCTTAACTTCGATGCTGTAGATAAATTGAAAGGTTTAATTTAGGTCTACTGCCGCGTTGTAAACGCAAAAAGGAAAATCTGTACAATGTAATTATACATTTCTGCTTCTCAGAACTTTGCGATAAGTGCTTTTTTGTCGGAAACCGAGTGTGTCTCTGTATAACAAGCCACTACAATAAACAAGATAACATGTATAGTTTACTGATGCTAACGCATTTGACTAATAACGTGTATATGTATTTATTTTGACCACCATTTAGGAGCTTCTTGTGCATTATGGGAAATATAACGTCACACACACAAAAGATCAGTTAATCAAATAATCTGGGAAAGTATATAAGAGTCGCTAGAAAGTTATTTCTGGGCGCTTGCACCGAATTTTTTTAGCAACCCTGAGCGGCCGCCCAACTCGCACCCACTAAGCACGGCCCTGCAGGTAGCCTGTCGAATCAACGTAGAGATTGCAAAATATTGGGGGGGGAATGCAAGCAGATATTATATACATTTATTTACAATGTATGAAAAATCACAATTTATTTATTTATTTATTTATTTATTTGCCTGCCTGCCTATCTATCTATCTATCTATCTATCTATCTATCTATCTATCTATCTATCTATCTATCTATCTATCTATCTATCTATCTATCTATCTATCTATCTATCTATCTGTCTGTCTGATGTATATACATTTTGGGAGCTCTCAGCATTCACAAATATTTTAGGGGCCGCTATGGCTCTTATAGTTTGGCGTCCCTACAAAAAGAGATAAATAGCGCCTAATAGGCTACAATTACACAATAGCGAAAAAGTATAACGCATAACAAAGTAGTGAAATATGGAAGTCCGGAGGCCCTGTGAAATAAATTTTCTCTTTTATAACTCTTATAAATTAACTGTAATAAGGTTCTAAATTGAACCAAAAAATCGCGTTTTGAAATGTGGCTTATGACATGTATATTTTAGAGGCTATGCGCTGATTTGTAACTATATAACCAATAAAATATCTATTATTATAATAACATAATTTTGACATGATTTAGAGTATTATTATAAAATATATTTTGTTTTGCATCAGACTGAAATATTCCTTACAATAAGATCAGGAAATGTAGCTTGTAATATGATTACGAAGCATATCTTCGGCAATATTATGAAATTTGCCTTAAGACATTATGAAATTAATCCTATTGCATTATGGGCGAAATATATTACAAAACAATGAAATATACTATGATATTATTTTTTATGATAATCATGACATTTAATTTTGACTTTTACATATGTAGCCAATTTTGACTCCAAGGCACCAGCAGGCCTGCTCATTGCACCGTTTTGGAAGATGACAATAAATTCACTTCGAACGAACTCCAGAAGCTTGTGTACCTCCTTTGTCACATATATGCTCGATGTACGAAAATTATTTCTATACCAACGCCAGTTATGTATGTCCACTTGGCAGCATTCCGTGTAAAGCCATGGATGGCAGAATACAACGATGATAATAGTTACTCCAGTTTCTCCAGCTCATCTTCAGAGAGTGTAACGGATGCCGTTAAAGTGGTTGACGACCTAAAGGTAACGGATGCAGTTAAAGTGGTTGGCGACCTAAAATTAACGGATGCCGTTAAAGTGGTTGACGACCTAAAGGTAACGGATGCCGTTAAAGTAGTTGACGACCTAAAGGGTAACGGATGCCGTTAAAGTGCTTGACGACTTAAAGGGTAACGGATGCCGTTAAAGTGCTTGACAAGATAAAGAGTAATGGATGCTGTTAAAGTGCTTGACGAGCTAAATTCTTTTATGCACTTCGTGTAAATTTGCAGAGTCACCTTTAAAATTTCTAGGAACACTTATGAATATGCTCTATTATAAGCCCTGCTTTTTGTTTAAATAATTGCAAGAACTCAAGTGGGACGTATTAATCTAGTACTTAAACATCAAACATATTTTTTTTACATTAATCATTGTTAATTATTTATTATTATTTTTTGCATCTTTTAAGCACTTCTTAAAGTTGGTTTTATTTTGTGGATTATTATTAAAATAAACGTGCGTTTAGATCGTATAGATTTTATAACATAACATTAGTTTAGTGTAGAAATTATATAACATAATTATAAAATATATGTAACATATTTATATCAAATATGTTTTATGTTGAAACTTATAATTACGATGGTGTTTTAGGTTTTAGAAAGTGCATTTTTGCATTATAAAATTCAATCTTATTAGTCTTCGTAAACGCATCTCATATATCTGTTTTCAACTGTTTCGTAACTTTAATTAATTTTTAAAATTTTAATTAAGAAATGCATGGCTCTCCTCCTTTCTAACATCAATTTTCCCAAATTAAAAAGCTGCAGATATTTACCAAAATCGTTGAAGCACGAAATCACGAGTTCGTGTTCTTTTAAATATTTTTTAAAATATAAAAATTCTTTTCGCAAAAAAGGAGTTTTTATGTATATTTTTTAGAAAGGCGATAATGACGGTATGAGAAAATCGTATCTGTGTAAAATGCGCTGCCTTTTAAAATGCAATAACAAAAAATATATTTTTTACTCCCCCATTCAGTTTTTTAGCGTTATCGAATATTCCAGCTGCGCTTAAAAGATGTAGTTTCTTTAAAAAATGTATTTAAATTTTATGTATATATCCTCACCATTTTTTTTTGCCCTTTCGTTTTCTCTATAATTCGACATCTTATGTTCATCGCGGCATAATTTCAATTAATAGATTAAATTGAAAGCTGTTACTTTAATGTAATATACTTCAAAATGATTAAGAGAATTGCCCATTAAGTTATTCTAATAGAGTCGTACATTAGATTCGCATGAAAATAGGTTAAATTAAAATGATTGGTTGAATGATCCGAGAGGGATGATAAGCCTTTTCGTATTTTTATCTCTAAATATATTGGATCATCATCATTATCATAAAACATCTTATTCTTTAGTTTGGTTGCAGTGGATGAACGAATTTTTATTTAGGGATATATATCATATGTCACATTATAATAATTTTTATTTAAGAGTATATATCATATATCAAATTATAATAATTTTTGCTTAACGATATATATCATATATCAAATTATAATAATTTTTATTTAAGGATATAAATCATATATCATATAAAATTAAAAGCATGAAAGTTATGCAGCACAGTGTAAAATTATACGTTAAATATTAACACTACAGGATAACGTTTCCCAACACTTTTACACTTGCGGCACCATGAAAATAGTATTTCTAGTCGACAGAAACCTTACAAAAAAACTATCTATAATAATTATAGATAGTTTTAATAATTAATTTTAATAATATAAAATTATAATAATATAAAATATTAATTTTAATAATAAAATAAATAATTTAATATATTCCTTGTTATTTATGTAAACTTGTAGTTAGTTCATAAGGAAAACAATGTAATTTTTTGAAATATCTCGCTTAACAAAATTTATATTTGTATTATTATAATATACAAATTTATTGGGAGTAAAAAAAATGAATTTCAACTGCTTGTTTAAGAGACTTCATGGTGAAGTTTTCATTCATTAAAAAAATATAACCTTGTTTCTATCTGTAAACATTAAAATTAAAAATGTCATATGAAAAAGTGTGTGTGTGCCATGGAAATGTACATTTAAAACAAATTTCATAAAATCGGGAGTCCACTGTATTTCTTGTTTTATATCAGGGTTCCGCGGCACTCCTTGGGATATCTCGCGGCACACCAGGGTTCCACGGCACCCCGATTAAGAAACTCTGCTACCGAATAAAGGCCAGAAATTTTTCAGACGTGTTGTGCCAAAGAAATAGGGGAGTATCACCTGAGCCAGATTTATGTATAGGCCAATTAGACCAAATCCTAGGGTCCTGCGATTTCGGGGCCCGCGAGGGCTAGAAGTTATCGAAATTTAATCGTTATCTTAATCTTGGTTATTTATAAATATCTGAAAAGTTTTCATGATTAATAGATCTGAATATTGAAGATAGTGAACTTCAAAGGAGGGCTCGTGATTCATTAACTGAATATACAAGAGACACATTTTTAGTGGGCTCATTCTTTCTTTTCGACCTAGGGCCCAAAAGAACCTTAATCCGGCACTGATTGTCATACTCTGTGTGTCAGTTTACACATGTCAAATTGCGAATGTTTGTCTTTCTGACAAACTAAACTAAAACCTCCTCAACGGACACTCCCAAATAGCGGACACCGACAGTTTTTTCAGTTGCCTATCTCAATGCTTTTCATCTCCTAACCCTCCCGAGTATTGGACAAAAACTGAAGCCCGGTGGTGTTCAGAAATTTCACTGCATGTGGAAACAAATACAATTCATTTAATATTCAGAAACCGTATTCAAAATGGTCGCGTGTTTGGCTGCCCATTCAATAATCCAGATCTCAATCCAGATTGTGGCAAACGCTTGGCAGTTTTTAATTAAACCACAACCCTGAAGTTGATTCCATGGGTGAGATTTGCAAAAAATATATTATTGGGAAAATAGGTTGTAGCAAAGCGTTTCCTTGGATCTTAAATATTTTTGCGCCATATAGCGCAAACGGACAATTTAACATAAAAGTAAAAGCAGTAACCTTTCAGAAAGCTCTTACGAAATATAATACTTTACGGAAACCAGAATAGTTTCAAAAAAATCATTTCGACATTAAACGAGACATCAATTTTGAAAAATTAGACCCAAGAGTAGATCGTATTTTTGCAAAAATAAATCCAAACGTATAATATTCACAAAACGTTAATAAAGGCGTTTAATTGGTTTCTAAAATAGATTTATAGGTCTCTGTAGATTTCAATCTCTCGTGGGATTTTCGATCTTAATTTGGATTTCGGAGTGCGTCTTTCTTTCGATTCGGGCCGAGCACGTTCCCAGAGGTCTAATTGAACGGAGAAAGCATTCGAATTAAAATAAGGCTTTATTTTTACAAACGTCCTTCTTTTCTCCCATTGCCTATTCTTCTCAAGTTTCCGAACTTTAAATTCGTACCTATGATTAAGCTTTTGTTTGTGAGAAGCTGCAAAACAAATCTTGAAATGTCAGACATGAAATCAAAGCTCTCTGTCAAATACTAGCAATAACTCATATCAATTAATTTAGTTGCCATGCGAACTTTTCTTATAATTGTAATGTTGTTTTATGCAGCAATTTACCATGATTTTGGAACTGAAATTGGCAGTGTTTTATGATGAGATGGTGGAAATTTAATCCTCTGTTATTCTGATCAATTTACTTCCCAGTGAAGTTGCTTTTCATTAAAGATTGTTACAAATACTCTCCACAAACAAAAAGCGTAGTATCGTCCTTGCACTACTTAATCAGAAACAAACATGAATGGCATTTGTTGATGGAGATCATTAGCATCAAACGACCAATACTTCCATAACTTTAATCATACTTCTTTGTTTTAAATTTTAAAAAAATTTGCAAAGTTGTCTAATATCTGCTTCGTCCTTTTTTCCCTATAGGGAAAAAAGAGGGGGGAGGACGAGGAATTTGATCAATCACATTCAAATTAACATTATTTACTCAAGGAAGTACTTACTATTGCCGCCAGAATTTAAGTTCATAGGATTCCTTAACACTGGACATTATTTTCATTGTTCTAAATACGCATATATAGTGCTTGTTGTGTTAAATGTTGTTATGGAGGTAAGAGTGAAGTCATATTAAAAACGATGACTCGGAAAATAAATCATTAAGTAAAAAATGAGCAAATTCAGAGCTGAACTAGTATCTGTATACAATCCCAAATACGACATAACTTAGACCAGCGGTCGCCAACCTTTCGGACCTCATGGACCACTAAATTCATAATTTTAAATCCCGCGGTCCATTAATATGAATTTTTTAAAAATATAAATACATGGTTTCTCCTAGTAACCTCATTGGGGCAAGTAAGGGTTTTTTCACTAATTGCCGATAATTATCTCAAGTACATTATAGATATAAAAATTTACAATTAATTATTTTAATAGAAAGTTAGAAATTAGTACTTAAAAATTTAGGAACCTATCAAGTACATTTCATGAATCTAGTGCAATATAATCGCGACAATTGTCATTCAGAATATTAGAATTTCTTAAAATATTATTTTTGTTTTATTATTAATAAAACATTAAAAATGCAAATAATGTCCAGATTTTTCTGCGGACCACCGGTTGGCGACCGCTGACTTAGACCACGTGTGCAATTTATAGCACTTCGCTCAGAAAGAATGTAAGCTAGTCAATGCATCGGGGTGGTAGAACGTTGAATAATAATTTATTGTTTATATTCTTTGTGTTCTTAAAACTCCTGAACCTCCATGAATTATCATCACTGTGACATTTTTATAGATTATCGTTTATTTGTGATTGCTAAAAGGCGAAAGTTCTCAATCTTGAATCCCTGGACTATCATAATTATAATCTTTAACTTTTATCTGTCCACGGATGGATGAAGATCTCTCCAAGTGCTTTCTAACCAGACTTGAACTATATATACAACGAAGAAGAAAAATGTAAAAAAATGAAAATAAAAATATAAGAAGGAAATAAAATATAAAAAAATATAGAAGAAGAAGACAACGAAATAAAATATAGGTTCTTAAAGGAAAACCACAATGTTAGTCGGATGCCTTCCTCGGCATAAGGAAGAGTTGGAGACTTTTTAAGAAAAAAATTGGCACTTCAAAAAAAACCAGCTATAATTAAGTAGCAATTACTAACAGAGAAAAATGTTATCCACGATAAAAGGCTTTATAAAGCAACGATATTAAAGAAGATTCTAATATCCATGCCTTGTCAGCGGTATCAGCTATGGAGGACTGTGATATTAGATGATACCGTCTACAAACACGTACGATGAAGCTGCCTAATAACATCAGCAAGGCTAATTGCTAATCAAGGTCCGTGAGGGAAAAAGAAAAGCTGGTCGATATCGAACTAATGAAAAAGCGAAAAAACTAAAGCATAGAAAACCGATAAATCGAATGTAGGAGGAGATGAGGCGAAGAATATATAAGCCTCCACCTCCTCATCTTCCATGCATCCTTTATCGAAAGAGAGAAGAATCCCCTTGAAAGAAAAAAAGATGATAACTTATTGACAAAAATCTTATATACAGTTCTTCGAACTTCAGGAAAATCCTCCCGCCAAAATTATTGCCATCAGCAGATAAAAAACGCTCTTGGCCTCTTGGCAACTTATCGAATGCACATAAATCACTGCATCTGAATTGCTGGAAGGTGTCTGGTCCCTAAGCAGGTGATATATGGTTTTCCCGCCAAAAACATATACTTCCGAAAATGGCGCGCAAGCAAGAACTATGATCTCACATGGGAAATAACTGAGTTAGAAGAATGTAATAGCAATATAACTGTCATTTAGTTTGAGTTCCCCGGGTTCTTTTGAGACGGTTATTAATCTTCCTATATCACGGCGTTGCACTGGAGTTTTATTTCGTAAAACTGACAAATGCAGCTACACTAAATCACATTTAGCGACCGATCTCCACATTTTGTATGTTTAGTCACTGCTTTCTGTTTAATCCCTCTGTTTTCTATCTGGTCACTATATACTTTCTATTATTTTACTCTATTCTCTATTCTTCGCTACTTCTAGAAAGCATTCGCGAATCACATACGAGTAGAAGTAGTAAGAATCTGGACATTGGGAAAATTAACCTAATAATATCGTTGCAGTGTAGATTACCGTGTCTTTCAGAAAGGTATTGTAGGGGTCAGGAAAATATTACAGATTTGTTATTACTTGCAGTTATTTTATTTTGTGGGTTATTATTTTACAAGCCACTGTTTCAAAGGTGAATTTTAATCACAATATTTTATTGGTAGAAGATATTTTAACCAATCAACTAATAATTTTATTGTTTAATGTTAGAGATCGTTATTTTATTTAAATCGCGTGTCCCAATTCTTATGATTAGTTTTGAGCTATCGTTTGGCATCAACTGCTCACGTTTTTACGGCGAAAGAAATACAAAATTCGTGATTGGCCGGGACCTACAATTTTCCGAGGAATTCAAACCACTACTGTTAAGGGACAAACCCCTAGACCCCTGTGAGCAGAAAACAGCCTCGACTTATAGGATACAATTGGTAGTCGACTCTGAGTTAGTGGCACAAGTGTCCAATACGTTACCACTACGGCATTGTACGGCAATGGATCTCCATCTTCAACGGGGGATCCGAACTTCTTCAGACCTAGGGAACTAATACTCGGGCTACAATGCGCAGTCAGTCAGTGTGTAAACGTTCTTTCTTTCTTTCTTTCTTTCTTCCTCCCTCCCTCCCCTCTCTCTCTCTCTCTCTCTCTCTTTCTTTTTCTTTTCTTCCTTTCTTCTTTTTTTTATAACACCGTTAACAGTTGAACCCGAATTAACAGTATGCTATACGAGCGCGTTACCACAAGGCCTTTGGTATCAGTCATAGGCGTAATTTAGCAGGGGCAAGTGAATCCCCCCTTTTCCCTGCTAAATTACGCCTATGACTCTGCAGGTCGTTAAAATTATTTTTATTTCAATTTCTGATAAGAGATATACATTCTAAATTTAATAAATCACATGTTCGATGTGTCTGCCACAACGTGCAATTGAATGACGCAAGCACATATCAAAATTTTGAATTACATGCTCAAGTGTTAGCTCATCAATTGTTCCAATATTTGTATTTGAATTGCAATCTTTCATTTTGAGATCCTTTTGTGAATGTTGGAATTCACTTTATCTTTCAAATTTCCCCACAAAAACGAATCATATGAATTAAAGTATTCTATTGTTTTCGTAAAACGATTTTACATTGAAAGTACGCTCAGGAATGGAATACCTTGAGATTTTCGCTAAATCTGCAAAGACATAAACACAGCACGTCAGCGGGCGCAAAAAAAATTGTTATTCCTATTGTTTAACAGTAAAGTTTAAACAAATTAGATAAGGTAGTTTTTGCAATCTTGCAATTTCTTATTGAGGAGCTTATTTATTGACACCCTGTACACAGACATTATGTTTAAGATTTAGAATTTTACATTTCAAAACGTATTTAGCGAAGTGGCTTTAGCACTTATTCCAGTTAGTCTAGTAACCGGTTTTTCCTGCGCAAAAAACCAGTTCGGGCAAGACGCTCTTCCTTAAACTGCAATGGAACAATCCGTCTGGTAACGGTATGAGACGACAACTGAGCGCCAATGCACTATAACTATTCTCGCGGTAAAGCTAACCTGGTGCACTGACAAGGCGCAGAGCAGTATGATTTCGCCAGTGCAATATAGTTCGCCCTTTCTTACGTTAACAGAGTTAATAGAAGATACATTTCGTACATAAAACATTAAAATAATGCTCAAATACATAAAACATAGTCATATATGTGCAATTAAAATCTGGTATTTATTAAATTTAGGAAAAAGAATCATTATAGCAAGCGATGACGTCATTCAAGTAACTGACCACTCAGAGGACTTCGTTCGCTTGGCGGGAAATTTGGCGCCTGGAATTTTGGCAACCGCGTTTTTCTGCATTCCAAATTAGGCGATAAATAGCCTAATAATGTTGAGGGCTATCTCATTTTTCGCCAATTTGCGAACGAATACTTGTTGCTCGGTCGTGAATAGGTAGCCGTAGCCTTAACAGTGTACCAGGTTAGCTTTGTCGTGAGTATAGTGGTATTACAGAGATTTTGGCGCTTTCATGAAATTCTTAAGTCAGCACCCCTGACGATTATTTCAAATTCGCCTTTTCGAAATTACTCGCTGATTTGGCGCCTTTTGAGCCTCTTTCAAGGCGGCGGCCATGGAAGCTCTCCCTTTGCCAGTGCCTGGTTATACCTTTGAACATAACAATTCACAATTAGTAATTCAATTAGCCACCAACAATTCAGCCCCGCCATTGCAAACTATTCAATGGAGAATTTGTAGTCGAAAATTTACCTAAACTAAAATCGTATGTGGGGTCTCGCCACGCTTGGCGCAAAATGACCCTCACTGTCCTTGCGCCTTAAAAATACAGCCAACCAAGAATCGTAAATTTTCCGCCAAGACTCCAGCTTACTTAGCCTATCGGTAAATCCGTTACTGCGCGTATATGACATAACAGAGAGACCTCCATCCTGAAGTGAATTGAAAATTGTTGGTGTTGATGATGATAATACAATAATAATAATAATGTTAAATTTAATAACAAACAGTTATTTCGACACTGGCGTAAGGTTTAAAAACACGACGTTTCGGGAGCCAACTGCTCCCTTTGTCAAGTGAAGGCATTTTTTTTTCTTTTTTCTTAAATTCTGCCTTTAAATTCTTTAAATTTTGCCTTCACTTGACAAAGGGAGCAGTTGGCTCCCGAAACGTCGTGTTTTTAAACCTTACGCCAGTGTCGAAATAACTGTTTGTTATGGAATCTCCTGGTGAAACTCTGTATTGTTTCGTTAATGTTAAATTTCATAAAAATACCCAAATTTTAAAATATTGTCTGACAGTTCATACCTCTGAATATATTTGAATAGCCGAACTAGCACTGGCGTACGCAGGGAGGGGGTGGTGTTGATGTGAGTGATAACACCCATTGCAATGAAATTTTGTATATTTAACATAGGAATATGTGAGTTGTAGCTCTGTAACCCCCATTGAGCCTATAACCCCCATTAAGCCTATAACTCCCTTTATCAACTTTCGGGGTACGCGTATGCGAACTAGGTATCAAAATCTAATTTCTGTTGATTATTCCGAGCTATTGAATTTGGCAGAAAATGTAGCTGCCACATATTGATCAGTTTCCTCGCTCTATACCGCCCTGTATATCGGACACATCGGATCAATTCAGTGAAGTTGTGTGGAGGCTATTGTGGAAACCTGCAGAAATTTCCCATCTTGGGTTTTGGAGACCATCCTGCGCTGAAAATAATCCCTTGTGCTATAGACAATGTCAGATATTACTTCAGGATGTGCTTAACCTTCTTCCTGTTCGAAAGAACGAGAGTATTTGACACAAGCGTGATAATTTTTTGAACTGTTTTCATTTCATTTGTTTGTGTTTTGTGGTGCAAGGACGGCAAAGAGCATGACCCACAGCGGCCCACAATTTCCTTTGCTATCGGAAACTCAAATCCCTGGGAAACTAAAAAATAAACTAAGGTATCATTCGCATCATGTCCGGGTTAATAGCATTACAAGAGAACATTTTAATAATACGATACAATAGGGCGCTTTTTTTCCCCTTTAAATTAAGACCGAGTTTAAAAAATTACTCCTCTAAATATCTGAATGTTTGAACCCTTTGACGTTAAAGTGAAGATCTTAACTATTGTTGACTAACCGTTGCTACTTTACGTTTTTGGTTTGTGCATTTACTTTTTTCATCTTTGTTTCTTATAATAAATGTTTCATCTCATTCTTTGTTTTTCTCATTTTTGACCTACCTCACTATGAAACTTGTATTTTCCTAATATTTTACCAAAAATATAGTTAATCTTTCTATTCTGTCTTTAATTAAACATGAAGATGTTCGTTTTACGCATCCACACTTCGGGATAAGAATAGAAACCCGGTGTAATTTTTAAAAATCAGAAAAGAATTTGCATCATGCTGAAGTCTGCACTCGAACCAAAAGCCTTCGAGTTGCCGGTTCGCCGCTACAAACGCTAAATCGCCTAAGCAAGCCATGCTTTGAAAATATAATTGTGAATCCCAAGCAGATTCCTCCGTTCGGTGGTGCAATGGTAATGCGTTCGCCTAGCACACCGTTATCCCGGTTTCAGCTCGCAATGGTGAAAAACAACACTTACTAATTACCTGCTCCCGGGATTGTTCCGTAAGCCATACGAGGTTTGAGGTCCTCGGAAACTAATGAATCCCAGCATTGGCATACGCAGGGGGTGTTGGTGGTGATTGTAACCTCCCACCCCCATTGCAATGGAATTTTGAATAGTTGACATACATGGACTTGTAGATCAGTAACCCCCCTTATGAACTTTCTGCATACTCATAGGAGTCCCGACACATCATAATCTTACCATATTTACGCCGTAAAACTTCCAAACAAATAAATCCTCCCATTTTGATGTAATTTTATTTTTTTTTTTAATTTTCTAATTCAGACTCGTCGTATTTGAGCAAAATATCCTTTCCGGTTTAGCTCTCCAACCCCTGCCTCCCCAAAAAAATTGATCTCGCACTCCTTTTCAAAATTTTAAATAACTAAAGACCCCCGTAGTTGGTCTTAATAGCTTAATAGTTGATTGAGCGCTGCGGTAATAGGCCAAAAGTCCATGGTTCCAATGCCATCTAGGTCCTCCTTCTGTAAAGCCATGTGAGATTTTCATCTAAGCCCAAATAGTAAATACACAAAAATTCTGGTTCTTGTTATGAAATTCTGCCTCTGTTACCACTGTTGAGGCATTTGGTAAAGAATTTTGCGAGTATGTCTTCTACATGTTCTCCAGCTTCTTTTAAGATATCTAATGTAATGCCATCATCGCCAGGGGATCTTCCTTTCTTCATACTTTTTATTGCAAATGCTACTTCTTCTTTTAAGATTTTAGGAGCTGTTCCTTCGACTATCTCAGAGTCTTCGTTTAATCCACTGTTTCCTTCATATAGTTTTCTGTAGAATTCTTCAACTCTTCTAAGTATTTCTTCCCTATTTCTTGTTACGGTGCCATCCTCTCCTTTTAATGCAATGATGTGTTTCTTCCCAATAGACAAACTCCCTTTAACAACCCTAAGGCTCTTGTTGCTTTCAATGGCCTTCCTTACTAACTCACAATTGAATTTTCTTATATCTTCTTTCATGTTTTTGCGCAAAGTTTTGCAAAGTTCTACATACTCGATCTTGCGACTGGTATTTTGATTGTCCACCTTCATAAGTCTTCGCCTTTTCATGAGTTGTTTCGTCTTCTCAGATAATTTGCTATTCTGCTTTTTACATATTACACCACCAATTTCCCCAGCAGTTTCAATTATTGTCTTAACAATGTTTTCATTTGCTTCTGAGATGTCAACTTCTTCAATATGATAATATTATCATTAAATTAAACAACAATATAAATCAACGTTTATTGGCGTAGTGATACCAACGCCGATGGTATGGCGTGATTAGATGGTGAAACGTTCGAAAGAAAATAAATATTTCTGCCTTCGGTGGGACCTGAACCCACGACCTTCCACTTGCCGGGCGGAGGCTCTACCCACTGAGCTACGAAGGACAATATATAATCTCTTTACGAACGTATATAAAGACTATTTACTGTTGCCAGTTATTTCGCAGAATGGTGTAGTACATGGACTACTATTTAAACCAAATTGCAAAGAAACTGGTATTAAATTGAACTTCTACCTGGCAAGTGGAAGGTCGTGGGTTCAGGTCCCACCGAAGGCAGAAATATTTATTTTCTTTCGAACGTTTCACCATCTAATCACGCCATAACATCGGCGTTGGTATCACTACGCCAATAAACGTTGATTGATATTGTTGTTTGATTTAATCTGCGTAGTGTTCGATTTATATAAATATTCTCATTGTAATGCACTTACGCAGCTTTAAATTTTGAAAGGTAATTAAGGGAAATTAAAGCAATTTTTATTTCTGCAAGAATTAGTTTTTAAAAAGTAGTAATTAATTATCCTAAAAATGAAAAAGTAAAAAGGAAAATGCAATTTACATTTAAAACAAATTATTTCATTAATGACCCACTTCGCTTAATTGCAACAGAATAATTACTTTTATTTAGTTCATTGTGTTGCGTGAAATAACGAATATTATCTGCTTTTAATAAAATAATTATAATTTTAGAGAATCCGGGGTTTAGGCGACAGTCATACAAACAATTATAAAATTGTTATTTTAGGCAACAGTGTCTTGACTTTGTCACATGGTTTTCCTTAACGCATAAACGAACAAGAAACTTGCTATTTGCCATCCGCATGGAAATGAAGTGTAAAAAATAAACAAGATAAAAAATGAAATACGGAAAAGTCAGAAAAAGCAAGGAAGAAAAATTGACTTCGAAGCAAGTCCAGAATCCGGAAAGTAGAGGGAGAACAAAAAGCAATTTTTTGTAGACATATGGTTCTTTTTTCTTTTAACTCCGGAAAAGAGGTTAATAAAATTATAAAACAGTTCGGGGGAAAAAGTTTTTCCCTTTTTCTCTGTTTCTACTTTTTTTTCCCTCTATTATTACCTTTTATTACTTTTTTGTACTTTTATTTCATATGCTTTTAGTTTCAGATAAGATTTTTTATTTTATAATGGAGTTCAGGAAACTGCGGAATTTATTTCTCCCGGATATATGAGAAAGTGTTATTATATTAAATATAAAAAGCCCATATATATCTGGAATATTAAATATACGAGCATATGTTCCACCTACCATCTATCAGTTAACTTAACATTATATTTAGTAAAATAATTTTACAATAAAAGAGTCTTAAAAATTTTATGCACATGAACACGTAATTACGTATAAATGTATTGATGTTATGTTTTGCTTGTTTTAAAGCTGGAAAAACATACATACAATGACCCATTGATAAACTCTGCCCAAACGCAGGCACGCTTACAGTAGCCTATTACTAAACTCTGATCAAGCACACACGCATACAATAACTATTGATATACTCTGTCTAAGCGCAAACATACAATAACAATAACCTATTTATAAACTTCGCCTAAGCGCACATACATATAATAACCTATTTATAAACTCTAACCACCACCCACACACACACATACAATAACCTATTGATAAACTTTGCCCAAACGCACATACGCATGCAGTATCCCTTTAATAAACTCTGATCAAGCACACACGCATACAATAAATATTGACATACTCTGCCCAAGCACATGTATACAATAACCTATTCATAAACTTGGCCTAAGCGCACATACATATAATAACCTATTTATAAACTCTGATCAAGCACACACACATACACGTAAAATAACTATTAATGTACTCTGCCCAAGCACATGTACACATACAGTAACCTACAATAAACTCTATCTAAGCGGACATAAATTCAATAATCTATTGATAAACTCTGCTTAGCCCTGTGCACAGGGATTTAAAAAGGGATGTTTTTTATAAAAACACTTTTTTATATATAGAATTTTATGTTACAACCACTAATATTAATCAAATGGACTTTCAAGCTCCAACTCCCCTCACTCCCTTTAACCTTGCCTTCAACTGATAATCGGAAAATTTTCAACCAATATGCAACACATTATTTATTTTAATATTGGAGCATGCTCCAAAGAGGTGGCCAGACTAGTAACAAATGCGTCTAGCCAGCATTGTAGATTATGACAAATATACACAGAATTTAATAGGAAACGGTTTTGGGTGACAATCCAAGGTAAAGGGTGTAACAGTTGAGCTGAAATTAATAGGAAATCTCGGATAATATTCGCAAATTTAAGTATTCCTTATGAATATTCAGGGACATTAGCGTGAACTGAAATTGACGCAGAATAATTTAGAATTCCAATGAATTGTCGCAGAATATTTTAAATTCATAATTACCCGATATGGCAATAAATTAGTTTTAGGACAATAAACGCGTCAATAAATTTTTGTAGCGACAAATTAAATTAACGAAGCATCAAATTTATTATATAAAGTAGGGATGAGAATCGATAGTCGATTGTTTGCTTACGATATTCCATGGTTTGCTTACGATGTTCGATGTTTTTACCATCAGTGGTGAACGGCTGATGTTTTGAGACCGTCAATGTGAATGATCGATGTTTTGAGACCACCAACGATTTCTTCTTTAATGAAGATTTTGCTTATTAGCGCAAAAGATATGTAATAGGCTTCGACAATTTGAGCTCCTGGTTTTAATGAAACCATCCAGAATTACTGATCCACGATCGCTTATGTTTAGTTTAAGACTTAGCTGAATACGGTATCGGGAATCAGTAAGTCTGTATATCAATTAGCATATATAATCATACTGTCATATATATATATATATATATATTAAGGATTGACCGATAGATCCGCTTGCCGATCAATTGAAGCCGATTTATTCATGTTTTCATAAATCGGTATTGGCAACCGATTGTAAAGACTGAAAATTATCGGTCAATCGGCCGACTGTATTAGCCATCGACTATTGGCCGATTTTCCCTTCTTGATAAAAAAAAACGGAAAATAGATCGCAATTTTCGTCTTTACCGCCGCAAACTTCTGAGGTTCTATCCGCAAGCGCCTTTTATCAATTTGTGAATTATAAAGCAAATATATTGTATCGCTTATCATAAGATATCAAAAAAGACGATTTTGTGATTAATTATTGACACGTTGAAGTAACTTGTGACGTGGAAATGGCGAGTGATTGAGAATGGTATAAACAACAAGCTGGTATAAACATCATATCGTATGAAAATCATATTTGGAAGTCTTTACAATGTATTTACTGTATTTCAAGAAAATACTAAATGTTGGAACCTGAACGTGGTGGTCATATTCTTCGTATTCTATGTTGTCATAGTTCTAGACAACAAACGTACTGTGAAAAATGTAACAAACATAAAGTGTACCTGGAAATAGATGAAATGTTATGGATTGATCCGAAATGTTACCACTTGTATGACTGACATCGGTAAGTGAATATTTATAATATTGGAATAAAATTGCTAAACTGGACGGTTTATCTATATGCCTATATCACCTTTCACACGAGATTGAATTTTTGGATTGTAACGATGATTAATATTGTTAAAAAGGGGGTTACGTCTTTAAAAAATTAACCATATTATTGAAATCGTGATATTATAAATTGATGACAGAATTAATATTTTTATAAGCAATATTGGTGACGTTCATTATAAGGTGTCGGTATTGTTGTTACTTTGAAGAACTGGTAGTAAATAGTATTATCCTTTTCAATCTGATATGCTAATACTAGAATATAATGAATAATAGTTTTTTTTTTATTTAGCATAGCATAGAAAATTAATAAAATTGATTTATTTAAACAATTCACTGAAATAGACGATACTTAGGGAACCGATTGTGAATTGGAATTAACGGCGATGGTCAGGAGTAAAAAGGGTAGAAATAAAAAATCTGAGGCAGATGAAATATTTGTGGAAACTGAAATTCTGCGAAGTGTCAACGACGATGAGGGGAATGAAACGTTGGAATTGGAGAAGGCCGGTAACAGTAAAAAGGCGAGGGGCAAAAAACTATCCCTGAGCATTGAGAACATAATGAGTGAGCCAAAAGATATAAAGAAAAAGGTGGATGAGAGCAAAATTAATCAGATAAAACATAATGAAAGACTATATGCCGTAATTGCTGTAAAACATGCCAAAAAATTATAACTAAATTAGGTCGTCATTTAAAGATATTACTAAAGAATCTGGTAGACCAATAGAAGAGAACACATTATCAAAATCGGAATTTAGGGAATGGAAAACAGAAAGTGAGAGAAGAGTTGATGAAATTGATAGGACACATAAAGTAATTAATATAAGAGCGGAAATCTTGAGAAGGAGGTGGGTTTTAGAGTTGGTGAACTAATTTAACTGCAGCAGTATAATCGTAGATCAAACATAGAAATATTAGGAATTACTTATAGTGAAGAAGAGGATTGTGAAGAAATGGCTTTTAAAGTCTGTCAGGCCTTAGCTGTACCAATTGCAAATTACCCAATTGAAGTGGGCCCACAGACTAAATGGTAGTACAAGAGGTAGGGAAATAATGATCATGAAATTCATAAATAGGAAAACCAAGAATGCAATAATGAAAAAGAATAAAGGAAAAAATACACTACTGGAAAAGATGAGGAAAGTGTTTATGTTGATGAGCATCTATGTTCGTATAGAAGACAATTATTTATGGAGGCGAGAAGGAAAAAGGGAGAACTTGAGATATTTATGGACTAGCAATGGTAGCATTAGAACAAGAAAATCTGAAAATGGTAGGATCATCCATGTAAACAGTTTTGCTGAACTTGACGAAATAATCTCACACTTTAAAGTGGGTAACAGTGTTGATGAGAATTTTGTGAATGTTTTTGGAAATTATGTGGATACAAATTGCAATTGTGATTATAGAGAAGGTTTACTTGATGCAAATGATGAAATTCATTTAAATAAATTGTGCAGTGTAAAAAAGTAATTATTTAAACGGAAAATATGTATGTAAAAACATTAATAATATAAAAAAGGATAAATGTATTGCAGCTAATAACAGATGTATTTTAAGTAATATACCTAATGTAAAAAGAGTGACTAATGTATGAAGAGTAACTGAAAATGACGATGATGCTGGAAACAGGTTTTCAAGTTTTGCTGTCACTGGTGTTATTGGAACAGATACTGGGAGAGCAAAAGCTTGTGTTGATAA
This sequence comes from Dysdera silvatica, assembly GCA_006491805.2. NCBI lineage: Eukaryota > Metazoa > Arthropoda > Arachnida > Araneae > Dysderidae > Dysdera > Dysdera silvatica. The sequence goes on from QLNU02015003.1 coordinate 85,998,637, forward strand.
TATTATGTATGTAATTAATCAAAATACTGGGGAAAATTCACTTGAATTTATTGACGTAAATAATTATGGTGACATGGATAAAATATGCACGAGGAATATTGGTTTTGATCAAAATTATGTCCTTACGGATGACGACATTAACGGAGTGAAAGTTAGGAATGTTATAGATAATATATATGTAATTAAAAATGAAAATGTAATTAACATTTATAACGATATGAGTAATGCATTTACTAATGTAAATAACGTAGATGATGAGATTTTAGGTATTAAAATTACAGGTAACGTAGATGGCGATTGTAATACAATCAAGGTAACTGCAGCACATGATATAATTAGTGTTGATAGAAATGATAATGTTAATGATTCTGTCTATTTTAATAATGATAATGCTGTAAATAATATTAATTCAGAGTTATTCGAGTTAACATCAATATATGGTAAATAATATGGACGTAGGTAATAACAGAATAAATGGAAAAATGGGGAAGAGCGTGGATAATGGCGGGGTTAATGGAGAAAGTGGGGAGGCGTGGATAATGACAGAGTTGATAGAAAAACAGGGGAGCACTTAAATAATAATAAAAAATAAGATAATAAAAATTATGCATATTAATTCAAGAAGTATTAATAATAAATTCGAAGAAATTGAATTGTTAATTGATAATGAATAAATTGGTTTTGATATATTGGGAATTGGTGAAACATGGGCTAGAAATAATGATTATATGGAGATTTCAGGTTGTTACAGTTTTCACATTATGACAAAAAATAAAAAATGTGGAGGGGTTCCCATGTATACAAAAAATAAGTTAGAAAACTTTGAGAAATGGGAAGAAGTTGAACATTCAGAAGATGAAGATTGGGATATGATTGGAATTAAAAAAAATGAATTAAGAATAGAAGTATTATATAGACTTCCAAAAGGAAAACTAAATAAATTAATGAATTGGCTATGTGAGAAACTTAATGATATGCATAATAAAAAAATAATAATATTGGGAGATTTTAATATAGACCTAGAATCCAAATCTGCCAAAGGTAACTATCTAAAAAATATGATAGAAACGATTGGTTTGAGGAATACAATTCAAGAAAACACTAGAATTACAAATAATTCTGCTACAACTATTGATCTACGTTTTACAAGTAAATCTAAAATGAAGGCTACTGTCACTAATTACCAAATCAATGACCACACTGCAATTTTGGTAGAGATTAAAACCAATGATTATACTATTCCGAAAAACAAAATAAAAATTAGAAATTTTAGTGATAGGAATAGAAATAAATTTAGAAAAGATCTAAAGAATGTAAATTGGTATCCCAATTTTTGTATAATACTAATAAGTATGACAAATTTTATTTGTTTTTATTTATTTAAAATATTTTATAAGTAAAATTAAAAAACTTATGAAGCAAACTTTGAATGGAAATATGCAAAGGATAAAATACATAAAAAACGTTGTGTAAACAATAACATAATCTGTAAAATATGGCTAAAGAATAAAATACTTCAAAGATTTATCAGGACAAGGGAATATACTTATCTAAACAAATTTCAAGTTCTAATGAATAAAGTTAATAAATTGATTAGGACAAGTAAAAAGAAATTTTTAGAAAAAAATCTTACTAATGCTAACACTAAAAATAAATTGATTGTATTAAGCAAATTCTTATGAAATAAGACTGGAAAAAACAGGGAAATAAACTATTAAATATTAATAAATTTATAACATTGAACAAGGATTTAGCAAACTTATTCAATAATTATTTTGTGGAAATAGCAGAAAAGGCAATTGATGGAAGAGACGGTTGTGAAGAAAAACAGAGAATATATAAGAATAAATAATGATAAAACGATGTTTGTTGAGAAAATAGCTGTATTGGAGTTAATAACTGAAATTAATGGTTTAGATATTAAAAACAGTGCTAGGTGATGGAATTCATCCAAAAATATTATATATAATATTTATAAAGAATGTATTAATCAAATATTTGAGCCATTATTGAAAATATATAGATGAAATCAAAGAAACTGACGGGGACCCCCCGCCCCCCCCCAACGTGCTCGACGGGGATTGGAACCAAAATAGGCGCGTTCCGAAGGTCTCAAAAAGGTATTAGACCCATGTCCAAGCTTTTTCCGGACTGGCCCTATATTTCGGAGATATTCCCCCCCCCACAAAGTCTGAAAACAGCCCTATTACAGACCTTGATATCTCATGATTCCATGGATGGATTTTAATGATCTGCGGATTTTAAAACAGGTTATCGAAAATTACTTGATACGTGTTCCAGCAATTTTCCAATGTAACTCAAAATTTTGAAATATTAACCTTCAAATCTTTCGACAAAACGGAAAAATAATCAACCCCTGTTCGGGGTTTTTTGAGTAACATCTCGCATTGAAAGTATAAGATTCAACGCAGTTAGTTCGAAATTGAGATAGATTCGCTTGCTAGATCTTGTCATCTAGCAAGCGAATTAACGTACAGAGCAGTTTTGCTGCCTGTAAATAAGAAATGAATTTAAAAGTTTAAAATAGTTATAAAGTATGTTGTAATATTTTTTACTAATACATTTAAAACAAATCACGTAGTCTTTTCTGGTCATTTAGATGAACGTATTGTCATTTTTCCCCTCCGATAAATGAATTCAAAACAAGTTTAAAGAGAAAAATTGTTTGAAAATATAGAAAAATGAGTTGAGACATATTTGAGCAATTATTATATTATGTACAGAAAAAAAATGATTTTGTTCGTTAGATTTCGTTCCGTCAATCGTATTGCGAGTATTATAAGGGGTCACCTTCATTATTAAATATTATTAATATTAATTTTAAAATATGAAAGAAATTAATCATGCGTTCATCAATTTCAAAAATCAAATTAGATTTAAACCAATTACGATTTATTATTAATTTGATGATTTTATTATTTGATAGCTAATAGGGCTTTGAAAGGACATGCATTTAAAATTTTTGTCATTTTCAGTAATTTGAAATTATGAATAGCACTATTAATCCCTTCAATGTTCATCACTATTTTGAGAACACCGTAAAATCCTCGTATTCAATTTTTGAAAGTAATGCAACTGAAATTGTTCAAGAAGAAAAATGTTTAGCTTTCGTGCTTTTTAAAAAACTTGAAATTTTAATTTCCTCTCTCAATTTTATTGAGGATGAGGAAATAGTTTAAGCAAAATGTGGTATTGAGGACCCTACGCATGTTCGGTGATTAATGTAAGTGAAAACCAAAGACTTGGATTGCAAGTCAGAATAATGTTTAGTACGAACACTCGCTTCAATTATCGATCGCAATGGGCGAGTGTATCTCTGAATAAAAAAACAACTTCACAAGACTTGCAAAAACCAACCTTTCCTTCATGCGGCGTGCATTGGTTCAGATAACGAGCTCCGGATTATTGAATGGGTAAATAATAAATACACAATAAGTAAAATATCCCATTTTCGAACAATTAAAGCTCAATATTTTGAATGAGGGGTGTCGCTGAAAAACCACCAAACAGGGGTTCACTATTTTTCGTTTCGCCGAAAGATTGGAAGGGTAATGTTTCAAAATTTTGAGATTTACTGGAAAATTGCTTAAACACGTATCAAGTCATTTTCGTTAACCTGTCTTAAAAGCCTCAGATCATTAAAATCCATTCACGAAAGCATAAGATATCGAGGTCTGTAATAGAGCTGTCTTTGGATTTTGGGGGGGCCATATCTCCGAAACATAGGGCTATTCTGAAAAAAGCTTGGACATGGATCTAATAGTTTTTGAGACTTTTTGAACGCGCCTACTTTGGTTCCAATCCCCGTACGGTATGTTATGGGGGTTCCCTCGTGAGACAGTTCCAAATGAAATGAAAATTGCTAAGGTATCTCCTGTTTACAAAAAAGCAAAAAGAGAAATGATAGAGAACTGTAGACTGATTTCCATAATTTCAGGATTTGCAAAATTTTTTGAGAAACCATTATACAAAAGAATTATTAACTTTGTAAACAAATTTCATACATGAATATCAGTATGGATGCAGGAAGGAAAACTCTACGGAGAAACTGTGGGCAAAATACAAGAGGCATTTGAGAACAGAGAATATGGAATTGGGGTCTTTTTCGACCTAAGTAGAGCTTTTGATATAATAAACAGAGATATATTACTGAAAAAATTGAAAAACTATGGATTAAGAGGTACATTAAATAATTTTATGAAAAGCTGTTTAACAGATAGAAAACAAATTGTTTTTGTCAGCGATGAAGGATTAGATTTAATAGCAAATAAATATGGTATTCCACAGGACTCTAATTTAGGCCCTCTACTTTACCTAATTTATGTCAATGACATATTTAATGTATGTAATGTGGGAAATATCACATTGTTTGCTTATGGTACCAGTAGTGTGATAAGAAATAGAGATCTAGAAGTCGCACTACAGATGAGTAAAGAGGAAATCGCAAAATATTTCTTTTAAAGAGAATCAGATGAAAGTTAATGTTAATAAAACTAAAATTACAATATTTGCAAATAAGAATAAAAAGGTTGGCGAAAACATGATAAATATACAGATTGAAATTGAAAACAGGAAAATTGAATTTGTGGAAAAAATTAAATTTCTCGGAATAATACTAACTAATAAACTTAATTGGAAATCACACATAGATAAAGTTAGCAAAAAAATTAGTAAAGGTAATGGGATAATAAAAAGATTTCAAAATAGTATATCTGAAAAAAATTAAGTTGGAATTATATTATTGTTTAATTTACAGCCATATGGTATATTGTAATTGCATGTGGGGTAATCTGAGTAAAATAGAAAATAACTTCTTGGACAACATACAGAAAAGAATAATAAAACTCATCTTCATAGAAAATAGTTCAAACTGGAAATTAACAGCGATAAAAAAATAATATTCTACTAGTGAACAAAATACATAGATATAGTATCTTAATAAAGACGTTTGAAAGAATAGGGGAATGCAGACATAGTGAATTGATTGTGCTGCGGAGGAATGAAAGTAATAGAGGAAGATATCTAGAAAACAGAGGATACTTGCTGCCAAAGATCAGAACTGAAACAGGCCCTGATAGCATAAATTACAAGGGACCTAAATTTTGGAATGAGCTACCCACTGGAATTAAGATTACTAAATAATCTGAAGTTATTTAAGAAAAATATGAAGAATACAATATTAATAGATATTGATAATTTTACCTGAAAAGTGTTTCTTATATATTTATTAGCCATTATGCTCTAAATTATTATAGTAATTATTAATACAATTACGTTGTAAACTCCTATTGATTTAAACTACATACTTATATTGTGACAATGGGTTTTTTTTTATTTATTTGGATAAGATGATTAATAATCCTGATGGGCTGTTTTGATTATTATTTACTGTATGTATTATTTTCTCCTGGTTTTTTACTCTTGACAGGTCTATAGCTGGTTGTGCTATTATTATGGTATTTTCTATGGACTTGCCACAAAATACTGTAATAACATATGTATAAATGGAAATAAAATATTATTATTATTATTATGTCTGTTATACATTGTTGTGTTACACAGCGTCAAGGAGATAATCACTATCCTCTTGATCTGGAGTTCTTGGTTCAGTTCAAGTCTCACCCAGAAACCTGAGAACTGTCCATATATCTTCTTAATATATAGGCGGTGCCCAGTAAGGCAGTTTTTTGTAGGTCTGTTGTCGTTATGTCAGTAATGTCCAGTTTTTCTAGGAAGTTCTTTAAATTAGGTGTGATGGCCCCCAGTGCACCTATCACAATCGGGATGACTGTTACTTGTTTTTTCCAGAGTCTATTAATTTCTATTGCAAGGTCACGATATTTGGAGATTTTTTCCAATTATTATTATTATTATTATTATTATTGTATTTTTGTAAACATATCGAATGATGCTATTTTCGCATTTTAAACTTTTTCTCTACGGCCTACTGGAGTAGAAGTTTTCTATTCCTGAAACCTATTTTTCTCCAGATTCAAAATTCTCTTATCAGTGAGGAATTCGGCTCCAGGCGTCGCTCTTCGACGTGTGAGGAACGTCGAATTTCGCCTTTTCTTTGTCTCGCGCCTTTGCTGCCTAGTTTCCACCTTTCGAGTTTTTACTTACTTAAAAACATTTTGTACTCCTTACCTGCAGTGACGGTTCCAGGCTAGGGCCGGGGGCCATGCCCCCCTCCCCTCAAATATAACCGGATTTCATTATCCTGCTTATGTTCACGAGCCTCGCTCCAGCGCTGGTGCAAGTAGGCAGGAATTTGTGCCCCCAACATTTTTTGTCTAGAATCGCCACTGCTTACATGTGATGAAGTTGAATTTTGAATGCGTTTCTAGAATACTCTCAAGGGAATTTCTCGTTTTAGTTTCGGTTTGAAGTTCACACTGCGCCATTTCCCGCATTCGTTTTCCTAGTAGCTGTTGCGCCTGTTTCGTCTGTCCGTTGAATATGAGTTTGGATTCTCACTTGTTTCATTTTCATTAGATTTTATATTCTGCGTGACATACTAAACGCAAAACGGAATTTTTTTTTTTTTCTATATCCATGGAAAAGTATGAACTGCGAGGTTTCGGATTATCGGATAGCAAGAAATCGATAAAAACAAATAGAATCGAATTGATATCCTATTCTTTTCTACCAAACGAAGGTTTTGGTTAAATCCGCGAATCTTTAGCCTAGACTATATAGGGAAACAATAGAAATTTCTAAGTGTCTTAATAACTTTAATAGGAACGATGCGAAAAATATTCCTTCCTCCTGGTCACCTGTTTTAATGAACTTACAGCTTTTGTTTATAATTATATATTAGATTTTATTATTTTTTATTTTTTGTAATTAATTTTAATCAAAATTTTCGTTTTTTATTAGCTACTTTTCATAATTTCGTACTGTCATTCGGATTTTGCGCACCCGAACATTTTCTACGCTAGCGTTGGCGAAACATCCGGTTCTCATGGCGATCGCCAAAATATTGTTACCGCGAGAATTACGTTTGTCATCAGTCAGTCGACTTCCATCAAAGGCTAAGTTCACTTTAGAAGGTTCGCAAAAGACAGATGGAAACGTCAAGTTTTTGATTAATTAAATTCTGTTTATATTTCCACGCAGCTTGTACTCCAAAATCTATTTTTTACAATTTTTACAATAGTTAATTTTTTTACATGTCACAGATAATCCCATGTGGTTATTTTAAATTTTCATATTTATTTGTTAATATACAATACGACTTATTTTCTATAACAGTATACCAAAGGATATTCCTACAAATAATAATTCATCTATATCTCGATGTACTTTATATTCGCTACTTCGTTGTAATTTATTTTAATTTAAAATAATGAGTTAACTGTTATTTTTCCTGAAATAGATTAGTAATTTTATACTTATTTCATAATATTGGATTTACCTTACCCCATTGATTATTAAACGCACTCATTTTTTTAGTTAAACAACTTCTATATTTTCTAAATTGGAACACTAACGGGTTTGATTATAAACCCAAATGTTTAGGAACCAGTATATTGCAAAAACCCTTTTTTAATAAGGAAAAAAATATGTATGTGTTTTAAAAATTAAAAGAACAAGTGTTTTAGATTATAAATAAAAAAATTTTATAACATTGATGTAAGATCGATGTTTGGAGACTGATATTTTTTAAACACATCGATAATACTTTGTCGTTGTAGACATCGATGTTTGGTATCGATGCCCATCAGTACGTGGAACATAATCCCAGCGAATAGCGTGGGACGGCCTATGGACTGTATATAAATTGGCACTATATATAAATGGGACTGTATATAAATTTGTACTGTATATAAATGGGGCTGTATATAAATTGGGACTGTATGTAAATTGGGACTGTATATAAATGGGACTGTATATAAATTCGTACGGCAATTTCCCGTCTACCTATGTAAATAAGTTAACTTTAACTGTTATTTAATTTTGCTTTTTGGGAAGAAGCTGCCGTATATTTCTATATTTGCAAATTTTTAAATAATAGAACATTTATTAAAAATACAGAAAATGAACGGAAAGCTGCAAAAATTCCCCTAAAAGAAAAGAAAAAGCGCAAATGGTTTCAACATCCCAGTCCTATTTGTAACAAATCCTAAAGATTAACAGCCAATAAGTACATAAGGCTTGCAACAAACATAAAGGTTTATAGCAAAAAATGCCATCAGGATTTGCAACAAACAATTGAACATATCTTAACAGCGAACAATTTCATAACTCATTACCGCATCCACATGTTCATGAATTTTTAACTTCCAATTACAAAGGGATTATGAAAAATGCATAAATATTTACAGAAAGCAAGTACGTAAAAGCTTTGTACTAAATGAGCAAACATTGAGTACAATCGTAGTAATAATTTTCTCTAAATACTTTCCAAACGACATTTTTCTGCAAATCCTGAAATGTTTTATATTATTTACCGAATCACAAAGAAAAATCATTTTCAGTAAACATGAAAACGTTACATTTAAGAACAGGGGTTACTGAATAAAATGACCAAAATTCAGTTATACTTAATAAGAGCAATAATTTTAATTTACAGAATTTACTTTTTAGAATTTGGCATTAAAAATGACCCTAACCTAAAATTTAGAACTCGATTATTCTCGTTCACAACGTGATAAACTTTTTATAGAAGGTGTAATTATTTTTTTTTTGCTAAGCAATATTTCAACTACAAGTTTTCAGCCCATGTTGTCTCTATGAAAATAAAATTGCAGTGTCCAGAGATGCCATCAAAATTATAAAAAAAATTCTGAGAATTCCACAAGGTTGTTCGTAACATCTACTTTAAGCCTTAATTCCAGGATTTTTGATGGTAGTGTTGATGTAATCATAAGCTCCGTGTAATGGCTGTAGATCCTACTGAGCATGAGAATAATGGATGTGAGACTAAACAGAGGTACACCATGGGAAAATAAGAGTAAGAAAGAGAAAATATCGAAGTGTCTCCAAATAAATTAGTAAGACGTGGTATGTATAAAAGTTAACGATACGAAAATCTGAATTTAAAATGAATATAAGGTGACAGTAAATCCTACTGAGCATGAGGATAATGGACGTGAGACTATACCGAGGTACACCATGGGAAAATAAGAGTAAGAAAGAGAAAATATCAAAGTTTTTCCAAATATATTATAGTAATACGTGGTACGTATAAAAGTTAACTATGCGAAAATCTGAATTTAAAATGAATATAAGGTAGCAGTAAACCCTACTGAGCTTGAGGATAATGGACGTGGACTATACTGAGGTACACCATGGGAAAATAAGAGTAAGAAAGAGAAAATATCAAAGTGTTTCCAAATAAATTTATAATACGTGGTACGTATAAAAGTTAACTATGCGAAAATCTGAATTTAAAATGAATATATCGTGGCTGTAGATCCTACTAAGCATGAGGATAATGGATGTGAGACTATACTGAGGTACACCATGGGAAAATATGAGTAGGGAAGAGAAAATATCAAAATGTTTTAAAATAAATTAGTAATACGTGGTATAAAAGGTAACTATGCGGAAATTTAAGTTTAAGATGATTATAAAAGTGAGTTTTTTAGTTGCGGTGTAAAGGGTATAATATAATGTTTCATCTAAAGCGAAATAGAAGGGCGCAACGCCCTGCCGAATCTATTAGCACCCTGCCCCCCAACTTGTCTGCCCTTGTGTCCAAATGTCCCTTTCCCAACATTAGGATTCAAAATACGTAACGAAATTTGTTGATTTATAAAAATTTTGTACTCCAGCATTTCATTTCCGTAATAACACTGATGGTTTTGGCAAAATGAAATTGCTGGCGAATATTTGTAAACAAAGCACTGTTGCCAGGTTTGCAGACTTTCAACCACGGACTACTGCGATAAACGTTAGCGGTTCCACCTATTTTTGAGGTCAAATTTTTGTTAAAATCAATTTGTTTGTCTTTAAGCACTAAATTAAGCATGTTTTACATCCCTATTTTATTACTCTTACTTGTCATATAGTATAGGATAATGTTTAACTAAATTATAGTTATATTAATTTGTTATTTTGTATGAAGTTGGGATTTTTTAATCTTGCCATCTGGCAACACTGTCGTTAGATCGCAATCACGCTCACTTCCCCTCGTCTTTCAAATATAATTAACTCGGAAAAAGAAGAAAAAAAATGATTACCTGCAAACGAAGACTAAAACATTTAAATTAAACAGCAATAGGAACTAAACCAATTAAGATGCTGCTTACAGCAGTTAGTAGCAGTAAATCTGATGTAACCGCGACTGTTTATCATGAGTATCCGTGTATTTGCAGCTAAAAAAAATCCCTTTGTCAGGTCATGCGTCCTGCCCTAATTTTTTTCTAGATATCATCATCATCATATTCAACCATTATCTATCCACTGCTGGATGAAGGTCTCTCCAAATGCTTTCCACACAAGTCTATCCTGGGCCATTCGTTTCCACGTCACCCCAACCTGTTTTCTTATTTCATCCACCCATCTAGTTTGAGGACGTTTTCTAGGTCTTCGGTGGTCTCTTGGAATCCAGTTCAGAATTTCTGTTGTCCATCGTTGATCAGTTCTTCTTGCAATATGCCCAGCCCATCGCCATTTCAGCCCTTTTACTTTAACAATGATGTCCTCTACTCTAGTTTGCTCTCTCACCCAAGTGTTTCTTTTTCGATCTCTCCTAGTTATTCCAAGCATGCACCTCTCCATGCTCCTTTGGAGTCACGCTTTCATGCTACGCCACAAGCTTGAAATTTAATAAGAATCGAGGTAAGTCTTTATGCACCTCCGTAATCCGTCACATTTGCTATTCTGACATCTTCAAAAAATGTTCGTAATTCAACAAAAGTTTGTAATGGTTTCAGTGAACGTTTACTCAGCTAATCATGTGTGTATGTAGTGTATTTGTGTGGTGTGTGTATGCGTGTGTGTGGTGTATTTGTGTGGTGTGTATATGTGTGTGTGGTGTATATATGTGTGTGTAGTGTATGTGCGTGCATGTCTGCCTGTCTATATGTATGTTCGTCTGCCTGTTTTAATCATATCCACATCTAGTGTAAATGGCATATCCTCAACAGGCTTTATAGATTTTTTATTTATAAACACAGGATGTCTCAGCACCAGGCTTACAAACTTCAAGAGGTCATAGTACTCATCAAGTTGAACGATAATTGTCATAGAACCTATGGTTGCAAACCACCTACAGAGCCATTTCTAAAATCGTCCAGCATGCACAAATATTGACAACCAGTGCATGAGAAGCGCAACATGCGTTGTCCTAATCATCTATGCACTTGATCAGCTGACCTGAGTAGTATCTGGCGCTCTTCACGCACTGGTTGTAAATATTTGTGCATGCTGGACGGTTTTAGAACTAGCTCTGTGAGTGGTTTGCGACCCTAGATTTTATGACAAATATCGTTCACCTTGATGAGTACTATGACCCCTTGAAGTTTGTAACCCTGGTGCTGAGACACCCTGTATATCTCAGGTTCTTACCGAATCTCTTCCTCCCTATATTTAATTTACTTTTGAAAAAGGACAACCCGTCTTTAAAAAAATTATATATCTCCTATATTTTCACACAATTTTCTGCTTTACTTTCACTTTGGTTTTTTTACATTTTTTGACTTCGATTAATAGAAAAACTTTCAGCCCAAAAATACAAAAACCACAAAGAAAACATACGGAACATAAAAGAATTTTGATGTTAAATAGACATTTGTAGATTAAAAATATTGAGAGAATGGACCCAAAGGAATATGAAAGAGACTTGGGATGACAAAAAAGGAAGCTTGATATCTTAAAATGTAAAAGAAATAGAAAAATTTAACAGTAAACCTCCAGGGATATCATTTTTTTCCCAATGAAAATCATCATTCAAATGCGCTCAATTTCGTCCTAAGAAACAAAATTTGCGCATAATATCAAAGGACTTGCCAGTTACCTCTAGGGATACGTAATATTCATTTTGCAAAAGAGGAATAGTTAATATATTGGAAAAAAATTCACCGAACTCTTCAATAAAAGCCAATATAAGGAGCAAAGGAGAAATGGAACTAAGAGAAGCAGGAGGAATGAAATGCATCTGCATACTTTTTTCCCTTGGTCTCTGGTGATTCATAAATTTTCTTAATCTCTTGCTGAGTAAAAGAAACCTTCACAGAGGATGTAAAACTGTATGAAGTCTCTCTACGGAAAATCCAACTTCTCATTTAAAAAACGTTCCGAAGGCGAGAAGAATGTGAATTGAATTCTTTACCTACCGTTTTAAAAAAAAAAACGAAAATTCGAAAAATGTACGTTGCAAAAAATTGGTATCTGTGTATTAGTTATATGTGCGTAGTAAAAGAAAGGGTAAGGATGGGTATTTCAATGTCTTTTTTTCTTCACATTTATTTTGTCTGAAATTAAACGCCGAAAAATCATTATATTATTTAAAAATTCAAGACAACAGTGGCATTTTATATGTAATGGATTAGCATGAAATATACTAGTTAAAATTCTACTAAAAAATTGTATCTGATAAATCTTTTAATGAGCAGTATAATAACACAATTTAAAAAAAAAATGGTAATTTTATTAAAGTGGTTAATCAATTTACCAAGACAGTCTCTTTACCAGGTTCCACTGCATTTATACTTACATCATGTAAATTATATTCCGGCTTAAATGTGTGCGTGTGTATGATTGAAATGCTAATTGTCATGATGATGCCCTGTAACAATCGTAAGTCGTTGGTCAATTTCAAAGATCTCTTATTAATAGTTTTTCGTGTAGTTTTCGTCATTTCAGTTTAATATTAAAACGATACTGTAAATTATGGTACTGGGGAATTCTACGGCTTCTGCACGTTAAATCCTGTTTAATCAAGAAAGTCTAAATTATAAACTTAAGGATGACTTTGAAGCTGATACGTCATACACATCTAATCTGCCCTGTCTATGGTCTTCTGTCAATGTGTCAAGTAGTTAGTTGTCACAGGCCCATAGCTAGACGTTACTAGACGCTTTTTTATAGATCTGATATCTGAAAGTAACCGAAGGGGGGCTTACAAAGATACAGAAGGCTTAAGATTCGTTAATAATTTAATTATTTTATTAATATATTTGATAATATTATATATCTAATCCTTAAGATATATTCGAAATAAACCAGCGGCTTATGATTGTTACCAGGCATCATCATGAATGTTAGCATTTCAATGATAAACATGCACGCATATTTAAGCCGAAATATAATTTGTATGACATAAGTATAAACACAGTGAAACCTGGTAAAATGACCATCTTGGTAAATTGATTGACCACAGGAATAAAATGACCATTTCTAATAAGAGAGAAATGGTCGGAACTTAGTCATCCCTATACCAAAATCTGTTGTGGCTAGTGACCACCTCTCTATGAGGACCATTGCAGTCAAGTCACGAAAGTGGCTACTTTTGACAGGTTCTACTGTACGTACAAGAAAACTGTAAACTCTGTCATGGATCTTATCTACGCTGTTGCATTTCTAATGAAGACCTATCAGAGAGTTAAGTATAATTATAAAATTATTCTCAAATAATTAAATATTCATTAATTGTCGTGCATTCAAAATATATAATATATAAAACTTTAACGTACGAAATAATTAATTAAAACTTTTTATTACGCTTAGACAGCGGAGGTCCTTTTACTCCAAACGATGTTTATGAAATATATAGACTAAAAAGCTATATTATAGACACAGTTGCTTTAAATTCAATGCAAGTGTTTATTTCTCACATGTTCCTTTTTTATTAAAGGGCATTTAAAGGGTAATTCCGTGTTTAAATTCCTGTAGCCAGTTCAATACTGTAGTTTTTCGTCAAAAACTGATGCATCTATAAATAACCACGTGTATGTAGATGCAACAGCAGCTTTTTCTTTTTTTTTTTGGCAAAGAGTGTGCATTTTACACTAATCATTTCTATCGTTTAACGAAGCGAAATCATAAAAAAAATTGGCATATTTTCCTATTTATTTCAGTACTTTAAAGAATTTCTGGAAAATAAAGACACAAGAGAATTTCGATCACATATTTGCAGAAACTGAATAATTGGAAAGCAAAATCATTATCAGTTAATGTTTATTTCTATACTTCAAAATACGTAAACAAATTATTGATAAATCCTTCGCATGTTGTTTGGGTCAAACGAAGAACTTAATTTATTTTCATCGCATTCTTCGAATTATTGTTTATTGGTTTCGATAATTACGCATAATTATTATTAGTTTTTGCAAAATTTCTGAAACTATTTTTTATTTGGTTATACTTTGAGCTTCACTTTTTGAAGTTTAAGAAGAAAAATATAACTTTTGCATTTATTCCCCTAAATTACATTAGGTTCTTTGCATGGGCGACCATATGGGGCAGAGGGGGGCTCGAGCCCCCCAGCCATTCAAGAATATTATTTTTCCGATTCTGCTATACACTGGCTTTCAAAAGTTTTACATTCACATTTTAAAATAAGGTACTTTTTAGCTCATTACTAATTGTCAAGCAGTATCAATTATTTTTGTAGCGTTTTGGTATCTTGTACATTCACAAAAATTCTCAACGGCTTTGAGAAGCAGGTATTAATTTTTCTCAGCAACCCCTTTAGAAATACTCGTTAATTTTTCTCAGCCCCCCTAAAAGTACTCGCATGGGCGCCCATGATTCTTTGTCTCCTGTATTTCTGGAACAATCAAGTAAAATGTTTGATTGTACAGTAATATTTTCTATATTTAGCAACCACAGAACCAATTTTGTATACAGGGTGTTCCGAAAACACACTATCAAAAGTATATAGCCGTGATCCTTGTGCAAAATGGACCATAATGGCCCTTTACATGGGGCGGTCGGAAATGAATATCCACAGAGTTATGCATGCTTTTAGATTTGAGAGGTGGGGTCTCTAATAACCAATGGCGCCTTCAAACCAAAAATGAGCCTTACTTTAAATTTGAAATTCGGCGCTAAATTGGTTTTGAGGTGTGTTGGCATTTTTTGTTATTTCCGAAATTGGCGCAGTTTCATAGATAAAGATTTCAAGGTTCCTACGTAGGGCTGCAACTTCCAATTTTTCCCGGTGGAGCTCTATGAACACCGGGATGCCCCCTAGGTCTGTGGAAGCCCTCTTGGTTCAGAACAAGAAGTTTGGTTTCTATTTACACTATCTATTTAAACTATTTGCACTATCAGAAAGGTAATTAAACAGACTTTCTAACCATGTGCGTAGGCAGGGTGGCGCAAAAGCGTCTCTGACTCTCAGTTAAACATTTTGCATATTGGAATTTTTACCCCAACTCTTGTGAAACTAAACCAATCAGTCAACCTTACCCTACCTGCAGATGAGATCACTGATGACACTCTTATTTCCGACAAGATAAAAAATTATATTATTATATGGAATAAGAAAAAAAATATTTCTTTTTGTCTTCCTAACGTTGAGACTCAATATCTGTGATGTCAAAGGATAACGCTCTTAAACAGATTTAAAATGAGACCCTGACGAAATTCTCATATCCCTTAGAAGTCAAAATATAAAGAAACTGCTAGTTTGTCTTTTTTTTTCAGTGCAAGCAACTCCTCATTCCTTCCACCTACTATACATCTTTCTGAGCATACGCAATAAGGCTTCGAGCCGGGGAATAGAGCTAAATTTTCCGAAGAATGAAAACTCACATGTTGCTTTTCTCACATACATTTACACTAGACAGATCGACACTCGTAAAAATTACGTTTGAACAGCATCCTCCAAGTATCGACTCTAAGGGGAAAGAGAGATTAAATTGAGTAAAATGAAAGCTCAAACTTTTTCTATAAATATTTTTATTTTATTGAGATGAAGATACAAATTTTCAAAATAATAAAAGTATTGAATTTGGCCACCTTTCCCCACAAAACACCATTTTCGTGATAGTCGTAATTTATAAGGACGCCTACTTTTATTCGATCTAGATTTACTTCAAGCCGTCTAGGGTTTGGGACATTAATCGAATTTTCCACTTATGTTATGGCTTTAAGAATTGACATGCGTGAGAAATAATACGAATACAGTGAATAAATGAAATTACATCTTTAAAAATAAATTGCAGTTGGTTCTGAAAATCTGCATCACTTATGAACCAGCCGCCATTGCCAATTGATCAAGTTCCAAAATTTGATGTTCCTCATATAGCCCGGCATACTTCCTATTACAAGCGCGTGAATGTGGTAATAATTTAATCTAGTAATACGTGATAATTCAATTAGCTGCATAATAATTTAATAAACTACATAAAATAATTCAATAAACTGCATACTAATTTAATGAAATGCATGAATTTAATAAAATGCATGAATTTAATAAAATGCATGAATTTAATAGAATGCATAATAATTTAAAATAATAATGATAAAAATATTTGGAGTAAGCTATTCGAATAACATTTTAAATCAGTTCCTATAGAACCAAATTATTCAGTAGGAGAAATCTAATGAAGGTACTGGTTATATTTACGGAATTTAACTTTGGAGAAATTTTGTCATTTGCATTAAAACTATCGTAGTTGCTGTTAGCTACCGTACGAAATTTACTGCAGAGAATTAATGATTGTTTCGAAATTTAATGAGGACTATTGTGGACATTGAAACAGGTGTTCCCCCAGGAGAACGTCCACTCATCCTTATTTCCAAACCTCTCCTCATTCTATCGGCAGAAACAATAGATCTTTTTGGGAGAATTTATACATTTGTTGTGTTAAAGTTATAGAATCTATACCCGAAATAAATGGTGATCTGCAAACGAAATATTAATTCTCCTCCAGGTACAATAACCATCAATTTCACTCCGGTTTTTTGCACTGTATCTAACATTGTTTCAACGTTAAACATGCCTTTTTTTTAAAAGAATAATATTTATTTAAATTTATGATGTTTTTATTATTTTATTATCTCTGTTATCAAAAGCTGAAGGTTTTTAAGTTACTTTATAGAGATAACAAAGCTCTAGAAACACTGTAAAATCTTTGAACTAATCGTTGATAACTCTTTTCCAAAAACATATTTAGAAAAGGAAAATGTCATCTGGATCCTGTGAAAAGTATTTAATTGAGAAAAATACTCAAATGTGAATACAAAACAATTCATTAACGACCATGTTGACCACACACGTCTTTAACTTTTTACATAAAACTGGGTTTTACAACAGTCTTTGATTTTACCATGTTTGGCGCAGTATAGCCCAGATGCTCTTGCGCCATAAAAATCCAAACAAACAATAAAACAATTCATTAATTCCCCGCCTCTCAATATTTCAGTTATTGCACGTAAACCAAACGTGTTTATTAGTATAAAAAAATGCAATTGAACAGATTTCCAAATAAATAAACTAACTTAATATATCAAAACTTTAACATATTAAAAGTTTAAAAAGGCAACTAAAATAAAAAAAGTAAGGTTAAATAACATGCCTTGAAGCTAACTTCATGTTGTTATCTTTGAAGTTCATCCTAAAACAAAAATACGTTATCCAATTTGTTAAATTTTAGAACCAGAATAAAATTCTAAATTTCCAATCTCGAAAAATGCATCTTTTTTTAGTAAAGCAACTTGTTCTCTCAATTAAATTCCACATCCTTAGAGCTAAATTTATTATCAAATTTACTTTGTTTAATCCAAAACAATTTCGAATATTATATGAAGTATTTACTTTTCATATTGAGAGCGAGAGAGAAGAAAGAGGGAGAAATTTTCGAAACAAAACATACACACACCCACACACATACATTCATATGTCTACAGATTAACTCATTCATTCATTTAATTTCTGTTAATCTTATTGGCTAACTACTCACTGCAGCCTAGGGGTTTGTTCCTGAGGCCTTAAGAGGTTCGGCCCCCTTGAAGAACTTTGGGTCCTGGCGCAGCATGTCCTTGCTGTCTTTTCTTTTTTACGCCGTAAAAATATGAACAATTAATTTCCATTAATTTCGAAATGATATACAAAGTATATCAAAAGAGGAAATTTGCATATCGTAATTCACTGGGACAGTGACAAAATAAATGAAGCTCGCAAGCTTTTAGACCTTTTAGCAACAGTCCTTCACTTCTGATAAAGGACTGCTGCTAAGGTGTCTGAAAGCTTAGGTGCCATACTTCCGTTAACTTACCTTTTATACCTTTTATATCACCAACAAATGGCGCTGGAATTCCACTGATAGCGAATTCGATTTAAGAAGCTAGCTTTGTTGTTTTTTTGGGGGGGGAAAAATCACGACGGTTATGATGGACATGCCATTAACGAAATGATAATCAGCAAGAAATCAAGTATTTTAGCCGAAACAGTTTTGCTGCCTCTTCATTTACATTTGCAAATTTATATCCAATGCTTTTGAAAGCGAAGAGGGGAGAGTTAGGGAAAGGGGAATTATTCAAGAAAACTAAATATCAGAACCCACGTTTTATCATGCACCTGGAAGTGTCTGACCTATGCTTTACAAATATAAGGATATCACTGGCCTTCTTCCAAGGGAGCAGTTTTTAACCTTTTATTTCCGGAACTCTAAATAGCGATTTATATGTGACCTGAAACCAGGGGTGTAGTCGAGGCCTAGCGCAGCCTATCGGCGCTAGGGTACTTCTTTTGGAGACCTAGCGGCGCTAGGGCAAAATTTTAGGAAATCATACATTTTACAAACAAAATTCTGTTCAAGTTGTTTGTTTGTTTGGATGTTTTATGGCGCAAGAGCATCTGGGCTATACTGCGCCAGTGTTCAAGTTGTAAATAAAAGAATTTGTGGATTCTACAATTCTGTTAAGAAAAAAAAATTCTTAGAGCAATGATCATAAAATAATAAATCAACTAAGAATCGAGGGAATTTAAACGAAACTATAGTTTGGAACATGTATCACAAACTGTGTTCCGCAAATAGAAAAAGCTACAATGCATTGTTTGTTGACACAACGAAGGTGACAAGGGCGAAAAGGAGGACTTTTGGCTATTTTTTCAATTGTTTTCTTTATTTTATTAGCTCACTTCAGAGGTCATTCCTGGTTTAGTTTGGATTCGGCACATGCTTTTATATCACATTATTATTATTATTTTAAGCTTATATCCCCCGAAACTATGTGTTGTAGGCATTATTGGATCCAGAGGGTTATTTGGGGGTGGGTCTTTCAATACCAGCTCAACAACCCATACATGATGATAGTTTCTGTCCCTATCAGATTAATGGGCTATTGACTTGTTGAAGGTTCCCTGATCTCCCCCCCTATGATCCACCCATGATTTAAAAGAGCGCTTAGCTACTTTTTTCTTAGGACTACACCACTGCCTGCAACGCTCTTCTAGGTTTGGAATATCGATATTTTTGGAACATG
>QLNU02015003.1:86018143-86035245 GCA_006491805.2 Dysdera silvatica
TTTTGCTGCCGCTTTGGTCCAATATATTTAATTATTTCATCCACCCATCTCGTCTTTGGCATTTTCCTTGGGCGTGTGGTGTCCAGTGGGATCCATTCTAGGATGTTTTTGGTCCATCTGTTGTCAGTTCTTCTAGCAATATGGGCTGCCCACTTCCATTTCAAACTTTTTACCTTCGCAATGATATCACAAACTTTTGTTTGATCTCTTATCCAACTGAAGGTCTTTCGATCTCGTCGCGTGATACCAAGCATCTGCCGTTCCATGTTCCTTTGTACCACTCGTAACTTTTGGATACCTTTGGCAGTCAATGTCCATGTCTCACTACCATAAGTCAGAACAGGTAGGATGCATTGATCGAAAACTTTCCTCTGTAAAGAAATAGGGAGCTTTTTTTTAAAAATTATTTGTAGCCGGTAGAATGCTTGCCAGCTAAGCTTGATACGACGTTCGATCTCTTGATTTATGTCGCCTTTCATCGTAATTTGTTGACCAAGGTAAATATAATTTTCAGCTTGCTGTATTTCTTCTCCCAAAACAAAGATTTTCTTAGTTTGTATAAACTTATTAAACATGATCATGCTTTTCTTCAAGTTGATTTTTAAGCCAGATGTTTCTCCTTTCATTCTGAGATCTTCAATGAGTCTTTGGAGCTCTTCTGGATCTTTTGCGAAAACACGATGTCGTCGGAGAATCTTAGATGGTTTAAATACGCTCCGTTGATTTTTAAGCCCTTTTGATCCCAATGTAATTTACGAAAAACTTCCTCAAGGCAAGCTGAAAAGAGTATGGGCGAGATTGTATCTCCCTGTCGTATACCTTCTCAAGGTTAATTTCAACTTTGTGTCTGTTTATAGATATAGTCGCTTTGCTTTATAAAATATGGACTGGAGTAAGCTAACATAAGCTGGGTTCACACCTTGGTTACCTAGTGCATTTAAAATATATGGTTTGAAAATTGAGTCAAAAGCTTTTTCGTAGTGGATGAAGGCAATGCATAGTGGTAAAGTGTATTCATTGTGTCTTTCTATTATTCTCTGAAGAACCTGAATGTGGTCAATCGTACTAAAGACAATTTTAAACCCTGCTTGTTCTACAGGTTGCGCATCGTTTAATGTTCTACAGGTTGGGCATCGTTTAATGTTCTACAAATTCTTTTTGTAATGATTTTGCTAAAACTTTGTACATAACAGGAAGAAGGCTAATTGGTCGATAGTTTTTAAGATCATCTTGAGCTCCTTTCTTATGCAAAAGAATAACATCGCCATTTTTCCATGCATTAGGAATTTTTTGTTCCTTAAGACATTTTGAGAAGAGATTTGCCAATATTTTGTGAAGCGTTTTACACCCAGCTTTTAACATTTCAGCAGAAATGCCATCTTTTCCTGTGGATTTCCCATTTTTCATTGATCGTATGGCATCTGTTACCTCTGATACTAAAACATCCGGCATTTCTTCTGTAACTACAATTGTTGGCAGATTTTGCTGATCGTTACTTTTATAGAGGTCTGTGTAGAATTCTTTTACCCTCTTAAGCATTTCCTGGCGTGTTCTGCATACTGAGCCGTCATTACATTTTAAGGCAAGTATTTGCTTTTTTTCATTTATTAGCCTGCGTTTTGAATTTTTGATGCCTTTATTTTCTTCAATTGTTTTTGTACCAACTTTGTATTGAATTTACGAGTTTCTTCCCGGATACGTTTCCTTATCGTCTTGCAAATTTCCACATATTCCACCTTGTTAGCAATTATTCCTGTGTTCTTCCAAGACCTTCGTTTTTCCATTAGATTTAAAGTTTCTTTAGAGATTTTGCTTTCTTTAGGTTTCATTGTTAGTGGTACTAGAGCCTCAGCTGTTACAATTAAGTTGCTGATGATTTTTTCATTTTGTTCTGTTATATCGGTGTCTTCCAAATTTTGTAATAATGCAAAGCGATTTGACATAACGAGTTCAAATTCTTTGCTTTTTTTAAGCAATTCCTCATTGTTGGCTTTCACTTTTTTGGAGAGGTTTATTATTTTACTGCGTTCTTTGCGGTAGTCTAACTTAACTTTAACTCTCATCAGTCTATGGTCACTTCCCACGTCAAAACGATTGAGGACCGCACAGTCACTGAATATATTCTTGTGGTTGGATAGAACATAATCAATCTCACTTTTGTTTTCTGACGGACTTTCCCATGTCCATTTCCTATTGGCTTTCTTTTTATAAAACGAATTCAAAATATAGAGGCCTTGTCTCTCTGCAAAATTAACCAGCGAGTCTCCTCTTGCATCTCTATGACCGCTGCCATGTGGGCTTGTTGCACATTCACCAAAGTGGGTTTTTCCAATTCTGGCATTAAAATCACCCACTAAAATTTTGTAGTGGCAATTTTCTTTATTTTGTAGGTCTGATATATCCTCGTAGAATTCTTCGATTTCATCATCAGTGTGGCTACTAGTTGGTGCATAAGCCTGGATAACTTGGAGTTTATGTCGTTTGTTCAGTTGTATGGTGCATTGCGCGATTCTATCTGAAGTACCCTCAAGTTTTATGATGGAACCTTTTAATCTCTGATTAATGAGGAAATCTACAAAACTACATTTCCCGTTTGCAGTTCCTTTTGTATATAGAAGATGGCCGGTATCGAGTTTTACAAGATTTTCACCTTTACGTCTCGTTTTACACAGCACGATGATGTCCCACTTAATATGCTTGAGTTCTAATATTAGTTCTTGTAGGCGAGCATCCGTTTTCATTTTTCTGATATTGAAAGAAAGTTCCAATTTCCAAAGTGTTTTGGCAGCGTGTTCAAACCCGGTGATTCTTAGCATCCTCTGCCGTCGAGCTAGTCTTCCTGCTACTTGAAGTAGTTGCTCCAAGGCCTCCGAGGAATGAGGGCCGCGAATTAATTTGTGCAAACATGTTGGAGGGTTAGACCGTAATCTGCCACGCTGGTCAATTGCGGGTTGGCAGATTTGGTTTGTTTTCGAAGTGCTTTCTCCTAGGTGATCACTTTTCAGAGTTTACGAGTTCACCTATCCGGGAAACACATATTTGATGGTGGTGTTATCTCACCATGTCACAGAGCCGTCGTTGGGTACATGTGATTTTTTACTTGTGCACCAGGTTCCGCCCTAGTGTCCTCCATACCCTCTCTCTGCCTCTCAATTGTCAGCGACTGCTTATTTGACAAGCATCTTTTCAGAAGCCTGCTTATTCGCAGCTACCCTACAGATATGTAGAGCTCTCCACCATCCGCAACCTGTAGACGCTACCGATAGCGATGAACTTAGCCACGGTGCTTATATATATATATATATAATCAACAAAAGAATTAAAGACTGTCTTCTGGAAGTTGAAAGTACATCAGATCGAGCAGCGAGGCTTGTTGTTCAACTAACCCAGCGATACCAACTTCAAATAGTACAGGTATATGCACCAACATCAAGCCATACCGACGAAGAGGTTGAAGAATTTTATGAAGAAATCAAAGAGTTACACACCAAAGGGAAACAACATATCAAGCTCATCATGGGGGATTTCAATGCAAGAATTGGACAACAGGAACAAGGAGAGACATCGGTTGGTAAATACGGATATGGGGAAAGGAATGAACGTGGCGATCAACTCATCGAATTTGCAGAAGCTGAAAATCTTAGCATCATGAATTCATTTTTTAAGAAGAAACCGCAAAGAAAATGGACATGGAAACACCCAAATGGGGGAACTAGTGAAATTGACTATATCCTGGCAAACAAGAAATCAATTATTGAAGATTGCAGTGTACTGAACAGATTTAATACTGGAAGTGATCATCGAATGGTGAGATGTAAAGTGCACTTAAATACTAAATTAGAACGACAGAAGCTCATTAGGAAACAAGTAAGTAAGAGGGTGGATTTAAAGAAATTAAAAGAAAATACCGAGGCATTCAAGTTGGAATTAAAAAATCGCTTTTCTGCACTGGAAGGACTTATTGATGAAAGTGATATCTCAGAAGCAAATGAAAACATTGTTAAGACAATAGTTGAAACTGCTGGGGAAATTGGTGGTGTAACCTGTAAAAAGCACAATAGCAAATTATCTGAGAAGACGAAACAGCTCATGAAAAGGCGAAGAGATATGAAGGTGGACAATCGAAATACCAGTTCCAGGATTGAGTACATAGAACTTTGTAAAACTCTGCGCAAAAGCATGAAAGAAGACATAAGAAAATTCAACTGTGAGCTAGTAAGGAAAGCCATTGAAAATAACAAGAGCCTTAGGGTTGTTAAAGGAAGTTTATCTGTTGGGAAGAAACACATCATTGCATTAAAAGGAGAGGATGGCACCGTAACAAGAAATAGGGAAGAAATACTTAGAAGAGTTGAAGAATTCTACAAAAATCTATACGAAAGTAACAGTGAATTAAACGAAGACATTGAAATAGTCGAAGGAACAGCTCCTAAAATCTTAAAAGAAGAAGTTTCATTTGCAATAAAAAATATGAAGAAAGGAAGAGCCCCTGGTGATGATGGTATTACATTAGATATCCTAAAAGAAGCTGGAGAATATGTAGAAGACATACTTGCAAAATTCTTTACCAAATGTCTTAACAGCGGTAACATACCAAACCAATGGGATTCTGCAACAGTAATTCTTTTGCATAAAAAAGGTGATAAAGAGGATTTGAAAAATTACCGACCAATTAGCTTGTTACCTGCTATTTATAAAATCTTCACAAAAGTGCTAACACATCGCCTGCAGAAAAAATTAGATGCAGCTCAACCAAGAGAACAAGCTGGATTTCGAAGTGGATTCAGTACAGTGGACCATATTCAAGTATTAAGAGAATTAATTGAAAGAACACATGAATATGAACTTCCATTGTGTGTGGCATTTATTGACTATGAGAAGGCCTTTGACTCTATTAAAACATCAGCAGTCATCAACTCTTTAAGATCAACAGACATTGAGGATGTGTACATTGACATGGTGAAACGTGTGTATAAAAATGCAAGTGCAAAATTTCGGTTACATAAAGATACCAAAACTATCAAAATTGGTAAAGGTGTGAGGCAGGGAGATACCATTTCTCCAAAACTTTTTACTTCAGCTTTACAGATGATTTTTCAGCAGATAAATTGGAATAACAAGGGAATAAAAATAAATGGTGAATATTTAAATCATTTGCGGTTTGCTGATGACATTGTTATTTTTTCAACGAACCCATCAGAACTCCAAGACATGGTACAGGAGCTCTCAACTAGAAGTAAAGAAGTTGGACTCAAGATGAACCTACAAAAAACTAAGATCATGTTCAATAATTTTGTAGAGGAAACAAAAATACAAGTTGACAACACTGAGCTAGAAATTGCTGATTCATATATTTACCTTGGCCAGCTGATTTCAATGGATGGCAACATTATGAAAGAACTCAACAGACGTATTAAACTTGGCTGGAGTGCATTTGGAAGAAACAGTTTTATCCTGAAGGGGAAATTGCCTTTGTGTCTAAAAAGAAAGGTCTTCAACCAGTGTGTATTGCCAGTCCTCTCTTATGGATCAGAGACATGGAGTCTAACAGTTGGAGCAATACGAAAGTTACAGACAACGCAAAGGAGCATGGAGAGGTGCATGCTTGGAATAACTAGGAGAGATCGAAAAAGAAACACTTGGGTGAGAGAGCAAACTAGAGTAGAGGACATCATTGTTAAAGTAAAAGGACTGAAATGGCGATGGGCTGGGCATATTGCAAGAAGAACTGATCAACGATGGACAACAGAAATTCTGAACTGGATTCCAAGAGACCACCGAAGACCTAGAAAACGTCCTCAAACTAGATGGGTGGATGAAATAAGAAAAGAGGTTGGGGTGACGTGGAAACGAATGGCCCAGGATAGACTTGTGTGGAAAGCATTTGGAGAGACCTTCATCCAGCAGTGGATAGATAATGGTTGAATATGATGATGATGATATATATATATATATATATATATTCACCATATTTTGAAACACTATCTCTTCACATGAACCCCAGGCCTGAGAGAAATATATTTATATTTTTATTTTTATGTACCTCGATAGTGCATATCCTATTTGAGATAAGGATCATTAGCCAATTTAGGATCCTTGTGTCCCTATATAATTTTGAATATTTAAAATGAAAAAAGCAGAGGTTATATATGCAGATTTGCTACGGTACTCGGAGACAGTGTAATTGATCCTTACAGATCTTATTAAAATTTTTCAAACAAAATTTACCATTAACACTGCCAGCGCTTAAGGACTTTCGGGTAAGAAAAAAATGCCCCTAATCTGACAGTCGGTGTTTGGTTTGTACGCACGTGTGGGAATCGTTTGTGTTAGGGTGCGTACAGACACGCAACAGAACATCGTCGCGTAACATCCCGTGTTACGCGATGATGTTACGGGGAGAACATCGCCGCGTATCATCAGTGCGTAACATCACTGCGTCCCATCAGTTCACGCCGATATCCAGTCCACACGGTCAAAACAACATTGTTCATAAACCGGTCTAAATATACGAACATGGGGTGAACGTAGACCCGTAATATTCTCTTGATGCGACGGGGAAAACCAACAAATTCTGGGACGCGGAAATGTTACGATGTTCTGTTACTGAGTGCGGTCCAGACTTGATACGTGACGGTGTTACGATGCGGTGTTCTATTGCACATATGGACGCAGCCTTGTAGTTTTCTCTACGAATATGGTGCCTGAATCGTGTTTTCGCTTTGTTATGAGATGAATCGTGTTCTCGACGTGGTCTGGCTACAATTTCTTATTATTAACAGCTTTTGGAAAATTTTAGGGAATACCTAAAACGTTTTTAACGCATCTCCAAATTTTATGAATTTTTTCTCTCTATAATAAAAATAGTAAAAAAAAAATAATAATTGTCGGGCCATCCACAAGTTACTTGCGACCCGGTGTCAACCCTTCGCGACCCAAATTAGGGTCGCGAAGATTAGTTCCTAATTTAGGAATTTCTTAGTTCCTGATTTAGATTCCTGAGATTAGGAACTACTGTGCAAGAGTCATCAGAATTATGGCGAAACTGATTGGCAATTGATCACAAATAGTTGAACACACGGTCACAATAGGCAGTTATTATTTTAAGAAGGAGGCAAATCAATTACTAGGTAACTTCGCTGACCATGGAAAGAGCAATAATATCCTCATTTGTAATAGAGCCAAATCTGTGTATAACGCTACTACCTATAACGCTATTTTCCTCAGATCCCGATAGATAAAGAATGTGTCAAATTCAAGCTCTTCTATAACCAATGGTATAGAAAATGAGGCTCGGAGCTCAGCCCATTTTGGATATCGAAACGCATCATTTTTTTCTAACACCACAACGCGTAATCTTCTTGAAACCCACTTGAACCTCCCAAACGTGTTTGAAATTTCTACGCTATCGGCTGAAGAATTTTTTTTTAAAAACCTAGTAAAGCATCTAGTTTATATAATATTTTACTAATACTTTACATATTTCGGTTGATTCAATAATACACGCCAAAAATAAATTAATTCGAATGCATAGTTAAGGAAATTTAGTACGCTTTTGCCGGAGCCTTCGTAATACGTGTCAACACGTCAATGGTAAACGGAAGACTGATTTGATTTTAGAATTCGGAAAACAATTATACGTACTGTTGCCAAATATAAAAATTGAAATTATAATTATACAAAATATATGTTCCAAAATGTGGAAATTAAAATTATGTACATTTAGAAAACATAATGTAAAAAGAAACCATTTGGCATTTTGCCAATTTTAGAAATTAAACTTAAGTTTCCTTTCCTTGCATTTCTAAGTGGCAACTGTTAAGAAAGCCTGCGAAGTGAACATAGTGTTTCTATTGTGGGAGCCCACATGTCCGTAACGCTACTTATTGCTTGTCCCTTAAATAACGTTATCGACATATTTCACCATATACGAATCATAGAACTCTGGTTTCGGCCACAAAGCTCGAGTACTAAAATTCAATTTCCTTGATTTATTTACACATACTTCGCAGTTTTTTTTCTTATCTGTTCCTCTGTATCCACAGCTTTCAGTGTCAAAACGCAAATACGTAACTAGAACGTTAAACTTTATCATTAATAAATACTGAACTGTGAGGAAATTTTGGAATTCGTGAGGTGGCAGAATCGTCTGATGTCTGACTGGAATTTCGAAACAATTTGAATTAAATTCTATGCCTCGAAAAATATGTTCAAATAGGTAGAAAGATTCAAAGGCAGGGAAAAGCGAGTAAGAATGCTCAGCCAAGCGGTAAGTTATCTAACAATTACGACAACGAGATTTCTACGAACCAATTTCAAATTCCAGAAGTCAGTTATCGAACATAAATAGGTTCTGTATAAAGTGAAACTAGAATTTTCTGTCTTAACAGTTCAAAGCAAACGAAATGAATCGTGTTTCAAAGTTGTGTTATGTGTTATAGTAATGCTTGACTTGATTTCGAATAGAAAATTTATTTATTCTGGTTATTCTGACTTCATGGGTAATGAGGCCAACAGATTGGAGTAACTATGAAGTTGAAAATAGGTTTGCAAATGTGGTATCCGAACCTGCCGGTATTCACACACCGTAAGTTTAACAACTTGGATACATTAGTTAGAAATATACAGGGTATTTCAAAATAGATGTCACCACAGATATTTAACAGTTATTCGTAGAAAAACAAAAGAAAAACGACTAAGGTCGATATTTAAATTAGCGGGTTTAAATTAATATTGAATCTCTTATTGTTTTGCTTTTTGCAATAAATTTTTGTGAGATGAAAATTAAAAGCTGGCGAATTGGAATTTTACGAGTTGGAAATTAACGAGCTGTAGTTTGCTTCTAACTTATAAGTCGCCAACTTCTAACGCGCCAAAACTTCAAAATTTCAACTCGCCAACAAGTTTGAGGAATTAAAAATTGAAGCTGGAGTGTTGAAATTCAGCAAGTTGGACGTTGGTGAGTTGTAATTTACTTTCCAAATTCAAATGGCAAATTTCTAACTGGCAAAAGCTCCAAATTTCAACTCACCAAAATTTTAGCGAGTTGAAAATTCAAATTTGGCGAGTTCGAACTTGCTGAGTTGAAGCTTGGCTAGCAGTGATTTACTTCCAAATTCTAAATCGCCATTTTCCGACTCTCAAAACTTCCAAATTCTAACTCGCCAAAATTTTGGCGAGTTTAAATTTGACGAGTTGCAGTTTATTTCCCAATCCCATATAGCCAATTTCCAACACTGTAATTCAATAAACATTTAAACCCCCTAATAATTGAATCGATCATTTTGAAAAGGGGTCAACTCCATAGGAAAACAATGAAATATGACCCCTGTTCAAAATGATCGATTCAATTGAAGCGGTTTCAAAATTTTGAAATGATTTCAACACACGATTTCAGATTTCGCCGCTAGGGGTTTATCTGTCTTTTTCCCCTAATTATACAGTAAAAGAATGATCCGATCACTTTAAAATTTTTCATCTACATGTAATTTATCAAAACGAATCGATTAAAATTAATGCTGTAGCTCCCATAGGAGCGAAATTCGGCTGTGCATGCGCAGATCCGACTCCAAATCGGGAATTTGTGACGAGAATGGCTTTTTAATCACACTATCCAAATTTGAACATTTTTGCTAAATATCTACTTCGCTATTCTGGAGAATCCTAGTTATGAAACACTCTGGTTAAATTGCAGGTTTACCAACCTGCTGTCTAGAACATTGATAGCTAACCGGCGGCTCATAAACGTATAGTCCGTTCGTGCAAAATTAGCGGCCAGGCCCCGTTAGAATTAAAGGGAGCTGACGTCACAGACAGGTTGTTTCAGTACAGTAGAGGGTAGAGCGTCTTTTGTAACTCGTTTTTCGTGTGCGACCTGGCCGCCAATTTTCCGCAAACAGAATACATGTTTTTCAACCTCTAGCTCATATATACAATAAGCCTAAAATACAAATTAATTAATACATAATCGAATGTTTGTTAGTTTTTCGGTGTTGATATAAATAATATTCTAAAATACATATATTTTTTATTAATACGTCGTTTCATTCTGTTCCGTTTCTTTAAAAACCACTTCTATCATTTTCTCAGCCTGAACTAAAATTCTGCTTTATAGAATTTTTTCTTACTATTAAGTTTATCAAAACTGGTCCTTTATACTCAAAAACGATTTGTGATCCCTGGTATAGATAAGGAACTGTATATATTTTTGCCTTTGGAAATAGGTTTTAAAGAGCTAGGTCTGAATCCCTGCACTTTTGAATATTTGCATCTTGTGTTTCTTTCAATGAAAGCCACTATCTTATCGCTATATCACAAATTTTGAACAATACCTATGCAGATATTGCATTACATTTCTGACAGGGCAGACTCAAAATTATTAAACCGGCAATTAATAACTTCGTTTGACCAATAATACTCAGAAAATTTCCCCTCTTCATTCATTTACTGAATCAAATTGATCATTCTATCAAGTAAATGAGATATTCTCTCATTCTTCGGGTACCTCCAAGCGCAATTCAGATCTCAATTAACAAATCACACCTTCAAGCATCCACCTTATTCACCAAATACGTATCCATCACGTTTCCAAGCCTTACTCTGGAAGTAAAAGAGAAATGAATTTTACGCGGATTCAGCTTTGCCATCACTATAACTGTTTTGAGTAAGACCTTATTAGTAAATAATATTATTGATAAATAATGTGATTAGAAATTATATTATCGCCCATACAACACAGTAACGTCCTTGGGATGTGGAAAGAACATCGCACTGCGACGTTTGTGATATCTCAGGAACGTTGCAGTACATCTTAAGGACGTCTCAGGACATATTATGAACGTGGAAATATCCACTTTCAGTTACATTACATTGCGATACCTGAGGGACAGATATCATTAACAAGTTTAGCTCAGATTATAAATATTTTATATATATGTAAATATCACTACCTCCATACCCCACAAAAAAAACCCATCTGAGTCTAACATTGGAAACAAATTGTTTTTTTGTTTTTTATTTTTTTCTAAAAAAGAATAATGGTATGAGCACACTTGCCCAGGGTATAATGGTGTTATATTTCATATACACCCCCTTACTTCTGAGTTCCCAGTTTTTAACAATAGAATTGTATCAATCACGACAAGGGGTGTGTTCTCAATGCAGCAAGTTACCTTACCCACAATCCTTTGGAGCGCTTTTAAATTCTTCGTAAGAAAATATATAGGTATAAAAACGTGTTATCTATCTATAGCAATATTCGCTACATTGATGCTTAGCACTATAAAGTAAATATAGCCTACTACGTCAAAATGCAGACATGTACACACATGAAAGACACCAGATTTATCAGCTAAATTTTGTGTTTTATACGTACGTGAACTTAAAATAATCTTGGTTTTGAGATATGTAAAACAACAAACTATACAAAGTGAAAACATACGAGGTTGGACGCAACACTCGTATAGTTGGTACACGCCCGTAGGTCTCGCGCATGCGCAAAGAAGATGCGCTGTCCCGTCAAGCTGAAGTCTCTTAGAGCGATAGTGTATGCTGCCACCTACGGACCATTGCAACGTCTCTGGGACATTCTTTTCACAGCGCATAGGGAAGTGACGAGAATGGGACGTTGCGACGTCTCTGTGATATCTGTGCGACCAGATGTGTTGTGTGGGCGGAAAACATTGCTAATAATTATTGATATTTTTGGAACATTATATTATTAATAATTAATATGATTGGTAAATAATATTATATTATTAACACGTAAGTCAAGAATCAATTTACCATAAAATTGAATATGAAACAAATAAAAAATGACTCCTTTTACTGAACCTTTGTCCATTTCAGTAGAAAAAAAGAACGGAGTTTTTAGAAATGATATTCATTATTCGTTTTGTTCATCTTGTTTTTTATTTGAAACTCCGTATGTTTGAAAGTTTTAAACTTCGTTTGTTGGTTTTGTTCCTAAAACTTTCAAACTTTTAACCAGCTTAGTCTTTTAAGCAGTTTTTAGTTATATTGAAAAGCCTTGTATGCGTATTCGATTTCTACATTTTACCCAAAATTTAATTCCCAATTTTCTTCGGGATTTCTTTTTTTTTTTTTCATTTTGCTTTGCTTTGAAGGTTTAAAAATTTCTCCACACTTAAACACAAATTTCATTACTGTTTTTATAACACTTTTTTATTTTAAATTGTTTAAGTAGAAGAAAGTTTCCATTTATAAAATTTTAACAAGGTTTTAAATCACAAAGGAAAGGTGTCTTTTAAATTAACTTTCCTTAAAAAATTCCCAAGTTGTTTGATTAGTTCGTAAATGATTTTCTTCAAATTGGTTTGTTGAGATTTATAAGGGCAAAAATTTTTTGCTTAAATGTTATATGTTTATGCTTAAACCTTGCACGTACGATGATTTTCGATAAGTAAAATATTTGATAAGTAGTTTTTGTATTAGCAAACAATTGTACTAGATTAATTGATTGATTGATTGTTTGGCTTTTTTATGGCGCAAGAGCATCTGGGCTATACTGCGCCAAACATGGTAAAAGTACTAGATTAATAATGAAATATTTGTAATATTAACAATTAATTGATAGATTATTGATTAATAATTAGTAAAATTGATTTAAACTGATAACTGAATTTATAACTGAACTGATCCTATGCCTTATCTGGTGAGGACAAGGGTGCCCTCAGTTTTTTAGAACAGAGACACAGTCGTATATTTTCCACCCAGTTTTGGGTTAATCCTTTTTTTTTTTGCCCCCCCCCCCCCAGATTACAATGTAATTAACCCCCACGTTATGCCTATAAAACTGATTAACTGTTAATTTAGTAGTTAATGATGTTAAAGAGTAATAATTGATTAGCAATTTAAATATTTTTGTATATATTGTTCATTTTAGAATATTCTGTAATTGGTTAAACAGTTTTAATTAACGATTTAATTAATGAATGGTGATACTTAGTCGATCATCAGTGCTTTAGTTATTAATTAATAATTTCAATCTCTATCTCTCTCAGTTAATTGCTAGTAAACGGTCTAATGGCGACACACTGCAGTAATCAATTGAAGCAAAAATCTCACAAATTTTTGTGCCAATAAGACTGTTCGAAACTGTTTTTTCATAGATGAATACAAGAGAAGATTAAAAAATCAATCGCACCATCGGTTGCCATAGTTGCCCAACTTGATGCCCCACCAAAAGTTCATAAACCGGGAATGCCATTCCGACCAATTGTTTCAAATATTGGTACAGCCACCCATCCACTGTCCAAATATCTTGTCCGGAAATTTTCACCTCTACTCTTCACGGTTAAAAATTCTTCCTGTTTTATTGAAAAATTGAAGCTGCTCAATAGTACGGAGCGTAAAAAAAAAATTTTTTTTTTTCGAAGTTCTTTTCCCAATAGCGTGAAAATTTTGTGGAATGCTTTCAGAAACATAAGTGCAAAATTTCAAATTAATCAATAAATATCTTACGGTTCCACTTTGAGATCTAAATATGCAAAAGTAGCCAAAAATGAAATAGTAAATTTTCATATTTTAGTGATTTTTCTAATTTCCGATTCTCTATTCCCGCTAGCGTGGAAAAGTTGGAAGAACATATAAGCAATATAAGTGCAGAAACTTAGAGTAATCAATAAATATCTACCGGTTCCACTTTGGGATCTAAATGTGCCAAAATACCTCAAAATGATATAAATTTTCACATTTCAGTGTTTCTTTTAATTCCCATTTCTCTCTTCCCGCTAGCGCGGAAAAGTTGGAAGAACGTATAAGAAACGTAAATGTAAAAATTTGTAGTACTTTTTATTGATTAGAAATGAATTGAAAAATGATACAGAATCGGACCCAGCTGTAGGGGCGATAGCAGTTTATGTAGCTGAAAAGGTTGGAACAATTTGGCAAGCAGCCTCAATTCCAACGAGGGAAAGAATAATCAAAATGATTAGATCATGAATATTATTTGAATAAATACAACGTTGAATTTGCAGTAAGATTTAATACATCGTTAAGCACTTTCGACCCATCACGGGCGGATCATCATCAGAATGTAACAAGACTTTGTGAAGTTATAAAGGGAAAACAATTTTAGAAA
Organism: Dysdera silvatica; assembly: GCA_006491805.2. NCBI lineage: Eukaryota > Metazoa > Arthropoda > Arachnida > Araneae > Dysderidae > Dysdera > Dysdera silvatica. The sequence goes on from QLNU02015003.1 coordinate 86,032,245, forward strand.
ATCCTGTTGATTAGAACATATAATGATAAATACAAGAGCATGAAGATGTCTCTAAAAAACGGACGCAAAAGACGAAGTCCAAATTACAAATTTTCTAATCGGAAGCAAAACAGGGTCCGTTTGATATTTGTTCTTGCAAGTGTGCATCTCTCAACAGATGTAAATGCCCACGGGATAGGAAAGTTCCAGACTTGGAAGGACTGTTTTCTGAAGATCAGAGGACTTCAAGGGAAATGGCGATAAGCACAGTTGATATGGCGACAACGCAGAAACTCAGGAAACGAACGTACGGATTTGAAAAGGAAGAGGAAAGTTTCAGAAAACGAAAGAAAAGTGAAAATGCTACCACATCTGTTTCATGTGAAGACTTTAAGTTATCGCATTCATGTAATCTTGTTGATGAGCAACAGCGTCATAATCTTACTGATAAGCCTTCAACGTCATGGCAATCGAAAGTAAGTGGTAGAAGTATATCAAGAACAATCCGCCTTCAAGCCCTAGCTAAGAAGTGCGACAAAATGGGAGTGTGCGACAAAGCTGTGGCAACAGAAGCAATTGCACTTCTTGAAGACTTACGAGTTGAGACATGACGACATGTCCAGTGTTATAGACAGACATAAGGTAAGAAAGAAAAGAAAGAAATGTCGAATGGAACGGCAAGTCCAAAATTTGAATTTCATTACCACCAATAACTTGAATGGACTGTATTTTGACGGTCGAAAAGTTCAAACTTTAACTCAGAAAAACATTGAGGGAACGCTGCATCAGCGAAGAGTGCTTAAAGCACAAGTCATACTAATAGTAGAACCTGGCTTCAATTGTATAAGGCACGTTTCACCAATAACCTGTTACGCTAAAGACATTACTGAAAGTATAACGAAATTTTGCAAAGAAGGTCGTACTAATTTCACTATAGTGTTAGCATTAGAAGATGATGGGACGGCAGTAAATAAGGGTAAAAAGGTGGTGTTTTCCACCGTATAGAATGATTTTGTAAGAAATCCTTACATTGGTTCTTGTGCCAGCTCCATGGTAGCCGAGCTGCTGCTCACTCGTCTAATGCAGAATTTTTATGGCGATACGATGACGAATTGTGTGTAAAATTAAATAGGAAGGATGGCCGCCGAAGGGAAGCACTGTAATCCCAGACAGGTTGTAACGTCAAATAACTTGCGAAAGGGGGATCGATCCGTACCAGCGTACAAAGCACAGATCTCGTCATTTAACGTCTTCCGGGAACCATCCACGATCAATCCACCTCGAGGAGTGGTTGAAATAGATGGATGGCACGGAAAAAATAAACCCAGGCCGGCCGATGCTCCTGCAAGCCCCCACCGGACACCGGACAACGGGTGCAAGCGTCGCGTAGCATGTACGAACTGGCCATGCTACCAGAATGAACAAATCGCACCAGGCCGCCGTGTCGGTGAACTATGAATGCTTTCCCAAGGCGTTCGACGTCGCGCGTAGACAGATTGTGACCTAGCAGTCCGAGGCAGAACAATGGACGCCCGCACGATCACGGAAAGACCGATCCGCGAGAAAAAAAATCCCAGAATAGCACGCACAAACATCAATCCTCCGCAGTCCAGCGGTCAATGGTCAATGTCCCAGTCACTCCAGCCAGACCCGGACTGCACAAAAAAGACACCAATATGCCATCAGAGCTGAGACCGAACTCTGGATGGCGATACAACTGGCACTAAAACGTGTTGTGGTCCAATTAGAAAATAGCTTCAATCATGATCTTGCATTTATCATTATATAATCTAACCATTTTGTCTATTCTTTCCATAGAAACTGTTTCAATTGAGATGGCCTGTTAAATTGTTTTAACCTTTTCATTCACGTAAACTGCTACCGCTTCTACAGCTGAGTCTCATTTTGTATAATTCTTCAATTCATTACTCACCAACAAAAATCCTATAAATTTTTGCACTTACGTTTCTTACACGTTCTTCCAACTTTTCCACGCTAGCGGGAAGAGAAAATTGAAAATTAAAAGAATCACTGAAATGTGAAAATTTACATCATTTAGCTTTACAGGCTAGCTGGAGTAGAAAATCGGAAATTAGAAAAATCACTGAAATATGAACACTTATATCATTTTCGGCTAATTTTGCATATTTAGAGCCCAAAGTAAAACGAAGAGATATTTATTGATTAATCTGAAATTTTGTACACATATTTCTGAAAACATTCCACAAGTTTTCCGAGCTAACGGAAAAGAATTTCGAAAAAAATTTACCCTCCGCCCTACAATTCTCGTTTGATGTTAAGAGCTTATTTACAAATGTAGCTATCCAAAGCTCACTTGATTCACTTACTCGGAGATTGAAGGAGTTCCATTATACAGATCATGAAATTAACGAACTGATTCTCCTTACCAAACTATGTATCAACCAAACTTGTTTCTCTTGCGAAAATGATTTATATAAACAAACTAGCGGTCTTGCAATGGGAAACCTACTTTCCCCTATCCTGTGTGATATATTTATGCATTATATAGAATAAAAAGACCTAACTTCCATTCCATTCAAATTCTGGACAAGATATGTGGACGATACTTTCACTCTAGTACCTAACAATATGAATCCTTCACAGATCATCAACCTCCTAAACACCATTGATCTTAACATCCAATTTACTTTGGAAGAAGAAAAGGACTGTTCACTGCCTGTCCTCGATGTTTTAGTCCATGAGACACCTACTAGTTTCCAAACCAGTGTCTACCATAAACCTAGCACTATTAGCCTTCTTCCTCACGCTCTATCGGCTCATCCACAAAGCCAGAAAATGAGCTCGTTTTATTGGTTGGTGTCTCGATCTTTTAATAATTCGTTCTCCAAACATATGGCCACACCTACCTTGTTATTTAATATTACAAACCAGAAATTTGCACATGTTCATTTCTTGGACTTGTCTGCAGCGTGTAAAAATTTCAGAAAAATCGGTGAAAGTCCAGACCATTTGACATGGAATGAACCTACAGCCGGTCATA
>QLNU02015003.1:86035345-86046092 GCA_006491805.2 Dysdera silvatica
GCCCATAGGGGTGTACTTTTATAACAGGATGTACATATCTCCTCATGTTCATTTTGAGACACTGGCATGAGAAAGAAGTATGGGCTGAAGCCCCACCTCCACATACGCACACGCACACGCACCCACACACACACGCGCGTGCGTGCGTGCGCGCACGCACACTGGAAATCGCAACACATTCTTCTCCTGAATGCCTCGCAAAAGCGAATTTAGGGGGCAGGATGGCGATCACCACCCCCTTAAATAAAAATTTAACATTGAAAAGATACGCCCTGCGGTGGCGCAGTGTGGTAACGCGTTCTCCTATTGCGCGGCTAATCCGGGTTCGACTCCCAGCAGTGCAAAAAGAACGCTTACTCAGAGATCTCATAAAGATCGCACTGCTCACTGTAGTCCGGGGTTTGGTTCCCCAGGCCTTAAGAGGTTCGGATTCCTCGGAAAACAGTAGGTCCCGGCGCAGCATGACCACTGTAGTCTTTGAGCCGTAAAACCAAAAAGAAAGAAAAAGAATGGAAAGATACAAGGTAAAGGTCCAATGAGGTATCATTTCCAAAAATCAAGTCATTAATCGCCCCCTTGAATGACCTCTAAATCCGCCACTGATTCCTCATCACGTGATCTGCAAAGCTGCTTGGACCTCCCTCCATAATTTCTGAATTTCCACATCACCATTTCGTATAGTTGAGCTCAAGTTAGCATCAACGAGAACAGTAGACTACAGCGCCACCTGCTAAGTGAATAAATGAGGAAGTACTCCCATTGGGTTTTCAGAATCGACGTTTATTCCAAGGATATTGTGAATTCCGCAGTTACATGATAACCAGAGATTTTAATGCCATCTAATGATGTAACTAATCTCTTGGATGCTAACTAAAGTGCTATATGTTACTGATGTAGTCAGTATGAAATGAACCCTATAACTTCCAAGTAAATTTCACGATATACATAATTTGACATACGGATTTTCAATGATTCACAAAAAAGGCGCCCAGTTAGTTTTTGCAAATGGAGGCAGGTTCCTCCTAAAACTCGTTTTATTCTTTCATAAAAATAAACTTAAAAAAACATATATATCGAAGCACGATAAGGGGAGTGCTTGAGCCTTGTATATCATCTATCTACGGAGCCCTCATAATTCACATCCAACAACAAAATGTTATGCCATGTTGTTTTATAATGTTACTGCGAATTTTCACCCTTTATGTATTAATGAGACAGGTGGTTAGTAAAACTATAGATAACTGTCGATGGAGAGATTGGCGGTATGTATGAACCGACGCATCGGCATAGCAGCTGACCGAGCCGCTGCCGAGACCCGATGCAGCGCGCCTAGGAAATTCAGAACGTAGATCTGCTATCTCGAAATCGATTTAAGAAACGGAAAAAAAAAAGTTAATTACAAAGTTGTCCAGCATCACTGATGCAGTACAAAATGGTACATGAATTGCGGGAATAGAACACGTCAAACGCTAATATGTGGGTATTTGGTTCGGCAAATGTGAACAGCGTATTACTGTATGTCATTATGTGTGCTCATTACGTGTGGCCACCGTCGGCCACAATACACGTTTGTATCCTATAGAGCATTTATTCTCGCACATTCAGTAGCATTGCAGACGTGACGCTTGTACAGGCATTGGTAATGCGACTGCCGACATTGTCCACAGTCGTCGGTTAGGTGTGATAGACCTGTCTTTTGAGATGCCTCAAAGGAAGAAGTCCAATGGGGTAAGGTCCGGTGACCGTACAGGTCAGCTCACACTACCACCCTAGCCAATGACCTGTTGGCGGAAGGTTTGGGATAATAATAATTGTACTTCTGTTGGATGGTGAGGAGGAGCGCCGTCATGTTGGAACCACATGGTTCTCCGCTCACTCAATGGAACATCATGCAAAATATCCGATAGTACGCCATGTAGCAGCTGCAAATATCGACGTCCCGTTAATGTGCCCTCGTAGAACGCAGGTCCAATGAGTCTGTTGTTCAAAATACCGCACCACACATTAACAGACCACCACCACACCTGATGTCGGCCTGGTCGTCCCCCCATGAAGAATTTTCGAGCACCCAATAATGGTCGTTGTATCTATGTATCACCCCTGTGGGGGTGAATTTTAACTCGTCCGTTCAAAGGACATTCGCTAAAAAATTCGGCTGCATATCTAAGGTGTTCGTAACGAAGTTTCACCAATTAAAACGTCGCTCAGCATCCCCTGGAACTAGTGACTGCAGCAGTATTCCATAGTAGGGGTGAGCTCCCACTTGCTGCAAGATTTGCCGCACACGACGGCCTGTTAGGCCACACATCATACCAACTTCTCTTGAACTGCACCGTGGGTGGGCCAGAACATAAGCTAAAACGTCCTCTGGTTGCACACTCTGACTTACACATGCGTGGCGACCTGAACGGGGACGAGGTGTAAGCTACCCGTCTCTTTCGGCCATCAAACCACATTATTGATGGTTATTGCAGTCGGATGGGGTCCCAAAATAAAACGTACGACATATTGTTGTGCACTTTTTCTTGCATTACGACCACATTCCCCATATAACAGCACCATCTCGCAATACTCGTTGTTGGAATATTTCACAATGTACTATGTAACTACAGACGTTTAACGCACGGTTTCACTTCTCACACTGTCTTACACTCCTTGCCTGGCCACTATTTTATGCTTACCGATAACGTATGACGTAGCGTACACATTTGCATATCATGCGCTTTGTGACGAGATTGTGTGTGCAATGAAAGTATCGCCCCTACCCGAAGCTTCCCCTCTACGCAGAGCTGTACGAAGGGAAAGCTGTCACGCAGGGGCATCCTGTAGCACTTAAACTTCCTAAATCACGATTTTTGCCCTATTAAGGTGGTGGAAAAAAATCGTTTCGTACTAACTAGCTGGTGCTTAACAACTTTGTAATTGACTTTTCCCCGTATCTTGAATAGTTTTCGAGATAGCAGCTCTAAGTTCTGAATTTTTCCGCTAGGGGCGCTGCACGCAGTCTCATCTTGTAGCCCATAGTCACTTTACTATACCTATACATCACGTTCATACATATAGCTCTCTCTGTTCGACAGTTATCTGCGTGTATAAGGACTTCACTAACCACCTTGTATATATGCTTGTATGTACATATATATGCAATATAATATTTGCAATAAAAAAAATATATATATATATATATAATATTTGAATAAAAATATATACATATAATATCTGCAATTTATGCAAAATAATATAATGGCGAATTCTCTAGCATAACGGTTTTCAACCCTTTTGAGTGACGGAGCACTTTTCAAAAGAAAATTTATTTGCGGAGCACTACCGTTACTCTTATGTCAAAGGCACGAATGGACATTTTTGGCTGCTTTTACCTGACCCTATTTTTCAAGTTGTTAGTCAACATTTCATTGCATAATAGCAAAAGCATGAATTTTGTTTTCGAATTTTAATTTGCTTAAATTTGAATTTAAACTTATTTTTCCCAATTAAAATCTTTAAAAACTGAAATTTAGAATTAAAAATTGAAATTTTTTTTCTGAAAACATCTATTATGCATATACTTTCCTATATGCTTTTATTTCTTTTTAATACTTTTCTTTTACCGTAAGAGAAAAGATATTTTCACCAACATAGGTACTAAACCCAATTACAGCAGTATTAACGATGGAAGATATTTTTGAAGCATTTGGGCGCGTAAAACGTCAAGTTTTATTTTATTCGAAATGCTACATTTCTCACAAATTTCAGAGAAATAAGGAACTTACTTATTACATAATTACATAAACGAAAAACATTAACAAAAACCTCCTTTAGCTGAAAAATTTTCGATTCAGCAACCAGCCGGAATATTTTCTAATCTGGCTGTTTCAACTTTTTTAGTATGAAATTCAAAGATTTTGTGTTACATTTTAGCAACAGAAAACTCGGAGCACTTGGAAAGGTTTCGCAGAGCACAGGTTAAGAATCGCTGCTTTAGCATTTGCATAAAACCAGGATAAAACAGTTTACTTTGTTATAATATTATTAAACATATTATATAAATGATATATATATATAAATAATATAGTACAGAAATTCGTTCATAGCGATGTCCCAAGGCCAGAAAAAAGTTGTCAGGACGGTAGCTAGGATTAATTTGTAGAGGACTGGTCCCGATGTTTCCATACGGGAAGTATGGATGTCCTTATAGGCTAAATAGTTATATGCATGCCTGCACATGCCATATAATATATTTTTCTATAGCATATATTTTTCTATATCATGTATTTTTATAATATATTTCGTCATATATATTCAATATATAATAAATATACGTCATTTATTTTTCATTTATAATACACCCGTAACTACTCAATATTTTATGGAAAAGCAGGCGGCATTCTATATTTCGTATGTCAAAAGACATGTAGCCCATCCTACAATACATAAACGCGGAAAGCGCAATAAAAAATGACAATAAACTAGAATATGGAATAGTGGCTCAGTTACCTAACGTCTTCGGCAGAAGTACGTGCTCGATCAGAAGCGTTGCCAATCCCAGAAATGATTATTTTATTTCTATTATCTCCCTTCTTCTTCTTCCGTGAGATATAGAAAAAAATTTGTTTTCCCGTCATTCATACCCGACTGGGCAATAGTTGCAACATGGTTAAACTTGTTTTATACGGTGATCCGAACGAAACGGGAACAAAATATGGTTTAGTTTCGTTGTTTCGAACCTCGGATAATTCGACATTTCGAATTATTCGACTTTTCTTGGTCTAAAGGAGTATTCTAGGAAGAAAAAATTATTAACTCGATATCGCAAAGCGGATGATCGCTTAAGTCAACATGCATCCATCTTTATACGGACGAAATAAACCTTCACCCTACAGTTTCAGATAGTTTACATTTAATGGAAAAAAATTGCAACTCAGGACTTTTTAAACGTATTTAAAAACCATGTTTATCGTAAACAAATTCAGATGCATTTATTCGCTGCAGGAAGTGCTGATTCGCTAAAAAAATTAATGAAAACGAAAATGCCCATAAAGATATTCATATTTAAGTCAACAAATAATTAACAAACGGCAATGTTTCCTCTCAATAACTTTTTTCTAATTAACGACTCTCCCCATTTAACGCCGGTATTTGTCTGCCCGTGCAACTGCATTATTTAATTAATATACAGACAAAACCGCATATATGCAAATGGACTCGGCAACGAAATTCTATGCATATAAGCGGTATTCTCTAAACTATCGTGTTCAAATTATTTTTTCATTAAATTTCTATAGTATTTTGTTAATTAGATATTCCTATTTCTAATTTTATAAATCATATACATTATTTATTTCAATATTTATAATGTACAGTACTATTAATAAATCTATTAATAAAAATAACAGGAAGTAATGTAGTAGTGCTTACATAAACACATGTACTTTATTAGTGAAAAAAATCAGTTAACTTTCTTTGCACGCGGAATGTTCTGATGACTGATTAAAGATTTCATCTATTAAAGTATTGATATTTTTCATATCAAATTTATTTGATTATAAATAATCTTTCAAAAGCATTAGAGTAGAAACAGCTTATTTATGAGTAGCGCATTTTTCACTTCATTTAGTACTTTTTCTTCATCTGCAGGACCTTCTTTATGAGTAGCGCATTTTTCACTTCATTTGGTACTTTTTCTTCATCTGCAGGACCTTCTTTATGAGTAGCGCATTTTTCACTTCATTTGGTACTTTTTCTTCATCTGCAGGACTACAGGTTACCCTCAGCACTGATTTTCAAGAAATTAGCCGTTCGGGCACTACAGCGAATTTAGTATTTGCATCCACCACATTCAAGGTTTTCACAAATGGCTACAATGCACCATTTTAAAAATTTTTCAAATTATTTAATGTCAACAGACGTCGGGCTCTCTCCGGCAATTTTTTAAAATCAGTTAAATTCACCGGAATTGTATGTGTAGAATTCATACAATCGCACCTGAAGCGGCGAATTCTACACATACAATTCCGGTGAATTTAATTGATTATAAAAAATCGCCGGAGAGAGCCTCACGTCTGTTGACATTAAATAATTTGAAAAATTCTTGAAATGGCGCATTGTAGCCGTTTGTGGAAACCTTGAATGTGGTGGATGCAAATACTAAATTCACTGTAGTGCCCGAACGGCTAATTTTTGGAAAAAAATTCACTGAACAAAAAATGTTTATTTTGATGTGCTTCACCTGTTACACATACTTGGCAGTTCCCAACTCTTTTCCAGTGTGTTAAAAAAAAGGCATTTTTAGGCTTATTTTCACTAAACAGTAACACAGATCAAAATCAGAAAACGGAATTCCGGATTTTTTTGTCTCTGCTGTATTATTAGCTCATTCACTTAAATTATGTATCAAAAATTGCATTTAATTCATGCAATTGGCTACGTAGCAACGTGATGGGCATAAACAGTAGTTACGCTCTACAGCCAAACCGGCCCCCTTGCGGACACGGGGATATGGACAAACATGCCTTATTTGTTTTGAATTGACACGCTACTGCTGTCGCATGATGCAAAGACGAGGAAATTTACATTATTTCACATTAATTTAATGAGGCGAAAATTTAATATGGCTGACGTATTTCGTGTAGACACTTGTAAATACATATACTTGGGAACAATGAGTTCTACTTCACAAAAACCCTTCTAATGGTATCAAAGCTATACGAGCTATATATATTTTTACATACACTTTATATTCAAGTACAGTTCTTATATACTTTATATATCTTTTACTTTGCATCCTTTCCCATGTATTTACTCTGTACATTTTCTAAAGTTCACTCCATAAATCTTCTCTGTTATCTAAAACGTTTTCTTACTTGAAAAAATTTAAAGCCTTTCGCCTTAAGTGGAACTTAAAGATTTGTATCTCTTTTCATCTCCTGTTAGACGCAGTTCAAAACTTCTTCTTTTAAACAGAGTCTGCGAAAGTAAATTCTGCATAAATATTAAATTACTACAACGTTGTATTGCAATAACGATAATATTATATTGCCACACACCACACTTACTTTATAAAATAAATATTCTCTATTATTGTATTGGCGATGATATTGTTATATTATTGGCGATATGGCAGCAATTAGCTTTTTATTGCTGCGCTAGCGTCTCGAACTGAAGCTATTAACCCTAGATTTTACTCCAACTTTTTTTTTTACTACTTTGAATGTTGTCTCTCCAATCCCCATATCCAGAGGGGAGGATCTTAGGTACATGTCTCCCCCCCCCACCCCGAAACTAAACTTTTAATGGGACTCGGCTACGACATTTGATGCTGTGATTTTATCAAGACATGCTGTAACAAATTTTGAGCCCCCCACCACACCCGAAATTAAATATTGGCTACTGTCTTGGTCTCTCCAAGTGCTTTCCATCAGAAAAATTGAGTTCTGCATGTTGATATACAGAGTTGTTTTGGAGTCTAAATTTTGATAAAGTATTAAGCCTCGCATGAACTTTTTTTTGATCTCTAGTATGGACTTTAAATTTTATCAATAAAACTCCACCCTTCTCTAGATCTGTGCGTGCCTATATACCCAATATGTTTTGCCCTGCACCTTCTTTCAATTTTCAAAAGGGGACTAAGCCAGCCTAACCCCCTTAATGACGTCAGTATTTCACAAGTCTTAAAGATAATTGTACAATTTATACTTCATACGAGCCGTTAGTTCTTTACAAGCTTTGTACATAAATATACAGGTAATATTTTGAAACACGGGAGTAAAGTTAAATGGGCCCGTGACGCCAGAGCTTTCCTAACCCCTCCCCACCACAATAATTTGAAATAAATTGCAATTTTACATATATTGTAATGTACAAATGTATATAATATATACATATATGTGCTTGCTATACAAGATGTCTCATTGAACTTGAAAACCCGAAATGGCGCAGTATAGCCCAGATGCTCTTGCGCCATAAAAAAGCCAAACAATCAATCAATCAAAACCCGAAATATCGCGAAAATTACGCACCGGATAAGTATAAATCAAATTTTGTTCGTCTCGAAGTGGGCTATCTAATGATGCCAAAATTGACCTTTCCCTCCCCCTGTGGGTGAGGAGGGGCCAATGTTAGAATTTTAAAGGGAATCCCCATTTTATATTGCAGATTAGAATTCCCCAGAAAAAAAATAAAAGTAGTGTCGACCCAACTATGGGACTTTTTTATCCCCGTGCCGTCCCACTTCGTGCGCGGGGCTCCCGTCCAACTTTCCTCCCTCGTCCCGGTATGTCCTTAGTGCCTCCATGGTAATGTGTTTAATCCTGTTAATTAACTAGTATTGTTTTTCCTATAAGAGTATACCTTGGAGTAGGCATGTCTCTATGTGTATTCTAGTGATTTTTAATCCTTCTAAATATCTATTATTGCTTTTTCCTATAAGGGTAAGGCCCTGTTTTATTATTTATATCTGTGTATTATCTTTCGTAGATACCAACTGTTGGATTTTCCCCCTTTAAGTTTTATATAGTAATTAACGCTAATTAGTGAGATATCATCCATTTTCTAATTGTACTTCCTCATGCACTGAATAATTACAGTATTTCCATCTGCAAATTATATTCCGGGCCTCAATCCTTTTTTTTTTAATCTAATATCGTAATTATTGCTAATTAACGAGTTTTTACCCCCTCTGGGTATTTCAGTGAGTTTTAATCCTGTTAATTAACTAGTATTGTTTTTTTCCCCATAAGAGTAGAGCCCTGTTTATTATCTGCATTTTTCTATTATCTTTTATAGATACTCACAGTTGGATTTTCAACCCTTTAAGTTTCATACTGTAATTAACGCTAATTAGTGAGGTATATAATAGCGTTCGTTTTCTTCGTCCGTTTTTCTTACTGCAGTCATTCATATACTGTAATAGTCCATATCTAAATTCAGCTGTTTTTCCTTTAAGTTTTTATAATTATACCCAATTAATGAATTACCAACTGATGTAAATTCGTGTACTCCTTTTTCTTATTTTTACCCCTCCTTCAATATAATTATAGCATTTCCATATGCAAATTGTATTTCAGACCATACCCCGTTTTTTTTTTAGTTTTTTTCTGTTGTAATTATTTTTAATTAGAGATTTTTACGCTTTGTTTTTCATTTTTTTATGTGCTCACACCGTTTTCTTATCTTACTGCCTCATACAGTGTAAAAATTCAGGCTTCAAAGCGGTTCTTCCTCACTGTTTTATTACAATTATCACTATTTAGTGAATTCGCATCTGATTTAAATACGCGTATCTTTTTTCTCCTTATCCTATCCATCGTTTTTCCATATATTTTCAATAGGTTCTGTAAGCCAGTTATATTCCGAAACAAAATCCGTTTTTTTAATATTTTCCTATCATAATTATTGTTAATTAACGATTTTTCTAGCTTCTTTTAAATTCTCCATATGCTTGCGTCGTTTTTTCATTGTACTCCATCATAAAGTGTAATAGTTTAAGCCTCAAATCGGTTTTTCCTAAACGATTTCTCTCGTAAATATTACTAATTAACTAATTAGCATCTGTTATAAATTTGTGTATCATTTTTTCTTGTTTTTTACCCCTTCTTCTGTATAATCGCAGTGATTTCCATATGCCAATTATATTTAGGCCCACAATTCGTTATTTTTTTTCGTAATTATAGTTACTTTAACGATTTTTACAAGAATGTTTTAAATCCTGGAAGCGCTCGCGTAATTTTTTATACTTTATTTGTAATATTGTTTGTTCTATTATTATTATCATTATTTATTTATTCATTTTTTTTTACTACGTATGATTTAAAAAAAAAGATCAAGAAAGAAAATTTCCAGTTAACTTCAAAATTAGCTGCAATGTCAGAGATCATGTTCTTCTCTCCGCTCCCACTTTCGAAATTCCATTCAATGATCATAAGAGTAATCAAGGGATAACGACAAACGGATTTTTGTGAATTTTTCTATACATAATATAATTTTGAAAGTATCTATTGCCCTGTATAGATGTTTCTTTTCTTTGGTTTCTTATAGATACATTGCTGTAGCAATGTCCCCTTTCTCTTTATTACATTTTCTAAATTTCTACAATTTACACTTTAAGACATTCTACGTCTTACAAAATCTTGTTACCATAATAAACCTTTTTCCGAAGGTGGACTTTGCATTGAACATTTTTCTAAAAAGATGCTATTTCGCATTCATCCCTATTATACATATCATCCCAAAATTTTATGATAGCAGATGGCTATTCATCGGTTTCAGATCTGCCCAGCCTTTCGGCATTCCCGGATATTTATTATAAGAATAAGGTTGACCATACTAAAAAAAAAATTGTGATCTTTTGAAATTTTTACGAGCACCTACAAACAACACCCTTACGAAGAAGTCAGTCGCTTGTGAAACAAACAACAGAGCATTTTAAAACCTCTAACAAAAAGCATGTAGATCCGAGAAGTAACCGTTTCAGAAAAAAAGAGTCGTAAATGGAAAATTTGTACGCAGTCGGAACTCGTGAAATGTGAAAAGATGCAGTTTGACCAAGATATGCATTGAAAAAATCCCCATACCAATCATAAATATCAGGGTTTAGGGCTTTTGGAAATTATCCTAGGATTGTGCAGTTTGGTGTGGCGGTAACCCTTTGAAGCAAGGGTGTTGTAGAGGCCTGGCGCAGCCTAGCGGCGCAAGGGCAAAATTTTGGGAAATCATACTTTTTACAAACAAAATTCTGTTCAAGCTATAAATA
>QLNU02015003.1:86055738-86071524 GCA_006491805.2 Dysdera silvatica
GTTCTCTGAAATAGTATTTTATTTCTTGTAATTCAAAAGCAATGTTTGAAAACCCGCTTTCTTGCCCTTGTCAAAATCTTTGTCTTAAAGAGATGTCAAGCAAACACCTTTTTTTATGTTTCAAACCCAACTTGGATAAGCAATTTGATAAGAAATAGTAGAATTTGTGTCGGATGTACAAATGTCCAAATAAAGATGTAAACGCTGCACACAATACGTTTGTCCAATATTTGCATTTTAAGAGATATTTTGGAATAAAATACAATTTTGTTTTCCAGAAATAAAGTTCTTTTCAAATATTTTGCTTTACCTTCCTTTTTCAATTCCAAAAAGCTTAAAATATATTCAAACTTTTCTTCAAAAACGTCTTTCTTCTTTGAGTTTCCCAAATATTCAAATTTTAAGCAGTAACATATTGCAGTAAAATGTGGGAAAACAAGCAAATGCAGTTCCACACACGGGAATAAATTTATACACTGACGTCTTACAAAATTTTTGTGTTTTATCTTCAAAAAAATGGAAAAGCGAAGGGTAAGTACAAAACATGAGGATATAATGTACAATACAAACGAAACGGATGTTAACGGACACACATGACTATCACTCTCAAAATTAATATTACAATTTTCAATATATAAGAAAATGTGCATCTAGCTAATGTCGTTTCTCGCAGTAACTTTAACTGCACGACCTCCCAAGCAGTAACAGTATCTGTCATGGGGAGCTAACTTAGGAAACACCTGCAACAGCACAGGAACATTTCCAGCATTAGTTTTGTTCAGCAGAAATATAACGGCACAACACGCGGTTAGAAGACAAGGGCTGCTCAACATGCCTTCTTTCCTTCCTTCCTTCCTTCATTCATCAATCAGTTACCTGTGATAATTAAATCAAGCTAAATTCAGGTTATTATGTTTCGTAATTAATAGAAGTATTTTAATGTTCGTGTATAAGGGCAGAATTTTGATCAAAATCGGTTCCCCTAATTTTTATTTACTATAATGTATATTCTCGGAGAAAATTTGTCTATAATATATACGTTTAAAAATTTTTTTTTTAGCTTAAAAGTAAATTTATTAATTGTTCCATTTATCGAATAAGAAAAAAGGATCGGCCTTCAAATGGTTAAGTTTTCTAAAACATGGGGCTGTAAGCTCCAGTGGCGCACCCGGAATATTCCCAAGGAGAAGAGCCCAGTTATGCAAGGAATTTTTGGTAGAAAAAAATGGCCGGACGGCATATGAATTACTGTTATCTTTGTGTGTACATTTGGTTGAAAATTTAATCCTAATTAACTGTTTTTGAAGTACGTTAATACAAACAAATAATCAGGTGAGGTAGTGAACACTTGCCTTTTTTTTTCAATTATTCTTGAGTAGTGCGGGTTAATTCTTCTTTAAATTTTCGCTTATTAGATTTGAGACGATGAGCATATGAACTAGCAACGAAATTTAAAAACATTTAATATTATCCTGAATACGTTTTGAGGTTAATTTCTGATATAAATGGAAGTAGGAAAAAGACACGTTAATACTAAGAAGCTTTAAGAACGACTGACGGACAACAGTACAATGAATTGGAGAGAGAGTTTTAGGGTTGCACGGATTGGCTTAGTTTTCCGATGTACGGTGATAGTCACATATATCTAACACCCCTACTTGATGAGAACCGTACTTGGGTCCACTTTGTCTTTAAGTTTATTAAATTATGATCGCCCGAGTAGTTCCGTCAGGATGTCTGCAGGCATTTCGTTACTCTTGCAGTAATCCAATTCCAGTGGTTTCCTTTCTTGAAGGTCTCGAAGGTAGTGGTACTTTATATCAATGTGTTTGGTTCTTGAATTATTTTTATGGGCTTATGATAGTATGATGCAGAATTTATAATCTTCGAAGAGGGTGATGGGTAGTTTTTGTTTTAGTCCCAAATCATCTGTGAATGTAATCAACCATTGAGCTTCTTGCGCTGCTTTCGCTGCTGCTATGTATTCGGCCTCCGTAGATGACAACGCAATGCAGTTCTGTTTTCTAGAGTTCCAGGATATTGTACTCCCTCCGATTTGGAATACGTAGCCGCTGGTGGATTTTCGTGGGATTTCGTCATTAACTCAGTCTGCGTCACTAAATGCCTTGAGAGTTGGATCTTGATTTTTGCGAATGAGGAGTTTTAAGTCTTTTGTTGTCATTAAGTATCGAATCACTTTTTCGACGTCTGTCCAATCTCTTTGTCTTTGTTTTTCGTTTCTTCTACTTAGTAAGTTAACGGAGAATGCTGTATCAGGTCTTGTTACTGTGGCAATGTACAGTAAGGCCCCTACTGCCTTTCTGTAATTCGTATTGTCTTGCAAAATATTATCTTCTCCTTCCATTTTGCAGTAATCTGTATTCATCGGTGTATAAGTTGGTTTTGAATTCTGAAGAGAACATTTTTCAACGACGTCTTCAACTTTATTCTTCTGTGATAACGCAAAATCACCAGTACTTAATCTATCAATGTAAATTCCCAGGTAGTAACTGACTTCTTCTAAGTCTTTGAGTTCGAATTCTTTGTTTAGGGTTTCGATGACTCCTTGAATTTTTCTTTCATTTACACAGGAAATAAGAAAATCATCAACATACAGGATGATATGTACTGGTTGTTCTTCATCTTTTACGAAGAGACAGGGGTCTGTATTTTGTTTGAAAAGGTTTTCTTGAAGTTTTTCTCCGATTTTTATGTTCCAAGCTCTTGCTGCTTGTTTCAGTCCGTATATGCTTTTCTTTAATTTGCAGACTTTGTTCTTTTGAAATTTGTTGTATCCAGGTGGCTGATCCATAAAGATTTCTAGTTCTAATTCACCATGGAGAAATGCTGTTTTAACATCAACGTGATGAACTTTCATTTCTTTATGCACTGCCGCTGCTAAAAATGTTTTTCTTGTATGCTTTACTACGAATGCGAAGGTTTCGTCGTAGTCCGTCCCAAATTTTTGATTGAAGTCTTTGGCGATCAGTCTTGCTTTATAACGTTCAATTTTTCTATTTGCACTTGTTTTTGCCTTGAATATCCATTTGCATCCTATGGTTTTCTTCCTTTTGGTAAATCAACCAAGTCCCATATGTCGTTTTTTTCTAGTGATTTTATTTCTTCGTTAGTAGCCTTTAACCATTTCTTCCTTTCATTGGGATTTAGAGAATACATTTCCTTCCAGTCCTTTGGTTCGATGTTTCTCGTTGTTTCAGCTTGATAGCCTAATCGTTTTATAGTTTGTCCCTTTGTGGTTCTTTCTTATCTTCTTGGTTCGAGAGTATCAGGTTCATCAATTTCTCTATGTATTGACATGTCCATTATTGGAGTAGGGTTTTCAGTTTTCGTCTTTTCGATAAATTTCACCATTCTGCTACTAATTACATAATTTTTGCCAATCTTGATACGACACCCTTTGCTTCTATTATCACATCGAACGAAAATTCCCTCGATGACTTTATCGTAGAGTTTTCCACGTTTTATCTTGTTTACGTAGGCAAAAGCTTTACAACCAAATACTTTGATATGTGAAAGATCTGGTTTTCTTCCAGTCCAAATTTTGTAAGGTGTTTTATCGTTGGATTTTGTGGGCAGGCGATTCTGTAGATAGGTTGCGGTATGAACGGTTTCGCCCTAATAAATTCGTAGGAATTCTGCTTCTAACAACAAGCAACGTATTATTTCCATCGATCTGCGAATTTTGCGTTCACTTACTCCATATTGTGATGGTGACTGGGGTACAATGAGCTTATGGTGTATGCCTTGATCCTTGAGATAGTCTTCTATTTCGTTACTCATGTGCTCTCCTCCGTTGTCGGATCTAAGCGTGCCGATATTGCTTCCAAATTTATTGCGAATCATTGCTACATACTCCTTGAGTTTTTTAAATACTTTGTTTTTCTTTGAAAGGAGAAATATCATGGTAAAACGGCTGAAGTCGTCGACGAACGTAAAAAAAAGTACAATTTTCCGCCGATAGAGAGGGTTTGCATTGGTCCGCATACCTCTGAATCGACTAATTCTAGCGACCCTGTATGTGCTTCATTTGGGATAGGGTTTTTCAGATAATTCTCCTTTAATGTCATTGATGCACATTACTGTGTTTACAATTATTAAGTTTAATGCCGCTGGCTAATTTTTCGGAAATTAATTGCCTTATAGCATCATGACCTCTATGGCCAAGTCTCCTATGCCATATTTCGATGCAGTTTTTATTTTCGCATTGTACAGCGAATTATTTGGCAGTATCTGAATTACTACGCGTTTCTGTTATAATTCTATACAGGCCGTGGTAGATATTTGATTCTATGCAAACTTGTTGATCTTCCATTATGATGCATTTATTATTCTCGAAGACAACTGTGCAATCGTTTTCAGTTGCTCTTTTTACAGATAACAGGTTTCTTTTTAAGTCGGAAACATGCAACACGTTTTGTAACCGTATGTTACTTATAGAACCATTGTTTAGTTTAGTCGAAATTACGCATTCGCCGGAGCCATGTGCGCGCAGTTCATTGCCGTTTGAAACTATTATCTCGCTTCTTTCCTTATCGCTTATCTGGGTAAAGACATGTGGATGGAAACACATGTGTGAAGTAGAACCAGAATCTATAATCCTGCTAGCTGTTTTCTTGTTAGCACTTTCGAATGAAGCAAAAGTGAAATCGTTTTGTTGGATTTCGGAGCTTATTAATGTTTCCGGTGAAGTTTGATAACGAATTGGCGTCTCTCAGTCGCGCGCTTTTTCGCAGTCGATTTGTAAACAGAAAGAGGATTTTTGGTTTGGCCTGTTATCGCCTTTTGAAAAATGTTTTGGCGCGTTACAATTTTTATTCTTTAAACTCCAGCATTCCGATTTGAAGTGATTAGTTTTTCGGCAATATGTAGAAAATTTATTTCCCTTATTTTTACTATGATGGATTTTGTACGCTTTATATCAGTGGTTCCCAGCCTTTTTCAAGCCGCAAACCACTTTTATAGTAACCGAAAGATCCGCCCTCACCCCACTATTTATGACCAAACATATTAAATACAATTATATTATATATATATATATATATATATATATATATATATATATATATATATATATATTAATTATGTACATTATATTAGTTATATATATTGCATTAGTTATGTACAGTGGTCCCATTTTTATTACATTTATTACAGTTTTATTACATTATGTACAGTGGAGTCCATTTTCAAATTGCCCCCCTTAACATTCAAATTGCTTCCGTGTGGAGTGTGGGCCTAACGTTGGAAAACGTTGCTTTAGATGATTCATCTATCGAGTTTTTAATTCTTCGATTAAACTCATCTAATAATTTACCTCTCATAAAGTCCAGAGTTAATTCCTCTTCTGGTCTCGCTTTTAGGGCGGTTATGAGTCCGTCGTAACTTCTCGGTACAGAGCATAATAGGAGGGCGGATATATGGGAGTTATTTATCTCTTCTCCGATAGCGCATAACTTATCTATTAATTCTAACATGTGTATAATATAAGTGTTCATATCCCTCCCCCCCTTCTTCCAGCTTTGTTATAAAGTTTCAGAAGTAAAAATAGTTTACTTGTTAGATTTGCTCTTTCGTGAATTTTTCTTGGTGCTTCCTATGCCGATTTAGCAGTTTTTTCATATTTAACATACATAGTTTTGTTGTCCTCTATATTTAAATTTATTATTTCCCGCGCCTGTTGGTCACATTTTTGCCATCTAACCGTAACTGGATTCGGAGGTTCATCTTGTATTGTTTCATACAGGTCCTCCTTTATTAGTAACATTTCCAGCTTGAATTTCCAAGTGGCATAATTATTAGAATCTAGTTTCATTATATGGATATTGCTGTCCTTTGAGAATGCCATTTTTGTCTTAACTAATTACGAATGCTCAAAAAGGGAATTATTTACATTTATTCAGTCTCATAATCTGTTGGAAATTGAATCTTAATTAACTGTTTTTGAAATATGTTAATACAAACAAGTATTCAGGTAAGGTAGTAAACACTTACTTTTTTTTATCCGGTTATCCTCAAGTAGTGCGAGTTAATTCTTCTTTAGAGTTTCGCTTATTAAATTGAGACGATGAGCATATGAACTAGCAACGATATTTAAAATACATTTAATATTATCTTGAATACGTTTTGAGGTTAATTTCTGATGTAAATAGAAGTAGGAAAAGACTAAGAAGCTTTACGAACGACTAACGGACAAAAGTACAATGAATTAAAGAGAGAGAGAGAGAGAGTTTTAGGGTTTCAAGGATTGGCGTAGTTTTCCGAGGTACGATGATCGTCGCATATACAGTAGTGGACAAAATTGTGGAAACCTTTTGAAAAAAGTTTATTTTAGAGGTTTGATGGCTAATAACACCACTTTTTTTTGTACCAATACTATAAAATTATATATCATTAGAAAGGTAATTTAATAAAGATTGTAATGCAATAACATTTGTTCAATTATCTGTATTCTATCAAAAGTTATAGCCAAATAACCAGAAAAAAGAAGCACAGCTTGCTTACATTTATATGAAGTAGCTTTCCTTCATTTGAATGTGGCCAATGAGCATGAGTGTTTACAGAGCCAATCAGGTGTCATCTTGTTTTGGCAATGAGCCAATCATGTTTTCTCTTGTTTTGGCAATGAGCCAACAGGTTACAGGACATTTATCAGTGTGTTCTGTAATTGCTATCAAGTTGGTTGTTTTTTTTTTGTGCTCTTTGATTTAGTGTGCTTGTAAAACGTAATAAAATTAAAGAAATGGCGCAAAGAGTTGACTGGTCACCTAGGAAGCGATGTAAAATAGTAATATTAAGTGAACAAGGCTACAGTTATGAAGAAATTAGAAGAAATATTGGGGGAAACTTAACTAAAGGTGGCATTTCTAAATTTTTGAAGAAGTATAAGGAGACTCAGTCATTACAAAACCAGACTGGTAAAGGCAGAAAAAGGTGCACAACAGCAAGTGATGATAGAAGAATTAAAAGACAGTGCCTAGGTGACAGGAAAAAATCATCTCTGTGTATACAAGGTGAAATGGCGCAATGCAATGTGAAGTTAAGTGCAAGGACTGTTCGGCGCAGACTGCATGAATGTGGTCTAAATGCAAGAATTCCACGAAAAAAGCCATTTTTGTCTGTCAAACAGAGGTTGAAAAGATTAAACTGGGCTAAAACCCATGTTAACTGGACAACGGAACAATGGGACAGTGTAATTTGGAGTGATGAGACCAAAATCTCACTGTTTGGTAGTGATGGCGTAAAATACGTATGGAGAAGAATTGGAGAAGATTTCCATCCTGAGTGCATTACACCTACCGTGAAACACCCAGTTAGTGTTATGATTTGGGGTTGTATAACATCAAGAGGTGTGGGCAGAATTTGCGTGATCAATGGGAATATAAATGCCCAAAGATACATAAATGAAATACTTGAGCCCAAGCTGCAGCCTTCTGCATGTGATCTTTTCCAAGATAATGAAGCATTTATATTTCAACAGGATTCAGCTCCATGTCATGTTGCTCGTGTGTGCAAAAAATGGTTTCAAGATCATCATATTCAACTGCTGGAATGGCCTGGAAATAGCCCAGACCTTAACCCCATCGAAAATCTATGGAGCCGGCTAAAGAAGCTTGTTAGTCGGAAGCAACCCAGCAATAAAACACAATTAACAGAAGCAATAATTCAATCTTGGTTTCATATTATAACAGCTGCAGAACTAAAGAACTTGGTTCACTCCATGGGAAAGCGTTGTAAGGCCGTAATTAAGGCTAAAGGTTACCCAACTAAGTATTAACTGGTATGGTGAACATTTTTGTATATCTCATTTTTTCTATGTATATCACCTTTCTTCTTTATGAATGCTGTTCTATTAAAATACGATTCATAAATGTTATTGCATTACAATCTTGATTAAATTACCTTTCCAATGATATATAATTTTATAGTATTGGTACAAAAAAAAGTGGTGTTATTAGCCATCAAACCTCTAAAATAATCTTTTTTCAAAGGGTTTCCACAATTTGCATTCACTACATCCTTCATAAACTATATTAGTTACCTAATAATTGTATGGCGAAGATTTTGATAAATTAGAAAGCATTGGAGTGCGTTGTGTAATTTTACAATGGCCAGCACTCTTGTCTTATCTCTATCAGTGAGGTTAGATTTCTTGACATAATTAGAAATATCTGCAGTCAGAATTTCTATTTCAACCGTGTTTGATATTGTGTTTTGGGCTACCTTTACTTTCCTGGAAAGCGTTTGAAGACAGTCCCAGACCACTGCTGCTGCTGTTGCTTGCCTTAACAGTAGTCTCATCAATGTAACCAGAGTTCAAGGAAATGTTGGGAACATCACTAATTTTATCTTACATTTTTAATAAAATAATTTACCAGTGTCTGTTGGCGTAATAATTTTTCGTTTTGTTAGCACAAGGGAGGGACACGAGCCCCCTACGTAATTGCGCCACTGGTGAGCTCATTAGGCTGAAATCAATTTATAGAAATTTGATCGTGTGTTGTTTTATCGTAGTTCATAAGTGAACGTGGGCTACCGCGCTTTAGTGTGACCTATTTGTTCTGACCTGAAGCAAGAACTATGGATCAAATGGAGAAGAAACTATATAATTGGGATTCCAGCTATTCAAATTCCAATTTTCAGGATCATCCAATCAACCAAACCTCTCAATTTTTAACCTGGGAGATCGCTTGACATTGTGGCAACCAAGAGATTCATTTACTCATCTTTATAACGTTACTGTATCAAAGTTTCCAGATTTCTTGTTATCCAAATCTGCTCCATCCTAATTAGTTCGGATTATTATGATTTCGTTATATTTTATTTATTTTTTTTTAGTAATGATGTCATCACCCTCTTCAGGGATAGCATGATTGCCCCATGAAAAGTTGTTAAGGCACAAAACCCCCCCAGACATTCAACGTAGAGTTTTCAAAATTATTGGGAGGGCCAAGCCATTATTATAAGCATTTATACATTATAATATACACCGAAGAGCCAAAACATTAAAACCACCTGTGCGTTATGCAGACAAAGTTGTAGCAATCAAATGGAAGGGGGGGGGGTTTAAGTTGGTATACAAAAGCATTGGACTGTGGGTGCTCTGTCGATCAGTAGTTTTTATCTCTGCAAGGTGGGTAAAGATAAGGATTTATCGGACTTTGACAAAGGACATATTATGATGGCAAGTTGGCTGGGTAAGAGCATTTCAGAAACTGCAGGTCTGGTCAGCTCTTTACGATATGTAGTAGTTAGTACGTATCAGAGATGATTGCAAACAGGTGACACATCCAGCCGAAGACAAGCTGTTGGCCGGCTAAGGGCCATGGATGGCAGAAAGGAGTGGAGATTTCATCGGCCTGTTCGCACGGATAGACGTGCTACCGTGATTGAAATTAACAAGGAATTTAATAGTGGTGATGCACGGAATATGTCAAAAGACACTGCTCACCGTACATTGTTGTCTGGGGGACTAGGAAGTCATCGTCCCATTCGTGTGCCTATGCTCACGGCAACTCATTGCCATAAAAGCATTCTGCGGGCACATAGCCATGTGAATTGGACATCAGAAGAGTGGAGGAGGGTCACATGGACAGATGAATTTCGTTTTTGTTTACATTATGTAGATGGATGCGTTAGTGTGCGGCGTTTAACGGGGGAAACACTGTTACTTGGCTGCACTGCTGGAAGGAAGCAGGGCATTTTTCATGAAACGGGCTTGATTCCATTGTCATTGTTCCAGGCAATCTCAACGCTTGCACGTACATAAACATCCTGGGGGGGAGGCAGTTACCACCCCTTCATGTCCACCATTTTTCAGACAGCAATGGCATCGTACAACAGGATCATGCTCCCTGTCACAAAGCTTGTATGATTCTGAAAAGGTTCGAGGAACGTGAGAATGAGTTTTCTTTATTACCATGGCCTCCAAATTCTCTAGACATCAATCCTATTCATCACCTGTGGTTTCACTTAGAACAACGTATCAGAGCATTAACATCACAACCACGGAATTTACAAAAGTTTGGCCAACTTCTGTTGCAATTATGGTATGATATCCCACGTGTAACCTATCAACATCTAATTGAAGGCATGGCACGCCGCGTCTAGGATCTTTTACGCTCTAAAGGTGGATCTTCACCTTATTAGATAAGTCGTTTTAATGTTTTGGCTCTTCGGTGTATGGAAATAGCAATTTATTTAAAATTATTGGATGGGGCCCCATACACCTCTACGCCTATATCCCCGGCATAGGCGTACAAAAAAGTTCATAGTGGGGGGGGTTGCAAAGCTACAACTCCGTATATTCGTATGTATACAAAATTTCATCACAATGTAGTTACAACACTTATTAAACCCTGTGTAAGCTAATGCCCCTAAGGCAGCGTGTTTACGAAGCACCAAAGGTCTGAATATGTGCAAAAATTAGTATAGTTTGCTCTAATTTTAAGCAATAGAGTGTGGTTACTAAACCATTAAAGAGTATTTTTAGCTTCACAGTAAAATAAATATCCGAGATCCCAACTGCCAGTTTTTTAACTCGTGCATTAAAGCATGGTTCGAGGAGGAATTACAGTTGAACCTTGTTACGACGAACACGCTTAAGACGAATTATTTTTGATACAAATCATTTTCTGAAGTCCCGTCAGATTGTATAGCATACTATGCTTTCTGGAAAAGGCGAATTACTCTTAATGAAAACATATTTTCTGTTCCCCTTGGTGTTCGTCTTGATAAGGTTTGATTTTAATTTAATTCAATTCATACCCAAACGTTTTTCTAGATCAAACTAGAACTCTTTTGACCCATACGACTCAGAAAGAAACAAAAAAAAGGAGATAAGCTTTCCGAATCTGTGTCAAAAGAGATTTAGTTTGAGCCCAGATGTCAGATCATTATAGTTTGCAACTAGCGTTTTAAAAGTGGTAATAACTTATAATTAGGGAGTGACTCCATAGCCGGCAACGACTGACTGAATCGTAACCGGCAGTCAATAACTGCGCATGCTCATGGACTTAGCAAGTTTATTTCGACATTACAGGATTACGAGATACGTTTTTGGCGATAAAATGTTTTAGCTTCCCCTCTTTGATCAATAAGAGAATGAATTTTTAATCATCTTCATAAACATTTTCATGTCCTCAAATGTGTGAGTGCAGTTTCCCAGGTTCAAAATAAAATTTAATAATTGCAAATTGTTCCATTATCTTCCATATATGTAAAACATTGATTGTTTACTTGCAGCACTGTAACTCACTAAATGCCACACAGATATCCATGCGCATGTTCACATTTGAAAAAGAACGAATTAATTTTTGTTTTCACAACAACCAGTTCGTCTACTCGGCTTTCGGGATGTGGAAGAATCATAGACGTACGCAGGAAGTTCGTAAGATGGTTATAGGCTCAATGGGGGTTACAGAGCTACAACTCATATATTCCTATGTTAAATATACAAAATTTCATTGCAATGGGGGTTACAACACCAATGGGAGGAATGAAATCTGTCTTATTACTTAATTTACAGAGGGTATAGTTAACTTCCATGAATATTTTACCTGATCGATTATTATCATAGTTTGGTTAATTAGAAATTGACCAATTTCTTCATACTTCGGCAAAGTTCTGGAATGCAAGATGTATCGTGAAATAAGATAGTTACAAAAAAATTAATAAACATGAAACATATTTTATCTTTTCAACGTTGGCAGCAGTAATGCGATAAATCCACAATATCGTAATAATAAGAAGAAGAAAATTAATAAAACTGCAAGCATTATAGATATAGCAATCCCAAACACGAACAACGTACAAACCACATACACAACAAAAATCATCAAATATTAAGACTTCGAATATGAAATTAAAAACATGTGGCATATGGAAAAAGTTGACATTTTACCTATCACTTTGACAGCCACAGGTCTAATACCAACCACACTGCATGGAAGCCTAGAGACACTTGAAATTGACCCCAACACCTATATTGAGCTAAAAAAGTCCACAATTGCAAACACACGCCGAAGAGTCAGAAAGTTCCTAGACACAACACCTGAATAACCTACAGAAGGAAGTCTTAAATATTGTGCATTACCCGTTCCAAGTCCGTACCGCCAAGAGCGAAAACACGTACTAAATCATAATAATAATAATAATAATAATAAATGTCTATTTAAGATGGATTCCATATGAATGAATAGATAAGCATATTCAGCATATAAAAAAATAAAGATGGAAATGTCCCTTTCAAAGATCTAACATTTGAAGCATCTTGAAATATGTATTAAAACATTTTAACCACAAAAAAAATAGACGGTATTTTATAGCTTTATTTTCCAGGAAATTTATTTGAGATCTTCCATGAAGGGAACAAAATTCTTGCAGAAAAATTCATTGCTCCCTCAGGGGAATAATATCCAGTAATCTTTTTGCTCCTCCGCATGTTTCAGTCATATCAATTTACCATCCATTTTACAACACAAAAGAATGCAATATCTAAGGAAATCCTAGTTACCCTGCATTCGAATGATACCACTACTCATCCTTTCCTTCCGTTTCCACATTGGGTGGCGTCTAATCTCGATTTCCCCTTCTCTTAAGACAGTTTCTTTTTTTTTTCTTTTCCTATCCGCTATTTCTTGCCCTGATTCTTTTGCCCTACAAAAACCTTTCTTTTACTTACCACAAAAAAAGAACCTAAGTTGATGTTTAGCTGATTTCTTTTGCTTCCTTTTCTGATGAGATAAGTTGGGGAAAAAATATATTTCATTCCAAAAAATAGTTATTATGTAATACTAGAATAAAATCAGAATTGTTCCATAAATCATATTTTATCAAAACTCAAGATTCAATCACACCAATTAAAAAAAAATATTTCTATCAAAGCGATATTCAAAAAATTTTATATATATATACATAGACGTAATTAGGTGAGAACAAGGGGGGACCGTGCCCCCAAATTTTGAAGGAGGGGCAAAAGTATATTTTTGCTCCCCCCCCCCAAGTTTTGGGGCTTTTTTCCCCCCTCACAATCAGTATTATCTCTGCCGTTTCGCGATAATGCTCTTTAAATGAAAAAGTGCAACCCTTCTGATCCTGCAATGGATACACTTCCATTCTATCCCTCAGCTGTAATATTTGATTCATTAGGATTTAAGAAGTGCAGCAAGATAATAACACTATAAAATTGGAGATTTTCTTTTAGGTTATTTTTTTGGTAATTAACCTTTAATGCACCTGTTCAAGGGCATATATTTTTTCACTGTAAAAAATTCCAACTTTCATGATAAATGAAGGGTGTTATTCCAAGACCATGGCAAATTCTGTCCTTGACCCCCCCAAAATGAAAGTCTGTGTCCGCCCCTGCACCTGTTCCAATTCGGAACACCGAAGTTAGCCACAGCTAGGAACGAAATGAGTGACCTCTTTAGATTTATCGTTGTCTTGGTGAGACTTAAGTTCGAATCGTAGCTCTAAGGTGAAAACCGCAAGAAAACGAATAGTCAGTTAGTGAACTCATCCCAAAATTTTGATGGACTAGCTAGATTGAGTTTTCCTGATTTTCTCATCTTGTAATGCAAATACGGGCCAATCTCTTCAAATTTCCTACAATAACGCAATCCTCTCTCTCTCTCTCTCTCTTTCTCTCTCCCTCCCTCTCTCTCTCTCTCTCTCACTCACTCACTCTCTCTCTCTCCAACCAAGAGGGGCCGGTGCCTACACGCTTCCCCCACTTCTCAGCTCCTGTAATGACTTGAGAAAAGCAACAAAAATTGAATATTATATTCAAATTTAGCCTTCTCATCAAAACCGGAGTATAGAAGAGGGCACCATAGGTTGGTTACAGAATTATCGACGATATAGTGAGCCGTATTTCTATAATTCTCTGAAAGTAGCTAGATGATAAGGGATTTCCCACAAATTGTCATGTTCCAAATTACGAAACACTCCTACTCTGAAAATGAAATATTCCAGATTTATGCAAATAAGGATCAAAAGTATTCGGACACCCCTCTACGTGGTGGATTCTGTTAGTGACGTCAAATTTCTAGCTCTCAGACAAGTATAAAAGAAGTCTGACGAGTTAACAATTATAATTTCAAAGCTAGAAAAGTAAAATGGGAGGAAAGGGCGAGCTAAATGATTTTGAACGTGGTGAAGTCATTGGTTGTCACCGCTGTGGAAAATCTGTTCGTGAGATTTCTGTGATGTTACGAGTGCCCCGTTCCACCGTTAATGTTGTTATCGTAAAGTGGGAACATACGGGGACTACAACGGTGCATCCACGACCTGGTCGACCACTTCGTCTAGTAGACAGGGAACGCAGAGTGATGAAAAGAGTTGTGAAAGTGAACCGCATGAAATCGGCGGAAAAAGTTCGTGCGGATTTTCAAGATGCCTCTGGATGCAACGTCAGCACAAAGACAGTTCGTCAGGAACTGCAAAGTCTTGGTTTTCATGGCCGAGCAGCTGCATATAAACCAAGCATTGCCGCAATCAATGCCAAGCGTCGCTTACAATGATTCAAAGTGTGCAAAACATGGAGCCTGCAGCAGTGGTGTCAAGTGTTATGGAGCGATGAACTACGGTAAACTATTTGGCAATCAGATGGTAGAGACTGGATGTGGAGAATGCTGGGTAAACGCTTTTTACTTGACTGTATTGTGCCGCAAGTTAAGTTTGGTGGTGGAAGCATAATGGTTTGGGGTGGTTTCTCATGGTTCGAGCTTGGCACTTTAATTCCTTTGAAGGGAACTCTGAAGATGGAAGGCTATCTCGACATTTCGGACAATTCCACGCTGCCCACATTGTGGCAACAGTTTGGAGTGGGTTCATTCTTGTTTCAACAAGATCGTGCTCCTATCCACACAGCACAGGCTGTACAGAGCTGGTTTGCTGACATGGATGTTGAGGAATTGGACTGGCCTGCTCAGAGCCCAGACCTAAATCCCATAGAACACCTATGGGATGAATTAGAACGTCGACTACGAGCTAGGCCAAAACGGCCCACATCAGTGAAAGAGCTGACTACTATTCTTTTGCAAGAATGGCATGCAATTCCCACTGAAAAATTCCAGAAACTAGTAGATAGCCTCCCAGATAGAGTGGTAGCCGTCATTGCAGCAAAATATGGCCCCACTTCATACTAATTTTTGACTTCTTGTTGGTTTGTTGTATTTTTATGGCGCAAGGACAACAATGGTCATTCTGCACCAAGCAAGGTTTTTGACTTCTGTAAAGGAGAAGCAAAACATGCAGGTGTACGGATACTTTTGATCCTTATTTGCATAAATCTGGAATATTTCATTTTCAGAACAGGGGTGTTTGGTAATTTGGAATATGACAATTTGTGGAAAAAACCCTTATCATCTAGCTACTTTCAGAGAATTAGAGAAATACGGCTCACTATATCGTCGATAACTTTCTGAATTTTCAAGATATCCCACTGGTATTTTTTTTAAGTTGCCCTATACTATTGACTACAAAATTATGAAAGAAAGTTATTCATATCTTTCGCGCATGCGCAGTAAAAAATTATTTTCTTCAAATGCTCATATCTCATCGTTTATTCAATATATTAATTTCTAATTTAAGTATAATATTTTTCTTGTACGTTGACAAATGTTCTGTAAGTCTTGTGAAATTTGACTGAAAATTGTGGATATTATAAGCAAAAAAATTATGACAAAATTTGGGTTTTCTTAAAGAAACGTTTGTATCTTCATGAATATACATGTTTGGTTTACGAAAATGCACACAGGCATTAAA
>QLNU02015003.1:86071624-86088550 GCA_006491805.2 Dysdera silvatica
TGGCTATAGTAAACAGTAGTCAATCGTTGTATTCTTTTGTATATATATATATGGTCCCATAATGACATTTATATATGTTACGTATCTCATTACATATATTTATATTACTTATATATATATTACTTATATATATCTCGGCGCTACTGCACAGTTCCCACCACGTTCTCTCTCCTCCTGAAATTGCTCGAAAATTGCAATAGTTAGGCTAGTGATGTCATAATCTCTTTCTGACGTCATACATCGACGTCCCTTTTATGTTTCCAACGCAGGAACTAGATGAGTACTCGCTTTTGTTTTTCTTCACTGTTGCACTCTTTACTGGTTCAACACTTTCAGATTTCAGGCTTATCTGATATTTTTAATAGCTTGGGAGGTGTGAGGCCCACCCTCTCGAGGCATAGACTGAATTATTAAAATTACAGTGCTAAAACACTTCTTATACTGCATTTCTAACATGGCAGAAGGTTACTTTGCCCTTTGCCAGCCACTTTTTTCAACATTAAAAAACGATTCAGTAGGTGACGAACTGCGCTGTTTCGCCCATATATCATTACATATATTAACATCAAATATCTTATGACATATATTTACATCAACTATTACACATATATTTACATCAACTATTACACATATATTTACATCAACTATTACACATATATCACTTCATATATACACATACTACATATATATACATATTACTTATATATCATTACATATATATATATATATATGGCCTGCAAAAGGGTTGCTGGTATCTAACTGGAAGGAGACCCACACGCTGAACGTATGTGACGATGTGTGGAACCGGCCAGGCCAGTAACCTAGTGTCCTACCCCGCCTTCAAGTGGTGCAGGCTGGGCTTTCTATTTATGAGGCAAATTAATATTTGCTGCACGGATAGAAAGGCGGAAGGGGAGGGCTAATTCACCAACCCGTCTAGCCAGCGTGGTGAAATGATGGCTAATTCCTCCAATATGCTAATACACCAAAAACCATGGCCCCTAGTCTCCAGGTGCTGGAGTGCTCCTGATCAAGGCAGCGGTCAGCGTGGCATGAAAGCAGGGGGTGCTAAGAATCACTGGAATGGCCCAGGCTGCCGTTTGTTATTGACCTTGGCAACGTATAATGGACGATCCCTTGCTTCTGAAGCAAAACTTCAAGAATTGGAAGAAGAACTTGACAAGATCAAATGGGACATTGTAGGACTCAGTGAAGTTAGAAGAAAAGGTGAAGAGTTGGTGGAACTTAAAAGTGGACATTTGTTTTATTATAGAGGAACGGAAACTGGAAGAACAAGTGGTGTTGGCTTCTTAATCAACAAAAGAATTAAAGACTACCTTCTTGAAGTCGAAAGCACGTCAGATCGAGCAGCGAGGCTCGTTGTTCAACTAACCCAGCGATACCAACTTCAGATAGTACAGGCATATGCACCAACATCAAGCCATACCGACGAGGAGGTTGAGGAATTCTATGAAGAAATCAAACAGCTACATACCAAGGGGAAACAACACATCAAGCTCATCATGGGAGATTTTAATGCAAGAATTGGACAACAGGAACAAGGAGAGACATCGGTTGGTAAATACGGATACGGGGAAAGGAATGAACGTGGCGATCAACTCATAGAATTTGCCGAAGCTGAAAATCTTAGCATCATGAATTCATTTTTTAAGAAGAAACTACAAAGAAAATGGACATGGAAACACCCCAATGGAGGAACCAGCGAAATTGACTATATACTGGCAAACAAGAAATCAATTATTGAAGATTGCAGCGTACTGAACAGATTTAATACTGGAAGTGATCATCGAATGGTGAGATGTAAAGTGCACTTAAATACTAAATTAGAACGACAGAAGCTCATTAGGAAACAAGTAAGTAAGAGGGTGGATCTAATGAAACTGAAAGTAAATACCGAGGCATTCAAGTTGGAATTAAAAAATCGCTTTTCTGCACTGGAAGGACTTATTGATGAAAGTGATATCTCAGAAGCAAATGAAAACATTGTTAAGACAATAATTGAAACTGCTGGGGAAATTGGTGGTGTAATATGTAAAAAGCAGAATAGCAAATTATCTGAGAAGACGAAACAACTCATGAAAAGGCGAAGACTTATGAAGGTGGACAATCAAAATACCAGTCGCAAGATCGAGTATGTAGAACTTTGCAAAACTTTGCGCAAAAACATGAAAGAAGATATAAGAAAATTCAATTGTGAGTTAGTAAGGAAGGCCATTGAAAGCAACAAGAGCCTTAGGGTTGTTAAAGGGAGTTTGTCTATTGGGAAGAAACACATCATTGCATTAAAAGGAGAGGATGGCACTGTAACAAGAAATAGGGAAGAAATACTTAGAAGAGTTGAAGAATTCTACAGAAAGCTGTATGAGGGAAACAGTGGATTAAACGAAGACTCTGAGATAGTCGAAGGAACAGCTCCTAAAATCTTAAAAGAAGAAGTAGCATTTGCAATAAAAAGTATGAAGAAAGGAAGATCCCCTGGCGATGATGGCATTACATTAGATATCTTAAAAGAAGCTGGAGAACATGTAGAAGACATACTCGCAAAATTCTTTACCAAATGCCTCAACAGTGGTAACATACCAAACCAATGGGATTCTGCAACAGTAATTCTTTTGCATAAAAAAGGTGATAAAGAGGATTTAAAAAATTACCGACCAATTAGCTTGTTACCTGCTATTTATAAAATCTTCACAAAAGTGCTAACACATCGCCTGCAGAAAAAATTAGATGCAGCTCAACCAAGAGAACAAGCTGGATTTCGAAGTGGATTCAGTACAGTGGACCATATTCAAGTATTAAGAGAATTAATTGAAAGAACACATGAATATGAACTTCCATTGTGTGTTGCATTTATTGACTATGAGAAGGCCTTTGACTCTATTAAAACATCAGCAGTCATCAACTCTTTAAGATCAACAGACATTGAGGATGTGTACATTGACATGGTGAAACGTGTGTATAAAAATGCAAGTGCAAAATTTCGGTTACATAAAGATACCAAAACTATCAAAATTGGTAAAGGTGTGAGGCAGGGAGATACCATTTCTCCAAAACTTTTATTTCGGCTTTACAGATGATTTTCATCAACAGATTTGAATAACAGGAATAAAATAAACGGTCATCATATAAATCATTTGCGGTTTGCTGATGACATTGTTATTTTTTCAACGAACCCATCAGAACTCCAAGACATGGTACAAGAGCTCTCAACTAGAAGTAAAGAAGTTGGACTCAAGATGAACCTACAAAAAACTAAGATCATGTTCAATAATTTTGTAGAGGAAACAAAAATACAAGTTGACAACATTGAGCTAGAAATTGCTGATTCATATATTTACCTTGGCCAGCTGATTTCAATGGATGGCAACATTATGAAAGAACTCAACAGACGTATTAAACTTGGCTGGAGTGCATTTGGAAGAAACAGTTTTATCCTGAAGGGGAAATTGCCTTTATGTCTAAAAAGAAATGTCTTCAACCAGTGTGTAATGCCAGTCCTCTCTTATGGATCAGAGACATGGAGTCTAACTGTTGGAGCAATACGAAAGTTACAGACAACACAAAGGAGCATGGAGAGGTGCATGCTTGGAATAACTAGGAGAGATCGGAAAAGGAACACTTGGGTGAGAGAGCAAACTAGAGTAGAGGACATCATTGTTAAAGTAAAAGGGCTGAAATGGCGATGGGCTGGGCATATTGCAAGAAGAACTGATCAACGATGGACAACAGAAATTCTGAACTGGATTCCAAGAGACCACCGAAGACCTAGAAAACGTCCTCAAACTAGATGGGTGGATGAAATAAGAAAACAGGTTGGGGTGACGTGGAAGCGAATTGCTCAGGATAGACTTGTGTGGAAAGCATTTGGAGAGACCTTCATCCAGCAGTGGATAGATAATGGTTGAATATGATGATGATAGTCAAATATACATAATGCTAAAATTAATGAATAAATAACAATTTATATGAATATTTTTATTTATATTTTTTATAGTTTAATAATTTCTAATTTAATAATAACTATTACTGTATCAAACCGTAATGTTGTAAGTCAATGATGATGAAAATAAAAAGCCAAACACAAAAGACCTTCAAAGTTTCAGAAAAAGAAATACAATAAATTTATAATACAGGGGGACTTTTTCAAGGCAGACCTCCCAGCACCGTATATTATTGTCAGTACCCAAGTATTAACCAAATAGGTACTAGTCTCCTGACATACCGGAAGCAAAATTTAGAAAGATTATAAACATAAGAATGAATTTTAAACAAATTTCAACAAATTAATTCCTTTTATTTAAATTAAATCGTTAATTTTTATCATTATTTTATAACTTATTGGAATAGTGATGCTTTGCGCCTATTATATTTGCTATTTTTATTTAAAAATTTACAAAATCAAATGATAGTAATAAATATTTAATAAATTTCAAAAATTCCTTTTATTTAAATTACGTTATTTATTTATTTATTTATTTATTTATTTATTTACGGCCTGCAAAAGAGTTGCTAGTATCTATCTGGAAGGAGACCCACACGTTGAACGTATTTGACGATGTGTGGAACCGGCCGGGCCAGTAACCTATTGTCCTAACCCGCCTTCAAATGGTGCGGGTCGGGCTTTCTTTCCATGAGGCAAATTAATGTTTGCTGCACAGATGGAAAGGCGGAAGGGAGGGCTAATTCACCAACTTGTCTAGCCAGCGTGGTGAAATGATGGCTAATTCCTCCATTATGCTTATACACCAAAAACCATGGCCCCTAGTCTCCAGGTGCTGGAGTGGTGCTGATCAAGGCAGCGGTATACACCTGCTGAATGCGCAGTTCCGATGCGCTGGAGTTCCCGCTATTCATTCATTGGACACCAAATTTTAATCATTTGCATGTTCGGTCAAAATGTCTTTGCATACGAAATTTCATTACTATTGGGCAAAATTTCTTGATGCTTCGATTTTTCTTTTTGTTATAGTGTGTGTGTGTGTGTGTGTATATATATAGAGAGAGAGAGAGAGAGAGAAAGGGATATACCAATTTATATCAATTTATATCAGTTGATAATTCGTTAATTAGGTATAATTATAAAAACTTAGAGGGAAAAAGCTGAATTTAGATCTGGGCTATTACAATGTATGAATGACTGCAGTAAGAAAGGCGAACGAAGAATATGAATACTAATATATACCTCACTAATGAGCGTAATTACAATATGAAACCGAAAGGGGGGGGGGAATTCAACAGTGAGTATCTATAAAAGATAATAGACAAATACAGATAATAAACAGGGCCGTACTCTTATAAGGAAAAAGCAATACTAATTAATTAACAGGATTAAAATCACTAAAATACCCAGAGGGACATACACACTCCGAGGCTGAGGGAGCTAATTATGGGGGAAAAAATCGAACCCGTAGGATATAGAGGAATTAATTACGGGGCAGACATTACTCTGTGACGACAGTACCCATTCCTTCACACGGAGGCAGAAGGGACATGCCGGGACGATGAGGGGGAAAAGTCGAGCACTGTGGGCCAGAGAGGGCGGCACGGGGGTAAATGGAGCCAGGTTGAGGTCGACACTACTATTTCATGCAATTGTTACTCCACACTTTTTATTTGGCGCTGTAGCCTTTTTTCATTTTTTGATCCACCTACGCATACAGGCATGCACAAATTTAATTTCAAAACCAAAGGAGCATTTATAAAGGGATTTTGTTGTAATCCAGGTTCCTATATTCATTCGGTCTCACTCCATTTCGTAGCCTCCACGGAAAAGAATGCTAACCTTTCATTTCGATGTACTAACAAGGGAACCTCGCGAACTGTCAAGGCTCGATTTTTCTGAATTTCGGTTTATAGGCCAATATGACCGAGTAGATGAAAGATCCAAAATCAAATTTGGCCCAATCGACCTGGGGGTCGAGCTACGGCCCACTGAAAATAGAGCTCACCCTACGATGATGCTTCGCTGCATGACAGGTGAAAACAGTGTTTTGGCGTGCTGGGTAAGCATTAAACGCCAAACATTATCGTAGGAAAAAAATAATACATATGAATAAAATATAGCACATATTTATAATAGTCATTTTAGTTGTACCTGAAATAATTATACATTGTGTTTTCTAGTGTAAAAGTAAAAAATATTTGAAGATTTTGCCTTACTTTTTTATAACTGACAAATTTTGAGATCATTTTTGGCGAAGAACTCGAAAAAGCCGCCTGGTACGTAAATCAGTCTTGAATAAATAAGACGCGATCCTTCAATTTTCAAATCAGTAGCAATCATCACTTGCCTGTAACTTCATTATTTTTGACATTTTTAATTTTTTTGTTGGAAAGCGTGGAATTTCAAGCCTTATTTGTCACCATGTCTTCCTTTTCCACCATATCAACATACTTGTTTCGCGTTGTTTGTGAAAAATACACAAAGCAAGCCGATTTTGTATCAGATTATAAGATGGATATTGAGAAAGAAATATTTACATTTGCCAAAACTTTGATAAGTGGGTTAACATACGAAATGAATGACGAGAATACACTTGATATTTGTTTAAATGAAATATAATGCAATACACGGTAATAAAATGAATGATGAGGAATGGGATGAACAAACTAATTTGCCGTCACGCGTAACTTACACATTAGAAGACATGAAAAGAATTTCCATGGAGTGGGTCAGGAAAACTACGTTCCTTGAAAAGCATACAGCATCGCTTTAAAGACAACACACTTTCACGTCGACAAATTTATCGCTTTCGGGATTATGTTGCTTCCCAGGGTACAAGATGTGAAAAACTGTTACGGATGAAAGACGAAGTATTTGAGAAGTTTAAAAATGCCCGGGAACATGTTTTATTAACAGTTCACGATGCCGATTTAAAGTTATGGTTTCTGAACATTGCAATGAGAGAAAATCTCACAAACTTTAGCGCAAGTGATGCTTTTCTATTAAAATTTTAATAAAAGAGCGTGGCATAACAAGTAGAAGAGTCACCAAGGTCGTTACACATGAACGTACCATGTACACAACGGCTTTGGAAGATAGAGCTATAGAATTCGTCAACATAGTTACAGATGCAATGAGCAACTATTCTTTTGATGAGGTTTTAAACACTGACCACAGCGGATTCACTAAAGAACGGGCATCTACGCGCACTCTGTCGATTAAGAGGGAAATCACACTCCAAGTACCATTCAATCTTCTCACGCCATATCCCATTCCGTAACAATTGAACCTGTCATTTCTGCTACTGGACAATTATTGCGACAATTTCTGCTCATCCATCAGGAACCAAAGGGTGTATTCGATCCACGGGTACAGGAAAAGTTATTTAATCTCCTAATGTTATTCTGGAATGTTCCAAAAGTTGCAAATCCTCTACCGAAGTACATGAGGTGTTCCTCAGCGAAGTACTCAAACCGAACGTAACATCAAAAGTTCTATTAATTATGGATTCGTGGACAGGTCAAATGGACGAAAATATATTGGATTGCAGTTAGTCAAGCCAGTCTTTCAGAGCAATCGAAATTGATGATTATACCACCTGGAGGGATAGCACTCATACAGCCATACTACGTATATTTTTTTCTTCAATGGAAATATTTCGCTAAACGCTTAACACGATTTTGCCTTTTGCATTATTGTGATCATGTAAGCTTATCAGAAAGGAATAACATCACAAAACTGCATTCACTCATTCACAATCAGCTGTCTTCCCCAAAATTCCGTAATATGATAATCTATGCTTGGTGGAAATCAACGTACCCGATACCAAAGCCTGAAAAATTCTTCAATGTGCAAGAAATTTGTTTTAATTTCACGGACCAAGTGTGTCACGAAATGGACTGCGATGGTAGTTCATTCATTTGTTGCAATCATTGCTCAAAGTTATTATGCTTTCTCATTTTTTTATTGATTTTCATTTCCATTAAAAGCGTTTTAGGTTCATAACAACCAAGAGCGCAGTTATAACTCTGGAAACCCCCGCAGTTAGGTAACTCAAAATTTTTTTTTTCATATCTACATAAAGTCATTTTCATACAGAAATACTCCATGTTCATAATTCAAATCAGTTTCATATGTAAATATTCCATATTCCTAATTCAAATCAGTTTCATATGTCAATATTGCAGCGGTAAATAATTTTAATTGATTTTGGAAAGTGCCTCTAAAATTATTTGCAAAGGAACCTCAGCTTTTCCGATGCGCCAGGACTTCACTTCTACAAGACGTAGAAAGCTAAACTTCTAACATGAATAAAAGTAACTCACAGTAAAACTTTCGGCGCTTAATGCTTGCTCAGCACGCCAAAACACTGTTTTCACCTGTCGTGTAGCGAAGCATCATTGTAGGGTGAGCTCTATTCTTAGTGGGCCGTGGCTGGACCCCCAGGTCGACTGGGTCAAATTTGAATTTGGATCTTTCATCTACTCGGTCATATTGGCCTATAAACCGAAATCAGAAAAAACGAGCTCTGACAGTTCGCGAGGTTCCCTTATAAGTTTTATTTGAATAAAAAATACTAATAAGAGTTGAATTTGTGATTTTCGTGTATTATCCTAATGGTCAAACAGTGCAGTCCATCCCCACGGCAATTGGAAATATACAAGAAATTACAAAACAAGCTAAAAGTACTGTATACTTCATCGCAAAAATATTCTTTAATTTTTACAGCTCTGGAATTATTATGCATGATATAAAATGTTAATTTTTTTTTACAAGAGGCAATGGTACCAAATTTCTGTATATGTTATAAAGGTGCCCTTTAATTCTGGATAAATAATCGACAGGACGCCACCTACTAAATGTAAATGGGTGTCCGGATACTTTTGATCCTTATTTACATAAATCTGGAATATTTCATTTTCAGAACAGGAGTGTTTGGTAATTTGGAATGTACCAATTTGTGGAAAAAACCCTTATCATCTAGCTACTTACTGAATTTTCAAGATATCCCTCTGTGTGTGTTTTTTTTTTAAGTTTTAAAGTTTTAAATTTGCCTTATACTATTGACTACAAAATTATGAAAGAAATTTATTCATATCTTTCGCGCATGCGCAGTAAAAAATTATTTTCTTCAAATGCTCATATCTCATCGTGTATTCAATATATTAATTTCTAATTTAAGTATAATATTTTTCTTGTACGTTGACAAATGTTCTGTAAGTTTCGTGAAATTTGACTGAAACTTGTGGATATTATAAGCAAAATACTTGTGACAAAATTTGGGTTTTCTTAAAGAAACGTTTCTATCTTCATGAATATACATGTTTGTTTTACGAAAATGCACACAGGCATTAAGCATAGCTGGTTAAATATTTTCTGAAAGTTACAAATAATTTCCAGCTTTTTATGATACAGGGTGATCAAATATATTTTTTCACTTTGTCAATATGTGGGTGGTCCCCTAAATGCACAAGTCACTGAAATTTCCTTGAAAAGTGGGCGTTCAAGTATGTTCTATATATCTCCAAAGTTAGAGAACAATTGGCCGTGTAGTTTTGTGGAAATTTGAAAAAAAATAAAAAATCCAAAGTGTCCGGATACTTTTGGGCATATAGTGTAGGTACATGCCGGGAAGAGGGAAAATATATTTTGCTAAGTCACGTTGTTTTTTTTTTGTCTTCATATCTCTGGTTCTTTTATCCACTAGAATGCTGAAATTTTGTATATTGACCTATTGGAGTATGGGGCACATTTCACTTATTGGAAATTTTTGTGTACAGGGACTGTATAAAAATTTAAATTTTGTATTTCTTCGAAAAATAATCCTCTGCAATTTTAATCGATTTCATAAAATTCTGCACCTTTTTTTTACGCCACTTTCCAATTTAACACATATGTCTAAGATCAATATTTAAGGAAATAGAGGGGCGGTCAAGGTTTTTTGGGACACCCTGTATATGAAATGCGTAATATATATGTTAGTGCACTTAGTAGAAATATATTGCCTGCATATTCTTTGATATAATGATGTTGAACTCCGTGTTCTATGAAACTGACTATATTTTTACTATAGTACATATTAATGTTGCTATCCTCGAGACAGGAGTCACTGAGAGTGGGAGGAAGTTTGATGATTTGATCGGATAAGGACTCAACCCCAAACGTGACCTGCGGACAAGTTAGTGGTGGAAATAGTGTTATACTGTAATGACAGTGATTATTGAGATTCAGAATTACGTCTTTAAACAAAACTTGGTTTTATTGAAAACATGATAAAAAATAAATTAGATTCAATGTAACGAAAAGCTTCAAATGATGCACATTGACGAGCAAGATATATTACCAGAAAGATTAGCTAATCTCTTAGACGATAAAAAATATTCATAAGGGAGGAGGTTACAGAGCTGCAACACCATGTGTTCATGCCTATATTTACAAAAAAGACAATGGGGGTTATGACCCCATAAACCAGCTGAATACGCTTGTGACCAAACATGGATACTCTCGGCCACTGGCGCACTCAGGAGGCGTTGGTGGAGGTCGTAACCCCATCCCCATTGCAATGAAATTTTGTATATTTATTATAGGTATATATAGTTGTTGCTCTGTAACCCTCCATTCAGCCTATGCCCCCCCATTATAAACTTTCTGCGTACGCCTAGGCTTCTGGCTAATGCCGGTGCAATATAACTTAGCAGACGGAATAGCAGAAACAACTGTGAATAATCACGAGAACGTATGCAAGCGAAAACTTTGTATACAATGGCAATTCTAGAGAATAACCGGTATAAGCTGAAAATTCAAATCCTTTAAAGTATTGTTTCTCAACCGCCGGGCCCTGGTATCAATTATATTGGGCCGCGCGAGATTCACCTGGAATTTTTCATTTTAATTTTCTGAGCATTTTCTATGGATAAATATTTTATCGTGGAAATGATTGACATCGAAATATTTTAGCACTAAAGGAAGGGTATACCTTTGATCATGACCTGTTGCAAAAAAGTGCACATTGATAGAAGGAGTGTATTGATAATCTTTATGATTATACCATAATTACTCCTCACATCCCCTATACTGTTGTCAGAGTGATGTCATCGCCTACTGGAGGTGAAATAATAGGATGTTAGTGAAGAAGATACCTAAACGATAATGGTGAACGCGGTTATGGATAGGGTATGCCACGGGAAGGTCCTGTTGAGGAAGGACAGTATACTGTATACAGAAAGCATAGCTCTATTATGACCTACAGTGGGGAGAGAAAGTCATAATTTTTCTTGAAGCCAGAGAAAATTTGATTTTGCTGGTGAAGCTGGAGAGGCAGTGCCTGTGGGTAGACAAAGGGCTGAAGTCTGGAGTACCGCGCAAGGCCTCCTTGCCAGCAATGTGAACGATTTCGTTGTTGGAATTCCCGCAATGTCCCGGGATCCAACAAAATGCAACACGCTTGTTAGCTGAAGCATATTATGAAGCAGTGGTAACGATATTCTGGATAATAGGACAACACATCCAAGGAGTGGAGTTTATAAGGAGGCCGAAAATGGCTGCTTGGTAGTCAAAGAAGACGACTGCCTCCTTCATGACCAAATGAAGAACCCATTTCACCGTTTTATACAGGCCATTTAGTTCAGACACTGTGAAAGAGAAACATGTTTCAAAGTAGTACTTGAAGAAAAACCTCTTGTGTGGAAGTAATCTGCTGCACCTCCCTTATTGTTGTTGGAGTCATACGAGCCACCCGTGAATATCTAAAAGGAATATAAATTGGGAGTGTTAATTGCTGCTAGAGCAGTGGAGAGCAGGACCTCATCATTGACGGATTGCTCGCTGGAGACACCGGGAAGGGAAGAGTACACCAGGGGAATGTTAACAGCTAGTGTGGGATGTACATGTGAAGTGGCTGGTACGGAATCTTTGTGAGTGCAGTAGAATTCCTGTAGAAGGATGAGAATTCTGATGAGTCGAATCTGGAATGGAGCCGAGAGTGAATGTTATGATATGGAGTCAGGTAGATCATTTTTGCAAGTGAAATAGTCAGGCGAGCGCGTTGCTGTTCAATTAGTGGGAGAATAGATGCTTCGGACTGCAATGCTCCGAGGGGGTGTATCTAGGAATCCCGTAGCTGGTGCAGAGGACCTGTGACTGGATACTTACCAGGATGGCTGCTAGTGTTTTGCCACAGAATGCAAAAGCTGACGAACGATAGAGAACCTTTGAAAGTAGGAAAGCATTTTAAAAGTGAAGGAGTCTAATAGTATTTTTATAAAATTACTTTAATTTTTTAAGCAACGGCCTTCCTCTATAGGACGACTTTTTAACTAATTCTTTTATTGCATAATCGTTGAGCGCATACTTTGAATAGTATGTGTGCGCATTTTGGTATCTATCTGACTATTAGTTACAGCTACAGGATGCTCTAAACAGACCAACTTGTTTTATAGCCACCCGACATATGAGTACGTGTGAACGAGCGAGAAAAGGGAAAGAGAGAGAAAGGTGGCCGCGCTAACCATCGAGATTTCCATTAGAAACAGGACGGAGTTCTAATTTCTTTAGGAACTTTTTATTTCCTTATTAAGATTGTTATTGATTCTAACTTATTATTTTTATACCAAAAAACTTTAAATGTTTCTTTCCTAAAAGTGTTTATTACGTTTTCTTTGATAATTTTCTTTGAAAGAACACTTCAACTCAGTTCACATTGCCCAAAAAGGCCATACGTTTATTATGCTTCAGATTATGGAAATTGGG
Source organism: Dysdera silvatica (assembly GCA_006491805.2). Taxonomy (NCBI): domain Eukaryota; kingdom Metazoa; phylum Arthropoda; class Arachnida; order Araneae; family Dysderidae; genus Dysdera; species Dysdera silvatica. The sequence goes on from QLNU02015003.1 coordinate 86,084,337, forward strand.
ACAAATTGATATTGTGCGCTGTCAGCGTACCGTCTAATCGAAGACTCGTACACACACTAATTAAAATATGCTTGATTCATACCTCTTTATGCATTTTAATAACATTATCACAAAAGGTGAAATTACGAACAACAAAAAATTCCTTGTATTCAGTATTTTAGGAAATGTTCAACACTCGTTGGGAAATTTCGTCACGAACTCTTGGCAACACTGCAATTGAAAATAATAATCATAGTGCTGATTGGGTTGGTGATGAGTAATAATCAAATTTAAAAATTTAGTGCAAGTTTTCCCGCAAGTTTTCTACATTTCCCGCGTGAACTTTCCCACAATTTTGTTAGGTTTTCCGCGTGTACATAGTTGACATGGCTTTAAATGAAGGCATGGAGCATTTAATTCCAATTGTAAACAAATTACACGATGCGTTCACACAATTGGGAATTAGTGATCCAATTGATTTACCACAAATTGCTGTCGTTGGCGGTCAAAGTGCAGGAAAAAGCAGTGTCTTAGAAAACTTTGTTGGACGGTGAGTCATATTGAAGTAGGGCGTAAAATAAAAAATAATTAAAGTTTAAAGATTTTGCAAAAGTGGCATATTTCTAACAAAATTGTTCAATTAAACCTCTGAATAGCGGACACCTGGAGACTTCAGTATCTGTCCACTATTCGGAAATATTAGGACATAACAAACATTGGGACTAGGAGTTAAATAAGTATCCATTAAAAAACGACTTTCTATTGTTCCTCTCGTCCCTAGTTATTTATACAGTAAAATCTACCAATAATGATATTCTAGGGACCGGGGGGTGAAAAATCTTACAGGCTATACTACACGTGTTTCCCCCGTGCGATTTGTCGCCAAGGCGTAGCAACCTCCTTCCCGGATTACGTCATCACGCGCTCGCTTCCCGGCCGCCATGTTTTTTTAAGGAGTAATTACCTGTTATACTGTTTACTGCTTATTATACTCTTTTCAGATTTTTTTAACAAAAAAAAAAAACTGCTGTCTTTAAGCATTGATTTTTTATGGCTTTTGGAATCATTTCCTCCACTTCCTCTTTGTGACACCGTCTCCACATATACTCTGCGTAGTATGAGTCAAACAGCTTTTCAGTGCTGACATTGCGATGCTCCACGTTCCCCCCATACCTCTTCTTCCCCTTCCCCGTATCTTCAACGCGGATTTGCGAAGTACGAGTCCAACAGCTTTTCATCGCCGACATTGCGATACTCCACATTTCCCCCCTTCTCTCCCTACCTCCTCTCCCCTTTTTCTCTCTAACCTCTTCCTTCTATACCTCCCCACTCTCCATCCCAAACATACCATCAATTCCAATCTGTTACAAAAATAAATACATTTATATGGTCACTCATCCTATCACTACAAACTCACGAATGGACGCTACGGCACTACAGTACAACTGCCATGCGCATGCACACATTTTTAAAGCCTCACAAAACTTTCCCTCCATTTTAAGAGTATAGCATCAGTTTTGGAGACGAGTTGGCGACAAAACAGGGGATTCATCTGTAGTGTCACCACATTATAGAGTGTTTATCATCACAGACAAGGTTTAAACCTGATACGCTCGATATCTGTCGAAATTACGAAAAATAATATTGACAAATTTCACTATTTTTAAAGAATTTTTTTTTTTTGCGGCATGACTGCATATTACTCCCATGCCTAAATATCTATGAGTTGACAATAAAGCATGGGATTTCTCTGTACTGTCACCTCTTTTTTCTTTTTTTTTTTTCAAGATTCAGTTTCTTATCTGTAAAAAATTTTCTTCGTTACATAATTGTGGAATGACATTCTACCCTGCTTCCAATATTCTCAAACCTAAAATTTATCTTCAAGGTTCTAGCACACCAGGAGAAACCATATAATTATCAGAGAATTTGAAAACATGCCTGAAATTCATGAGAAATTATATTTGGTCAAATCTTGAAAGGCAGGGGGGAAACCTAATTTCTGTATCAAATAGCCAAATCTCCAATGAACATAATGTCATGCCTTAATATTCATGGTGGTCAGTTGGAATATCATTGAATGTGTATTCTTAATGTTTCCAATACAACTTATTTTTCCTTACATCAAATGTAACATTATAATTTTCTTTAACATTTACCTCGAAAACTATGGGTCATAACGGTTTGGTTCTTGGGCCATCTTTTGTGTACTCCGAGTGAAGATTCTTGCTGTGCAAAGTTTATACGGTCTTGATGGGACACCCTGTATATTATAAGACCATTAAAAACTGAGCATCTGATGTTAAAAAGAAAAATACTGATGGCAGTTCTTCATTCCTTTAGTTCTTAAACGGTGTCCCACAAATCTAACTTGTACTCATAGGGAATTAAACAACGCACAAATAATATAGTTTTAAATGCTGCAGTGTGTTTTAAGGTAGGTCTAGTTTTTCAGTTTCTAACAATATATTTCTATGACTATGATTCCTCAGTTTATGTGGTTAAGAATCAAATTCTAAACCTTGTTATTTACATGCAGGGGAATACATAAATGAATATCCAACTCATCCCACACCCATATAACGAGTATCATGAGTATTTGGAAGTGCTTGAATGTCAATCTATCTATCTGATAGTTCACAAGAGAAAGTGTTTACTTTTTCTGATGATATGAATTGAATTTTTATTTCTGTAGTATTGTCTGATGCAACTTCTGCAAACTCTTTTCCTGATGTCATAAATGTGTCACTTAAAATGCAGTTCCATACTAAACGTTCGATGCTCCCACCAATCCCATCAACGACACCTTTTCCATGACTTGTAGCAAAGAAACTCTAAGATACATTGACTTTATAGCTATCTAACATAAAAGTTAAGTTAGTGAATAAAAATCATCATTTAAATTGGCCTGCTGTCCCATCTCTGAAGAATATTATATTTTCTAACTGTGGAAAGTATATCATGATTTCATGAATCAAAAGATCAAGAAAGGCATATACGTAACTTTTCACTACGCCAATAAACGTTGATTTATATTGTTTTTTAATTTAATCTGCATAGTGTTCGATTTATTTAAAAAAATAAAACTAGCTCTAAGGTTAAGTATTCCACTAGCTCTTCAAAAGTGAGATATTGAAAATAAATTTACCAAAACTGAAAAGCGCATTATTGAATTTTATAAAAAAGATGGAAATTTCTCAAGTATTTCTCCGTATCTCAAGATCGGATGAGGGATTATTTGAAATGGGACAAGATAGACTAAAGCGAGTTCAAACTATGATAAGTTTTTGTGATTTACATGTAACATGGAATAAGCATAGTTTTAATTAGAAGATATAGATTTTTAACAAATGATCTTTAATTAAATTATTGGACATATTATTAGGAGACATTGCACGTCCGGTTGTAGATTATCACAATAAAGCAAGTTATGTTTGTCTTTCAGTATAGCTACATTTATACTGTAATCTATTAATTATGTAATAACATTATTAATTACCAAAATGTAAATAGAAAGTGAGTATATGTTGGAAAAATGACACCAATAGACTTGCTTGATAGAGAGCTGCTAAAAACCTGCAACTTGCAAAAAACATCGTATCTGCAAAGTGCAATAAAAAACAATGCATGCCCATATTATGTAAAAAAAATCTATACCTGTCTCTGGTGTAAAGTAAGCCTACAAGTTTATTGCCAGCCAAATTGGGCATCTAAAGCTTTGCCAACTGTTGTGACATCTCTTAAAGTTCTTTTAGAATTTTTGCTATTATGAAAAAGCAGGCTCATTCTTACAGATAGCAATTTTTCTGACATCTACATTATGCTCAAACTAGAGCTTTCAAACGAAAAAGAAAGACATCGCCTTGGACTAGAGTTGAACTATGAAAAGACCCTAGTTTGTCCCTGGGACAGGGTGATGTCTCTTTTTCTCTCCTAAACATTTGAAAGCTCTACGTAAGGCCTCACTACGCCAATAAACGTTGATTTATATTGTTGTTTAACTTGGAGTTAATGTCTCAACAACTTTTGTTTTTTCCTGGGACTTGCTGGTAATGCTTTTAATGCATGTTTAATTGCTTTATTTAAAGTTCGCTTTGAGTTGTAAGGTTGTATCATACTTTTGGATGAAATTTGACTACATCTATTTCTTCCAAATATTCTTCTTTTCCTTTTAAACATCTTCTTTCATTTGAAGAGTTTTTAGTTCATTTGGTGTCATATTGCTACATGCTTCA
>QLNU02015003.1:86088650-86103462 GCA_006491805.2 Dysdera silvatica
GTTTCTTTAAGCTGCATTAATTATCACTGGAGGACCAGTTATTGTTTGTTTTGACTATTAAGTACCTCTTTTCTCTTAATTCCTTTCTATAAGTAATAGCTCGCTAACTATTCATTTTAATATATATCATCATCAACTATCCACTGCTGGATGAAGGTCTCTCCAAATGCTTTCCACACAAGTCTATCCTGAGCAATTCGCTTCCACGTCACCCCAACCTGTTTTCTTATTTCATCCACCCATCTAGTTTGAGGACGTTTTCTAGGTCTTCGGTGGTCTCTTGGAATCCAGTTCAGAATTTCTGTTGTCCAACGTTGATCAGTTCTTCTTGCAATATGCCCAGCCCATCGCCATTTCAGCCCTTTTACTTTAACAATGATGTCCTCTACTCTAGTTTGCTCTCTCACCCAAGTGTTTCTTTTTCGATCTCTCCTAGTTATTCCAAGCATGCACCTCTCCATGCTCCTTTGCGTTGTCTGTAACTTTCGTATTGCTCCAACTGTTAGACTCCATGTCTCTGATCCATAAGAGAGGACTGGCAATACACACTGGTTGAAGACCTTTCTTTTTAGACACAAAGGCAATTTCCCCTTCAGGATAAAACTGTTTCTTCCAAATGCACTCCAGCCAAGTTTAATACGTCTGTTGAGTTCTTTCATAATGTTGCCATCCATTGAAATCAGCTGGCCAAGGTAAATATATGAATCAGCAATTTCTAGCTCAATGTTGTCAACTTGTATTTTTGTTTCCTCTACGAAATTATTGAACATGATCTTAGTTTTTTGTAGGTTCATCTTGAGTCCAACTTCTTTACTTCTAGTTGAGAGCTCCTGTACCATGTCTTGGAGTTCTGATGGGTTCGTTGAAAAAATAACAATGTCATCAGCAAACCGCAAATGATTTAAATATTCACCATTTATTTTTATTCCCTTGTTATTCCAATTTATCAGCTGAAAAATCATCTGTAAAGCTGAAGTAAAAAGTTTTGGAGAAATGGTATCTCCCTGCCTCACCCCTTTGCCAAGTTTGATAGTTTTGGTATCTTTATGTAACCGAAATTTTGCACTTGCATTTTTATACACACGTTTCACCATGTCTGTTGATCTTAAAGAGTTGATGACTGCTGATGTTTTAATAGAGTCAAAGGCCTTCTCATAGTCAATAAATGCCACACACAATGGAAGTTCATATTCATGTGTTCTTTCAATTAATTCTCTTAATACTTGAATATGGTCCACTGTACTGAATCCACTTCGAAATCCAGCTTGTTCTCTTGGTTGAGCTGCATCTAATTTTTTCTGCAGGCGATGTGTTAGCACTTTTGTGAAGATTTTATAAATAGCAGGTAACAAGCTAATTGGTCGGTAATTTTTCAAATCCTCTTTATCACCTTTTTTATGCAAAAGAATTACTGTTGCAGAATCCCATTGGTTTGGTATGTTACCGCTGTTAAGACATTTGGTAAAGAATTTTGCAAGTATGTCTTCTACATATTCTCCAGCTTCTTTTAGGATATCTAATGTAATACCATCATCACCAGGGGCTCTTCCTTTCTTCATATTTTTTATTGCAAATGAAACTTCTTCTTTTAAGATTTTAGGAGCTGTTCCTTCGACTATTTCAGTGTCTTCGTTTAATCCACTGTTACTTTCATATAGTTTTTTGTAGAATTCTTCAACTCTTCTAAGTATTTCTTCCCTATTTCTTGTTACGGTGCCATCCTCTCCTTTTAATGCAATGATGTGTTTCTTCCCAATAGACAAACTCCCTTTAACAACCCTAAGGCTCTTGTTGCTTTCAATGGCCTTCCTTACTAACTCACAATTGAATTTTCTTATATCTTCTTTCATGTTTTTGCGCAAAGTTTTGCAAAGTTCTACATACTCGATCCTGCAACTGGTATTTTGATTGTCCACCTTCATAAGTCTTCGCCTTTTCATGAGTTGTTTCGTCTTCTCAGATAATTTGCTATTCTGCTTTTTACATGTTACACCACCAATTTCCCCAGCAGTTTCAATTATTGTCTTAACAATGTTTTCATTTGCTTCTGAGATGTCAACTTCTTCAATAAGTCCTTCCAGTGCAGAAAAGCGATTTTTTAATTCCAACTTGAATGCCTCGGTATTTTCTTTTAATTTCTTTAAATCCACCCTCTTACATACTTGTTTCCTAATGAGCTTCTGCCTTTCTAGTTTAGTATTTAAGTGCATTTTACATCTCACCATTCGATGATCACTTCCAGTATTAAATCTGTTCAGTACGCTGCAATCTTCAATAATTGATTTCTTGTTTGCCAGGATATAGTCAATTTCGCTAGTTCCCCCATTTGGGTGTTTCCATGTCCATTTTCTTTGCGGTTTCTTCTTAAAAAATGAATTCATGATGCTAAGATTTTCAGCTTCTGCAAATTCGATGAGTTGATCGCCACGTTCATTCCTTTCCCCGTATCCGTATTTACCAACCGATGTCTCTCCTTGTTCCTGTTGTCCAATTCTTGCATTGAAATCCCCCATGATGAGCTTGATATGTTGTTTCCCTTTGGTGTGTAACTGTTTGATTTCTTCATAAAATTCTTCAACCTCTTCGTCGGTATGGCTTGATGTTGGTGCATATACCTGTACTATCTGAAGTTGGTATCGCTGGGTTAGTTGAACAACGAGCCTCGCTGCTCGATCTGATGTACTTTCAACTTCCAGAAGACAGTCTTTAATTCTTTTGTTGATTAAGAAGCCAACACCACTTGTTCTTCCAGTTTCCGTTCCTCTATAGTAAAACAAATGTCCACTTTTAAGTTCCACCAACTCTTCACCTTTTCTTCTAACTTTACTGAGTCCTACAATGTCCCATTTGATCTTGTCTAGTTCCTCTTCCAATTCCTGAAGTTTTTCTTCAGAAGCAAGGGATCGTCCATTATATGTAACCAAGGTCAATAACAAACAGCAGCCTGGACCATTGCAGTGATTCTCAGCACCCCCTGCTTTCATGCCACACTGACCGCTACCTTGATCAGGAGCACTCCAGCACCTGGAGACTATGGCCCATGGTTTCTGGTGTGTCAACATAATGGAGGAATTAGCCATAATTTCATCACGCTGGCTAGACGGATTGGTGAATTAGCCCTCCCCTTCCGCCTTTCCATCCGTGCAGCAAATATTAATTTGCCTCTTGGATAGAAAGCCCGGATCGCACCACTTGAAGGAGGAGTAGGGCACTTGGTTACTGGCCCGGCCATTTCCACACATCGTCGCATACTTTCAGTGTGGGGTCTCCTTCCAGTTAGATACCAGCAACCCTTTTGCAGGCCATATATATATATATGTGTGTGTACACTTACCTAAAAATAATAGCCAATTTAGCTCTTCTTTATACATACCTGAAAATTATTTGATATTTTAATTAATTTGAAAAATTCAGATAATACTTGTATATAAATGCCCCATGATCAAGATTACAAAGACATTTTATTTATTTTTCACACTTTTAATTAGTGATTAAAATTTGTTCGCCTGCTTTTCACTGAATCCGACCACAAGTTAATTACAAGTATGGAATCAAAGTGTTCAATTGAAACTTCTGCATGTTTCGCTACTAGTCCATATTCTGCAGAATTGCACTGAGAAACAATAAAGTGACGAGTATGATGGTGACTGAAGACATTTTAACCACCATTCCTCCATATTTAGTCGTTCTTTGGCCGGTGAGGACTGTGAATTTTAACCCTTACAGTATGGATTAGAGATATACATTGAAGCTGGAAATCGACTCAAAAGAATCAGTTTTTAAATAGAATGCTTCCAAAAGACTGGTTCATATTTTGACTGTGCAATGGCATAATGGGTACATGTCACCTAGCATGCCTATATATGTGTTCAATTTTCAATTGCGGAAAAAAAACACTTACCAACTAACTGTCTGCTGTAATCTAAAGGTTGATTCCCTAGCGCCCTAAGATCTTCAAATTCCTCAGAAAAATGTAGGGCCTCTACCCTGTGTCTTGGCTGTTAGGGAAATTGACAAGTTTTTTAGTCACTGTGGATGCTATGTCGGAAAATGCAGAGAATGTGTCGATTTTCAGCCATGTTCTTTTTGCCATCTATCTCGTAATTGTCATGGTCTCCTGAACTGTAACTTCAACGGAAAGTAATCATTATTTTGTACCCATTGGTTTTTACTCTACACTATGTACTTTGTTGCGTTCTGTTGATGTGCACTAGTTATACAGTCTAGTTTAAATACACTCTGTGTTAATAAAATAATTTCATCAAAGGCTGCAAGTACACCTAGATTAATTACCCAAAGATCTGGAGAGGAATGTTCAAAAGAATGGTCATATGTAATGAAATCCCAAATTATTCTTTTTAGTATAATTTCTATATTATAATAAATACATAAAAATATGTTATTACATATTTTTATTTATTGTTATAAATCATTTTATTTTGGAAATTTGTCCGATTATCCCCAAACTGTATGATTAAAGAAAGTCACGCCAGAAAGTTGGCAACTAAGATATGATGTTGTAATGCTAATGCAGTTGTCTACTATGCCATTAACCTCGCTTCGATTCCCAATAGTATGAGGGCTGTCCGTAAAGTAGGCCCCAAAAAATCTGCCAATTTTTATAGAATTGGATGACTTTTTGGAAGGAAGCGGTCTTCACGGTTATAAAGACCTGAAAGAAGGGATTACTACTTTTCTCAAAGAACTGGCGACAAGAGGAATGTGAATCAGGAGTATGAAAACTCATTACTCGCGATGACGAGTGTTTGAATTTATGTAGTGACTATGTAGAGAAGTAGTAAATCTTTACTTGCTGCTGTACTGTAAGAGGATGACATATTAAGAATATTATGTTCGTAAGGTTAAAAATATAACTTAAATTGAACTTTTGACATGTTTTGTGTAGTTCTGAACTTAACTCTTATTGATCTACCGGGAATGACTCGCATTCCGGTTGGCGATCAACCTGCTGACATTGAGCATCAAATCAAAGACATGCTATTAACATATGTGAAAAACGACAACTGCTTGATTCTAGCCGTCACAGCAGCGAACCAAGATTTGGCCACCTCAGATGCATTGAAACTCTCAAAAGAAGTTGACCCCGAAGGTAAATAGATCTCCTATCGCTTTGACATTGTAGTCTTTTTTTTCTTTCTTTCTTATAGTATTGAATATAACCCTTATCGATCTACCTGGGATGACTAAAGTGGCTATTGGAAGCCAGCCATCAGATATCGAGAGACTGCTTCACAATATTATCATGGACTACATTTCTCGTGAAAACTGTTTGATTTTGGCTGTACATCCAGCTAATGCTGATATTTGTACTTCCGATGCTCTCAAACTTGCCAAAGAGGCTGATCCGACAGGTTAGATGCATGTCGAATGCAGTGTGTGAGAAGATTTGCCTTGTATCGCATACTAATTGGCATGCAAGAGTTCATTCCCCATTATACAACTTACACACTAAATGAAGCTCCTAAGGGTTGCTAATATTTAACTGAAAAGTAACTTGTTCACTAATCGACAGATTTATTCAAAAGTACTCATGATCTCTCGTTCTGCACATCATTTAATAATGGAACAGATCATTCACGGAATGCTTTTGCACCTTATGTAACGAGGGGCGGAATTGTTTATTTGGAAACCTCCCTGTTGGCAATCATAGTGTAGTTTTTACAAGAGTTCCAATTTTTACAAATACCCTAGCAAACTTAAATGTTTTGTATGCTGTTATTGCTCACAGTATAGAATATTGTGTAAAGAAAATAATTTTTACCATCAAAGATTTTATGCATTGTCCTAAAAGGGGAATCACTGAAGATATGCCTTTGTTTCATCATAAGGTAATTCAAAAATATGTTTTCTATATTCTAAAAACTTTTAACGTAAGTGGGTGGCAGAGATGTGCAAATTTATATATAACATTTTTAGATGGTTTCAAATTATAACTATTGTTTTTTTAATATTGTACGAAAAAATTACCATTGTAATTTGAAATAATGATTTTATTATGGCCAAACTCATCGCCAAAGTTAATTCCACCTCAGATTTGGACTTCTTTTAAGCTTTGCATATTCATTTCAACAGTGACAAAGTCGTTGACAATCCATCTAACATTAGTTTCCTTCATAGTGTTTATGAAAGGCTTTTCGCCATGTGATTATAGATGGCAGCACGGATTCCATGTTTGTATCTATTGAGAGTGAACTATCTGAGGGAGCTCATGTTGCACTCCAGCTAGACATACGTTAAGTTTTGAAAAAGTCAACCATTGCTGTTGAAACAATTGCCAACCATTTGCATTGAATTCATCTGTGTTGGTCGTGTTTTTATGATTAATAGTTAATTTTAATACAGTGATTTTATCATTTTTGTTCTGTGTGTTCCTGGTTTATGTACTTGTTTTTCTTAAAAGTTAAATGATTTTTCTAATCAAAATGCGTTTTTTTTTAATTATCGTTTTTGGCATGTTGCTTTTAAACTGATTTTGAAAAATTAGTGTTACAATTTATTTTCAAGGACTAAGAACGATAGGTGTCATTACTAAATTGGATCTTATGGACGAGGGCACAGATGCTAGAGATGTGTTGGAAAACAAACTTCTGCCGTTACGACGAGGTAAACATTTTCACCATGTCTGTCGTATTTCCTTTCTTCTGTTAAATATTCATATTCCCCATTTTTTTTATTATATTTTACTTGCTTTTAATTCAGCGTATTTTTATCCGAGGCTGTACATCAGGGAGTATTTGAGAAGTAATTGTAACCTCTTCCCCCAAGAAAAATATTATCATCCTCAAAATGGTCATTATTTGAGAAATTCTGTTATTTGTTAACTGCCCCCCAATGCACATACACACACTTTTTAAATCATGGAACAGCCCATTTTAAGCTTCTTTGTACTCAAAATTTAGCAAGCAAGAAAAAATGGAGAAAGATTCTGTAATATTAATGTCTCTCTCTCTCTACTTCTCTTTTCTTTTTGTTTTCAATACTTTTATGATGTGATTAATGCCCTGGTTTCAAAGAATTGATATCTACACACTGTGATAAAAGTTGGAAAGAAGTTGGGTGGGGGAAGAGACCTTTTGATTGGCTCTAGTGTGGACAAAAGAATGTGGGGTTATATGTTTCAGTGTAGTTTCCTTGCAGTCTTCCATTTTAGAATGGAAGTTCTAAATTTGAACTGTAAATACAAAATTAAACTTGTCCAACTGATCTCAGTAGTTCAGTTGATAGACATTCAGTGGGGGGGAAACCTGAAAGATGCTGATTCGGATCCCAACCTAGGACATGGTCTGTTTCTTCTCTCTGACTCTTGCAAGTCGAATAGAGCTGTATCATGCATCAAAAGGCAATATACCTTTGGGTTATTTTTTACATTTTTACAGATCATTGTATCGTAATGAGCTTGCTCCATCCTTTATCATACTATTTACGGGTTTACATCCAGATAATGCAGTTTCACAACCAGATAATCTAGATTCACATCTGGATGAAGCATGATTGTTTGTAGGTGCATTATTATTTGTGAGTAACGTTTAGCAATTAGCCCTTTTCCAAATAGCTCCCACAGCTATTTGAGCTGGAATTCGTAATAGCCCAGTAGCGAGTTTGGTTATGATCTTGTTAACCAATACACTGATACAATCAAACCTCATTAATGCAAATTACTTTTAACACAAACTGTGTCCTGAATCCCTATCAAAATAAAATCCTTCATAATATGACCCCATCCTTTTCAGATATTGCAAACTACTGTTAATATCAATAAATTTTTTGTTACTGTGAATGTTCTTGTTGATTGGGTTTGACTATGTGTTTTTTATTTCTTACATCTTCTGTCTTTATATTTGTTTCCTCGTTCATGGATAGAGTTTGAAAAAAATTTGCACCACCTCTTAATTTTCTTTCTTGATTATATTTAGTTTTCAAAATCGTTGTATTGAATTATACGTCGGGTGTATCCAAATGTTGTGGTTAGGTTGTTGTGCATTTGGTTTAACTGTTTTTGAACTTGCTGTAGGTTATATCGGAGTTGTAAATCGTAGTCAGAAAGACATCGAAGGCCGGAAAGACATTAAAATGGCAATCGAAGCCGAAAGAAGGTTCTTTTTAAGTCATCCTTCATATAGGTGAGGAATTGTTAATATTATGCTTAATGATATGTTTTGAATTTTCATTTAATTGATGTTTCTTAATGTGGTTGGGTTTAGGCACATGGCAGATAAGATGGGAACACCTTATCTACAGCGAGTATTAAATCAGCAGCTGACCAATCATATTCGAGATACTCTGCCATCAGTTAGAGATAAGCTGCAGAAACAGATGCTTTCCATGGAAAAAGAAGTAGCAGAATATAAGAATTTTCATCCAGATGATCCTGCTCGGAAAACGAAAGCCATGGTTCAGTAGGTTCTTTTTCTTATCAGTTAATATTTTTCATTTATATTCTGCTATACACTGCAGTACGTTTTATTCAATGTTTAAATTTTCAAAGACATATTTCGTTGCACCTGGAATTTTGAACTGAAATGGGAAACACGACTAACTTCACATTCATGAATTTTCAAATCAAAACCTTGCAGGGTTATTCTCCCGACATTGGTCTAAACTTGACTTCTACATTTTAAGTAATTATTGTCAGGTATTTCCCTTGTAAGTACTATATTGGCAATACTTCTGGGTTTGTTCAAGAATCCTCAATTAGGGATCTTTCATTTGTGTACTTTTAAATACATTGAGGTTGATTTGAAAATGTTCTTAATTTTGCGAATATTGCACAATGTAATCAATCAGTTTAAAGTTCGAAATATTTTAGTTATTTTTCCGTCGTATGTTTAATTTCAATTTTTGTGCGTGTTCTTTGATAGAATGATCCAACAATTGCAAACCGACTTTGACCGACACATCGAAGGGTCTGGCTCTGCCTTGATCAATACCCTCGAACTGTCCGGAGGAGCACGAATCAATCGCCTTTTCCATGAGCGATTTCCGTTTGAAATTGTGAAGGTAAACTTTGGCCTTTTTTTTATTAATTATGATAGGTATTACTCTGGGTTTTTTTCTTCTTTGTGAATGTGTTGGCATATTGCAGATAAGCTGTTATAATTATAGTATGATACACTTTTTATGCAAAAAAAATGATATTCTGTGCAACGAGTATAATTCAATGTGCAGGTGTTATCATAAATAGAAGTAACAAAGGAAATATATCATTGTGTGCCTTGTTATTCATGAAAAAAATTTATCTTCAAACTGATATATGATGATTTCCTGTGTATGTGTAATAAAATTGAGTTAGCCCTGACGTAATTTTATTTAAATATAGATGGAATTTGACGAGAAAGAGCTGAGGAGGGAAATTGCTTTTGCAATTAGAAACATCCACGGTATAAGGTATATATAGAAATTTGTATAATTTTGTGTGCGGCCCATAAATTAATTTTAACAATACAGTAGAACCTTCCTAAAGCAATCACCTTTGGAACTGGACCGTAATGGTCATTATACATGGCAGACTTTAGTATGGACATGACCAAGTCCCCACCAGTTGTGTCTTATGGAAAGTAGTCACTCCATTCAGATGGTCACTTTACCAGATTCCACTGTATTTTTGTTTTTCCGAAATACACAGTTTCTCTGTATTTAGCTGTTCATGCACCTGGCCAGTTCTTGTAGATGTGCAGTTTGTATTTGCATGCAAATAGCCATAGTAATACCCACTACATTGTTGGTTTCGTTTCTCTAATTGATAGATTGAAATGAACCCCTTGGAAAACTAGCTCCTGATGCAGTCATGATTTGAGCTATCCTCATGTCACAAAACACACAGTAGAAACTGCCTAAAGTGACCACCTTTGGAACTGGACTGCAATGGTCAATATAGACAGGTGGTCACCGTACACGACAGACTTTGGTATCAGCACAACCAAGTCCCCTACCAGTTCTCACTTATGAAAGTGGGCACTTTATTCACATGGTCAGTTTACCATGTTCCACTGTCTTTAAATTTTCTTTAAGATGCCTCCTTGTCCCTCTTGGCTCATAGTGTAATTATTTTTAGAAATCTCTAACCCTCTATTTGCCGCTTCTTTGCTTGAAACAAAGACAACTATTTTGTCATATTCTACGTAAAGCTTCACACATGGGTGTTACTGGGTGTTCATAAAACTTGGTGTCAAGGACCTGTTATGTTTAAAAACATGGGTCTACAAAACATAAACACTTTTTTCTTTACTGAAATATTTATTTTAATAAGTTTTTAATCATAACACTATCAAACTATTTCATATTACATTTGCAAGTAAATAAAAGAAAAATTATAATACTAAATTTTAAATATGAACATGTTGTAGCTTTGAACCACCAAGACGATTCTTCTTTAAGAAAAAATAAAATGCCATTTGCTGTATCAATTATACTTTTTGACTCGGACAGTGGTGGCCTTTCCAATGATGACATCAGGTGTTCAAGTTTTTCTCCTTTTATTATGCTTCGATGGTTTTTCGGCACACGTTTACTAAATAACCGGTCCCTGAGATGCACAATTTTTCTAATATCGAGTCCTTTCTTTCCATTCCACGTATTTTACGTGCTATAGCACATCAGTGGCAGCCCTGCCTCACACTTTGAACATAAAGTGGGAATTGTCACCATAAACTTCACAGTCACCTATACATATCAAACAATGAGTTAATGGTTTGTTATTCATGTAACTCAAAGCGTCAGCTCCCTTATATTTTTAGGACATTGTAAAATATGGACTGAGGGATGAAAACTTAACGCTAATTTTTCATAGTATTGATTGACCAATAATCTTTTTCTTGTTGTAGGAATTTTTTATTTTGTCCTTGAATGTGGCGATACATACAGTAAAACCTCCCTTCGCGATCACTTTTTCTTGAAACAGATTTCCTGCATCATGACCCAGTGCTAAATTTACCTCCATTCAGAAACCATCGAAAACCATCCTCCCTCTAATAGGGACCGCGTTCTTGGGTACTGGTAAGAGAGGAATTTCATTTTCTGTGTATATTCTCATCTTTACCAGAAGAAAAATAGTTTGAAACTCCATGTTTAGTTTTGTAAAAGTAGTTCTCATTTGTTATTCTTATTTGCGTTTTCAAAATGGCTGCTAAAAGAGTGATTTTAACCTTAGAGCAGCAAATTAATGGTATGAATGAACATGAAAGAGGAAAGTCTGGGAGAATTGATTCAAATGTGGAAAAACGTAGATGCATAACACTTTAACTTCAGTATCTGTTGAAGACAGTAAGCTACTCCATTTGTGTAGTGAACTTCAAGAGCGCTTAGAAGAAAAATGGTAACAAAAAAAATTTTTAACGTCAAAACAAACTGCTTCTTTTGGGTTGTAAATTTCATTTGGTTGCAATTGACATTAAAATTATCAAATCATATTTTTTAAGTTTATAGTTAGCAATTTGTGCATAGAACTTCAATTGTTTTCTATTTATTATAATATTTATCGCTCCATCATCCTATACCTCCATTAAGGGACCACCTCTTTGAGTAGCCCACTTACACATGGAACCAACCGTGGTTGCCTTAGGGAGGTTTTACTGTATAATTTTTTGGTTACCTAATAGAAATCAAAACATTACTGGTTAAAGTGGATTAACTAATTAAGATGTAATTATTAATCCTCAGAAATTAACACTGTAAATATGTGTGTACCATGTGTGAAACGGTATTTTTAATTTTAGATTCTCGTTAGGCATATATGTATATTGATGTTAATCTTAATTTCGGTTAATCTAAGAAGCTAATAAAACGTTCATATGCACTTATATACAAATACTGTTATCTATTTCAAATATTAATATATGTGCGTAACTAATAAATAAATAACTTATTCATCAACTATGTATACTATCATTCAACGTAAGTACATATCAAGTGATGCATACAGTTAGTATATGTGAGTTGCATGCATCAATGATGTTGAATGGTTATCGAGAGCAATAAATTGGGTTAGAAATGGAGGAGAATAGAAAGCAGAAACTTGTTACGAGATTCTCCTCCAGATATCACTATCAAGGTAATCTGAGTTTTTATAATCCAACTAGCATTTCAATCTAATGCAATGATGCCCAACCCTTTTCAAGCCGCGACCCACTTTTATAGTAACCAAAAGATCTGCACCGCCCCTTCCCATTGCCACAACATTTGCATAATAAAAGCATTTTTAACAGAGTAAAGAAAACACATTAAATATAAAAATATATTACTAAATATTAATTATATTAATGTATATTATAGATATAAAATTAACAACCATTAGTAGAATATTGCAGTGTGTAGCCATGTTGACATATAAAGGGTTGGAAATATTTGGTATGAAATTTCTTATAAAAATAATTGCAAGAGTAGTTGCGACCCCTAAGAAACCTGTTCGTAACCCCTAGGTTGGGAACCACTGCTTTCATTGCTCCAGCTTAAAACTGATTCTAGAATCTTTATAAATTATTTTTTTTAATCAAAATTAAATATCATTTGTATACTTGACGAAAGTATCAACAAAAATTGCTTTTCATAAAAAGAAATTCTTCCCCTCTCTCTCTCTCACTCTGTTTTTCTTCCTTCTGTCCTGTAGTCTGAGGATTCAGATAATTTGACTTGGTTATTTTCTACATGAGTCGCACTGCTCACTGTAGTCCAGGGATTGGTTCCCTTGGCCTTAAGAGGTTTGGATTTCTCGGAAACTTTTAGGTTCAGAGATTCAAATTCCTTGCAAAACAGTAGGTCCCGGCGCAGCATGACCATTGTAGTCTTTGAGCCGTAAAACCACAAACAAACGTTCTGCACCACCTTTAATTATGTTATCAATTAATTATTATGTAAACTATTGGGAATATTTTTAATTGTAGGGTTGGATTATTTGTACCTGACATGGCATTTGAAGCTATTGTGAAAAAGCAGATTTCCAAATTGAAAGAACCATCTTTAAAGTGTGTGGACTTGGTTGTCGGTGAAGTTGCAAATGTAGTGCGGAAGTGCTCTGAAAAGGTGCTTTTCTACTAATTCTGATTGAAATATTCATACAAATAAAATCAAATGTGCTCTTGATCAATAATTGAAAATTTGTCAATGAATGCTATTGATTATTTTTATGTGCATGGCGGTCATTATTAAAATACATATAATTATGAACCTTTTTCTGTAATGCAGATGAATCGCTATCCCCACTTGCGAGATGAAACGGAACGAATCATTTCTTCCCATATCAGAATTTGTGAGCAGAAGACTAAAGAACAAATTCGCTTACTCTTGGACATTGAGTTGGCATATATGAACACAAATCATGAGGACTTTATTGGCTTCACAAAGTAAGATCACTGATTCATATTTCTACCATTTTATGTATATATATATCAAACAACAATGTCAATTAATCAACGTTTATTGGCGTAGTGATACCAACGCCGATGGTATGGCGTGATTAGATGGTGAAACGTTCGAAAGAAAATAAATATTTCTGCCTTCGGTGGGACCTGAACCCACGACCTTCCACTTGCCGGGCTTTATATATATATATTGACTATATTACAAGAATAAAACAATTATAAATGTGTATGTGTGCAACTTGGTTAGACCCGCAGAGTCCAAATTTATGGACATATGGATGGTCACCACAAATAGCAATAATCGCTGCCACACAGACTATCATGGTGAGGATGAGATGAATATGTGGTTTAGGAATATCCATCTCTATCATTTCAATACATTGTCAAGTGTCATATGCTGTAGCAGCTGGTGTCGTCTGATGTTCTAGTCGTCATAAACAAATATGTTCAATGGGTTCACAAAACCGGTAAATGTGTGTAAGAGGAATTCATGGTGCAATATGATGGCTATACAAGAAACATTGAATATTATGTTTGACATGTGGTCATGCATTGTCCTGTTGGTAAATGGCAGTACATAAGGCCACAAGCACTAACACTTCGCCCTGCGGTGGCGCAGTGTGGTAACGCGTTCTCCTAGTGCGCCGCTAATCCGGGTTCGACTCCCAGCAGTGCAAAGAACGCTTACTCAGAGATCTCATAAAGATCGCACTGCTCACTGTAGTCCGGGGTTTGGTTCCCTAGGCCTTAAGAGGTTCGGATTCCTCGGAAAACAGTAGGTCCCGGCGCAGCATGACCACTGTAGTCTTTGAGCCGTAAAACCAAAAAACAAACCAAACCACTAACACTTCAGTGGTGGGGCCCATTAGCTCAGTTGAATAGAGCAGGGGTGGGTATGCATGAGGTCAGTGAGAGCTGCATTCCAACATATATATTATAAAGAGCCATGCCATAGTTACATAGTATTAAATACACAAATTTAATTAATATGGTTACATATTGTACCAAAGTCTTAAGTGCTGTATAAAATATACATGTAAGAAAATATACTATTAACTTTTTAGCTTACGGGCTGGAAATGAAATTTGTCGCTCCATGGGGAGATATCGCCTTCCCTTCCTACCACAAATCAACCAAAGTGGCACCTGAAAATGTCGCTACATGTAGTCAGAAAGGAGATGTAGCTGCGCTTAAGTGCAAATAAACATCGCCAAATAACTTTAGTGGGCATGTATTGTACGTTAGAGTAAAATAAAAAACCTACTCATGATATAATAGCATATTGTTAACTTTCCTACAAAGCAGTGAATAAACGGAAGAGAATGGGCAGAGGTCCTGTTTGTACAATAAATCTTTATTTCTGCCCTTTTACGTTACCACCCACGATCAAGCCATTTGTACTATGAACTTGACCATTGATTTGGAAAGAACACGAAAGT
>QLNU02015003.1:86111398-86134555 GCA_006491805.2 Dysdera silvatica
ATTATCAGCAACGTGTGTGAAGATGGTGAGCTGTTTCGTGACCTTGGTATACTGAAGCTTGTCATTAAAAAAAAACTTATCGTTTTGTGTGCCTTTAACTTGTGCTTCAGCCTATTATGCCTATGTTATTTCTTATAAAAATTCTTTTACCTGCTTTTGCATTTTCTTACATGTGTGCCATTTGAGACTGTAATTCAATGCTTATGATTACTTTCGCCATCTTTATTCAGTAACTCAAAGAAGTTTCAGAACATGAGAGAAGATTTTGCCTCTAACTGTAATTTTTTTAGCTATCTTCATAAGTATGTACCAACTTCATAAGTATGCTCTGTTAATTCTTTCCAATCCACATTGTCTGTCCAAAATAATCTTATAAAGAAAAAAATATCTTTCTTTGCCTGTCAAACCTGCTCAGAAAAATTTTAGGGATATAACCAGACCCTTTTATCTTCTAAAGTTTTTTGAATTACTGAATAAAGATGGTGAAAAGAAACATTGAGCTATAGCTCCAACACAAAGCAAACAATATTCAATAAACGAGCAAGAGAATGAAAAATAAAATTAAGAAATGCCACAGACTTAGTGTCACAATGTGAAATAAAGACAGACGACTGAACGGTTTTTAGCAATAATCCTTAGTAGGGTGTGCAGCCACCTTGAGGGGTTTCCAAACAGCTCATTCTCGTCATACATGTATTACTAAACATTATCTGGGAATGACTTAAGAATGTTTACCTGAAAATTAAAGTCTTTAATTTTTTATATATATCCCTAATTTTTTTATGGGCAGTGTATATCCATACAAGAGAGTTTTGAGACTTTACTATTGTGTTGATGAATCGTTAAATAAAATAATGTTGAAATTTTATAAAACTGGGATTATCTTACTGTCCAGTGCCTATGAATGGTAAGGGCTCTCTCTCTCTAGGTATTGTTTTTAGGTTTACCCATAGATATATATGTATGACTTAGATTGGACGTTGGCTGCCATTTGCCGTGACAACTATGGGGCATCCATCAGCGGGTCAATCAACTGTCTCTATAATTGCATATCATTGATTAAACCAGATATATATATTTCTTATATCTGTGGATAAACCACTTAATTTGTGCAATCTGGCATCAACCATATCGGGTTATATTCTCAGAGAATGTATAATTGTTAAAAAGTGTATATTATAAATATTAATCTTCGTTGCCCCCACACTATCTTTAATTACATTTATGTCTTTGCACTGCATATCTCCGACTTTGAGAAAATACGGTGTATATTATATAGGGGGCAGGAAGGAATGGCCTTTTTTTTTATCTGAATCATTGTAAATGCTTATATAAATATGCAATATACTATGGGCAGTGGTGAACACAGAGTGGAGGATTATAGGGATATATTCCCAGGTACCCACAGTAAGCTTTTACTGTGGTTAAATGCTATAACATAACCTTGGGCTGAATGGAATCAGAAAATTTTTGACCCACTGCCTTCAGCTCCTGTCTAGCACTGCCAGTTACATTGGACGGTTTCCCAATGTCCAATCTATCTATATATATACATACAGTAAAACCTCCCTACAACGATATCCGATATAACGATAAATCCCTCTACAACGATAATTTTTCTCGGTCCGTATAATAGTGTTGTAGAGAGGTTTTACTGTATATCTGTGGGTTTAACACTTTTAAGTGGCCGAATCGGCCACTTAAAATGTTGAAGGATTAATATATGGTGGCGTTTTCATGGAAAACATTGTCTATGTAGATACATTAAAAAATAACATAGTTGTGCAGCTGTATTCTATGTTTTATGTTTTGTTCAGTGTTGTACAGCTAATATGTTCTGAAGACAAAATGATGGCCTATTTCCAATGGTGAGCTGGACTTGGTTGTCATGAACCAATTGTTAAACTATTTTATATTGAAATAAGAACCAACTGTTTTGCTATATGCTGAAAGAGGGAAGTCGCACCCTCAGCAAACATGTCATTAAAATTAGGTAATTAAAAATAAAGAAAAGGTCTTAAGTTTTAAATCAGTGGCTTTGCTTTTTTTTAAGTACATTTGTTCCTTTTCATTAACAGTATAATTTAGTTGTATCTATGCTGTATTGGTTATAGAAGTGTTTAAATTTACTATGTTATATGTCAGTGGCGTAGCATAACTTCAAAAATGGTTTCTCTCTAAGTGTTCAATATCCTCCCACCTCTCAAATAAAAAAGCACCCACTCACGTATATAAATTGTGACTTTTATTCAAAGTGAGAATGATGATGAGTGTTTGGGTTATAGCCCACTTTTGAAGTCATATTGCACTACTGTTGTGTATGAAGAAAAGTTTGATGATTTCATTCTCTTCTTTGCCCAAATGATATCTATTTTGTTTAATGGTTATAATTGTGTCTGATGATTAATAGCACTGAAAAAAAGATTAACAAAATATACTTTTAAGTATACAAAACGTATTTTTACATATAGTATTTTTCATATTTTTATCACTGTCACATACCCGTGACTGGTCGAGATATTAAAAACGAAAGCAATATAAAAATCTAATGGCCCTGCAATGGTGACACATTCGCATAGTGTGCCGTTATACCCAAGTTTGACTCCCAATGGTGCCCCAAAAAAAATATGCTTACTGAATATCTGCTTGATGTAATCTGGGTGGGGGGGGTTGGTTCCCTAGGCTTTGAGGGGGTTTGGATTCCTCTGGGGAAACCCAGTCCTGGGGCAGCATCACCCATACTATCCTTGCACTATAAAACTTAAACAAAATTCTAAGGGAAATAGAAAAGTGAGGTGAATTTGCAAGAAATGAGTGAAATTTGAAAAAGGATTTATAGAGTTATGAAACAGAATAAGAAAAAGGCGAATATGCAGTGAAATCCCTTGTTAGCAGACACTCGCCAGACAGAAAAATTCTCCATAAAAGAGGGGGGGGGTGGATCATTCTAGAGTAGATGAAATATTACATTTCGATCAGTTAAATATTATTTTTAAATGCATATTCTTGGGTACATATGGCAAGTTTAAGGTAAAGGACGTAAGCATTTGTTGAATGTAACAAGTAAATTTACAACAAAACGTTAAATTTTATTTATACAAATTGAATGCTACACAGGTCAAATTAGAAACAATTTTTTTTTATCAGCGTTTTTTAGGTGTAGTAACAGAATGCTGATGTTATGACATGGTTAGATGGTGGAACGTTTCTAAAGAAAAGAAATGTTTTCTGCCTCCGTTGGGGCACAATCCCATGACCTTCTACAATTCGGACAACAGGTGCTCGTACCAACTGAGCTACAGGGTTTCAAAAAATACGCTTTAATACGTTCGTAGGTAGTTGATTGTTTAGATATGCTGTTGCTCAGTTGGTAAGAGCACCTGCCCAGATTGTAGATGGTCTTGGGATCATGCCCCACTAGATGCAGAGAACATTTCTTTACGAACGTTTCACCATCTAACCATGACATAACATTGGCGTTACTATTACTACGCCTAAAAAAGTTGATAAAGAAATCGTTTTTGAAAAGGTAAATGTTAAAATATATTCACCTTGAAAAAAAAAATGATCAATAACTATATGGTGGGTTTTACTCACCACTCCTTCTCCTCCTCCTCTGAAATGCATTTCTAATTGCGAGAGTAAATCCACCATTTTTCCTCCATTATACTTACAGCATCTGTGTGGTAGTCAAGTAAATGATTATAATAAATTTAAATTGCAATAGCTTTGTGTTGATAATTGTTTGTTGGTTGCACACAATATATCACTATGTGATTTATTTAGTATCAAGGCCTTTATTAAGCATTAGTTATTTGAATCAGCAAATCCGAGTAAATTGCCACTCTTTGCAGAGAAACAACTCTTTGTTCTAAAGTGGAAGTTGTTTCCTTAGCTCTTACCCTGTTTATGCATAATTTCGTGCGGTGCCAGGAGATATGCCTACAAAGGCTGCAAGTGTATTTTGTCCAAACAGAGTCCTAGTTTAATGGAATGAATCATGAAAAGAAAGCAATGTCCCTGTCTGTATGATTTATACCACAAGCAAGGGTTTGAAATATATTACTGTAAATTAGTTTCTTTCTGCTGAGGATGTTCATTAAGAAGGGTTTTCACTGTATGCGTTGAAGCGAAACTTATCTATGATATCAAGTTCTGTGCAGTGTTTTGCAAATTGCTGATCTCTTTATTAAGCAAATTACCATTTATATCCTCAAAGTTTGGGGTTTTCCCAACATTAATCCCGAGTAACTTCTGCGTGGAAACCGAATTCAACTGTAAGTGAGTTTTTCCCCCGCGGTACTAGACAAGACTTCGAAAACCCATGGTAATATAAACTTCATCCATATAAATACGTGACATAGCCCCACTGTGTTAAACTTCACATTGATGTAATGAAAAGGCATTCATCTGCAATATAAAACATCAAGATTTGTCTTTAATATTGTAATATTGCCCAGCTTTTTCCGATCTTCATCGATTCACAATCAGATTTATTTGGGGACAGATCTTCGGACGGTCGGAAAACGGTTATTCCCAGACCAGCTTGAACTTAGCTGAACTTGCCGTGTTTTTTGTATCTCTACCAGTGGCTGAGTTTTTCTAATTATTGTTATCCTCGTCAGTTCTCATACCTTTTCATAATTTGTTTTTACGTAAAAAAAAAATAATAATTTTCAGGTATTTTTCAGATTTATACGCAATATGATTTTCTCTTTGACTTTTCTTCTATGATGATATGCTTTTTCTCTGTGTATATATACATGCTGTTGCATAATTGTAACATATAAGAAACATTCTTCAACTTATTAATCTCTAGTATCTTTTGAATTCACTGTTTGACTGTCAGGTTTTACATGCCATCCCCAAGCAATGAAAAATTACGAAAACGAGCTGTGCTTCATCGTCAGAAAAATCGTCATAAAAATAGGTATTTGCATCCAGAGATTTGTAAGTGTTAATTGGAACACGGCGTTCTTGTGTGAAGGTTCGTCATGTGACTGTCCTTTTCATCATTAGCTATGTTTGAAGCTTCACTATAATGTAACGTACGGTTCTCATCCTTTGCGTCATTAGCTATGTTTGCAGATCCCTGCTTTATTAAATGCTGTGCAAAAACTATGAGAAAACATCCTAGTGTATTTTTAGAGCAAGATGCTTTCCTTATCTGTCAAAAAAAAAAAAAACCTCTTTGTCCCGAAACAATCGCTGCAAACTTTGCTTGCTAACTGCATTTAATGCTTTTCCTTGAACTTTAACTCGATTTAGCCCACAAAACGAACCTAATTTTAGCCCTTTGCAGTCCAAGAATTTTTTAATACAAGTAATTAGTAACTACAGTGGTGATCTAATGACATCAGTGAAGTGCAAAGGATTAAATATATCCCCGTGATTGGAAAACGTCAAATGTCATTGTTGTAAGTGATTTGGAAAGAGCTGTGAGAAGGCAATTCTCACAGCTCCTACAATGACTTAGTATAGTGATTGCTATTCTCTTATTATACCACCTGGCATAGGATTCCCCATATGTAGATAAAGACCAGTTAGTGGTCACCCTCAGCCATCAGTTCCACCTTAGTTAATGTCATAATGTGGAATATTAAAGTTTCGCAGCTTGTTAAACAAAAGTCTTATCGTTTTTGTAGACCTCTGACTGATATTTTGATTCTTCATGCCACTACAGTTTCAAGTCAAATTCTAAACGATTATGTTCAACCATTTGCCATCTGATGTTGTTAATTTAGTCCTAATTTAAATGTTTTATATAAATGTTGTGATATGTCACTTCATGTTAAGTGAGTGTCTACATTGCATATGATAATAATTTTTATATCAGTGTAATGTCTACATTACTGAATTCGAGGTTCCCAAACTACTGAAAAACCTGTTAGGGAATTTTAAAATGTTCCTGAATGTCAGGGGGGGGGGGATTTTTGGTCAAACTTAGAAAACTCAGAGAAAACTTCTCTATCGAATAACTAAATCTCTCATGAACGTGAAACCATTTCCCTGCAACCGAAGTTCATTGGGCCCTATGGTAACACAATGTGGTAACATGTTCGCCTATTGTGCTGTTAACCCGGGTTCGACTCCCAACAATGCAAAGAAGACTTACTCAGAGATCTCATAAAGATCACACTGCTCACTGTAGTCCTGGGTTTGGTTCCCTAGGCCTTAAGAGGTTTGTATTCCTCGGATAATTGTAGGTCCTGGCACAGCATGACCACTATAGTCCTTGAGCCGTAAAAACCACAAACAAACAAATGAAGTTCATTTGAATCCACAGAGAGAAGTCAAAGAAATTATAGTTAGGGAAAGTGACCAGAAAAGTCAGGGAATTTTTTTTTTTTTTCAGCTGAGTAGGAGCCTTATAAAGATATCGTCACACTGAAATTTCGTTTTAGTCAAATAACGAATATTGTGTCAAAAGTCATGGTTTTTCGTGTAACCCAGCAATGGGGAAAGGTAATGGAATTTAAGTAATAGACATATCGCACCCTTGCAACTAAAGCGTTACAACTCAAAATTCAGTGAAAATGACTTAATATTACAACCAAATGTAAGAAAACAGTGCTGCATTTTGCCATGCAAAATGTTAGGTCATAAGTTATTTGGGTTTCTGCTAGTTGGCACATGTCATTAGATGAACACAACATCCCTCAATTCAACCAGAAACAGTTTTTTGCATTTTCTGAAGATTGGGATTTTTTGAGTTGTAACACTTTCGTTGCAAGGGTGCGATATGTTTGCCTTAAGCTGTATGTGTTTTTCAAACCATTGATATTATTATATGTCTGTTATGCTCATATAATTTGAAAAAATGCATAGCTGCCAATTGCTCAAGAATGTCAAGAGCATCTTCATAAATACATGTTAACTCTGCGTGCCCCATGTAGGTCTCCATTTACTTCGAAAAACACTTGTGCGATTTTATCGGAGACAAATTTAATGAAGAGAAAACAAGCAGCTTATTGAGCTTTAAAGAAGAAGAACGGATAATTATGTATACATGTACATTGATAATTTTTTTTTAAGATCATGAAACTAAGAATTACTAAAATTACATTTTCCAAAAATACTGTTGAAGCTCATTTCATTATTGCTCTACTTAATGTATGTGAACTCTAAACACTTTGGAAAAGTGTTGGCTGTGGAGGATAATTTTTATGTGTTAACTGAGGTAATATACGCAATTGTTAATTTTAGTCATAATGACAAAATATTTTAGTAATTTCCAATAAACCTCATTAACATACTATATTTACTTTGTATGTATATATATTTGTGTATGTATGTATTTAAATGTATTGGGAAAAAAATGTGAATATAATTTTTAACAGAGCATTTTGGAAACACCTGTGATTTCTGTAGAGATAAATGAAAACTATTAAGCTAATCAAATTGGAGGTTTTGCAATATAATATAAATTAAGCAAATGTTGTTAATAGTATCATATAACACAAAAAAAAATTATGTTTATTGTATTGACGTTGCATTACTTTCAAATAATGCTTCTGAAAATCCTTAAAATATTACGTAATTGCTCCTGAGAAAGTTTTCCCAGTGTTGGCAGGTATGGAAATATGGTTAGTATGTTTAGTTCAATGTGTATAGTTATGAGTAATATTCAACTTTGTTTTTGGTTATTTTGATTAAACCTGACACCACACTTTTGATGGAAATAAGCATGTTATATCTTGTAACCATGTCAACACTCAGTTACTAATGGGTAATCCAGGTGACATAATTGTATTACTATGGAATTGTGTAGTAAGTAATATAGAATAATGGGTATATTTTTTCCTGTCAGTATCACAAGAAGTCTTTATACCATCATGTGTGTATCTATTGTTAGAACGAAAACCTCCATTACTCATATGCATTAAAACCATCCAACAAACCATATGGGCTATTGATTGCTATCCAATTGTCACATCATCAGATTGCATTTGATACGTAAACTCGTGTCCAAAGTGACACTCAATGTTGTTTCAATGGGAGAGGTACATATTTTGCTCTTTAACTCTCGTTGTACTTTATTTATAAAAAATCATTTTGCAGAAAATTAAAGGACTATAAACACTTAACAGAATTACAACAAATTGAATTTTTTCAGTTATTCTATGAAGGAGAATCCACGATCAAAAAAGTACAAAAATTGAAGGTAGAAAACAAAAAGTCATTTTAAAAAAAAAAACAGATTTAGGGTCACAAATTTTCTTACATAAACATAAATAATCATTTTCTAATAATTCTACATGTTTAAGTGAGAAAATTTGTTATTCTGAATCAGTAGGGGGTGGATTCCATCAATTTTAATTGTAAATTCTCCTTCATAGAAAGCCTGAAAATTTTTGATTTATTGTAATTCTGTTAAGCGTTTACAGCCCTTTAATTTTCTGTAAAATGATTTTTCATAAATAAAATATATTGAGAGTTAGAGACCAAAGTATGTACCTCTGACATTGAAATAACATTGAATGTAACCTTAATTTTGGACACCAGTTTATATACACATTGGTTTGATCGCTCCAGTTTGCTTTTTATTGAGGGCCCCAGTTGTTGAGTGGTTGTGACCACTGCCGCCTTTGAGTACAGTAGATTATGTTCGACCCTCAGTTGGCTTAGTTGTGTGTGAATGTATTATGGTTCAGAGGTCGCATTAAACTATCAGTCCCTTCTAGATCAGTGGTCCGCAGAAAAATCTGGACATTATTTGCATTTTTAATGTTTGATTAATAATAAAACAAAAATAATATTCTAAGTGATTCTCATATTCTGAATGACAATTTCCACCTTTATATTGCACTAAATTCACGAAATGTGGTCCGCGGGATTTAAAATTAATCGGCTTTTTCAAGCAGTGAATTTAGTAGTCCACGAGGTCCGAAAGGTTGGCGACCACTGTTCTAGATGACATCTAAAGTGAAACTAGTTTTGAAACGTAAAATGTATCAGTAAACTTTTTAAATCCTTAAACTCGTATTGGTACTTTATAAAACTTACTGGAATATTGAAGTTATGCTAAATAAAACAAAACCTTGGTAAGTCGTCACATTGATAACCCATCATTCTGGATTAGTTATCATTTTTCTGTGGTTTCATCTGATTCTCCTAAACTGTAATGTAATAACACCTTCATTTACGTGTCACTGGTTCTAATGCTATAGTAATAACTCGTCACTGTAGGAAAACATTAAGAAGGGCATAAATTACTGTATAGATATTGATAACAATGCAGTATGTTAAGTAGAGTAGTGACACACTGTGTGAAAGTAATAAATCAAAATAAAAACACAAATTATTTCATTTTAATTTTAAAAACATTGACCGCTGATTCAATAGCATGTGAAACCGGTCAGAATCTTTTCTGATCAAAATAGCCACTTACTACTGGCTGTCCAGTGTTTTAAAATTAAACTGTGGTAATTTGTGTTTTTATTTATTGCAGTTTATTCTCAAATGACCACAAGAGATTTTACTTCATAGATTTTTTAGATGAGAAACATTGAAGTTCAAGCAATGAAAGTGACAATGAGGAAATTCATTCACTATTTAGTAAAACTTTATTGCCATTCACTACCTTATGTCAGTTCGTGATACTACCAATAATGAATTCGAAGCACTAAATGTGTTTTGGCGAAAAGGATTATGGGAAGGTGTTTCTTTCTGCCAAAATTAAACAAGTACTTGGTATCATAATATATGTGTACTGTAAGTAGTATATTGAAACTTGAGTGCACAACTAAAGCTAAACAAAAAAGAATAATGTTAAACTTTTTTTATTATTATTTGCATAATATATAAGTATGATTTCTTCTATTGATTGGTTTATATTAGTTTTGTAAATATCATGATGTGGTTAAAACTTGCATGATCGTTACAGTAAAGCACATTAAGTACTTTCAGTCATTACTCCGCTTAAGTTGTCATAATTTCTTAGTTCCCTAAGTGATAACTTGTTAAGGTTTTACTTGATTTTGATATGTTTTATCGATATAAGTTTGTCCAGTAGCCCTAAACTTTATCTAGTACTAGTAAAAAGTCTGTCTGGCACCCCTTAACGCAGTTTTTTTTAAATAATTATACATAGTGGACTATGTAAAATATAAATATAAAAAAATAGTAATTTTTTTACAAAAATGTGTTGAACAAAAGATGATTGACTGTAGTGAGGAAAGTGATTTTCATAATCTATGTTTTATGTAGAGGATGTTTTCAAGGTCATTTGAAAGTCAAACCGGTTTTTGCAAAGGGAAACCAATATTTTTTATTCTTAATTAAAAAATAAACAACTTTTGTATAAATCATTTGCTTTTTTCAGTATAGTACTTAGTTTCACAGATACTTGAAAAGGTAAACTTGAAGAAATTCATGCCATATCATAGACAACCAATATTGTATTTGAAAAATGAAAGAAATTAAGTATGCAGTAATTGGCGAGGAACTGTACACCCAAAAGTACATCATACATATGATTAGTTGATGAAGTCATACCGACGACTTATATTCGGTAGAAATAAATATATAGTACACATAGTACTAATGGATACCAAGGCAAGACTTCTTACTACCATCATTCAACTTTTCACCTAACTTCTGTCGTATAGCTGTCCATTTAACGTAAATTATTTGAAGTTAATACTTAAGTATTAAAACACAGAAAGAATTTCATACAGAAAATTTATAGTGATATACCCACACTACTTCAGAAAATAGGCAACAGCACACACACACACAAAATGTTTGTGTAAATATTGGGAGAAAAGTGCCTTTTTCGTACATATTTATCTTTCCTTCAAAGAATTAAAAAAAAAGTGCATTGAAGTAGGGGAGCATCGTTTTGAGTGTTTGTTATAAAGTAATCTAATTGAGTTAACATTATTTTTTATGTCATTTTTACAATAAAAATTTCTTTGTCTATGATATAGCGTGAATTTCTCTATTCAAGTTTACTTTTCAAATATCTGTGAAACTAAGCGCTAAATTGAAAAAATGGTGTATACAAAAGTAATTTTTTTCTAGAAATAATAAAAAAAAATCCTGGTTTCCTCTTTAAGAAAATTAGTTTGACCTTGAAAACATTCTCCATATAAAATATAGATAATGAAAATTACTTTTGCCCCTTAAAGTCAATTAACTTTTTTGTAAAACACTTATTTTTTTAGCTATTTTACTTTATCAATTTACGTGGTCCACCCGGTATATCTCTGGAGTACTCTGGCATTCCAAGGTTAAAGATCTAATAGAAAGTTCAGGGATTCTATCTTTATTCTTATGTATTTTTTTTCTGTGACTTTCTTCTGTACTGCTTTCTCATTTTTTTTCTTGGCTCATGCATCTTCGATAATCCTATCTATTGTCTTTTGCAGCTATGACTATTTGGGGAGTGGGTGAGTTGTGTTGTCTTGTTAGCATTGTACTTTAATAGAAATTTTCACCAATCATATGTTACATTCATCTTTTTTTTTTTTCAACAGATCACATCATTTATTTCCCCTTTCACCCAATCCCGTTTTTTGTTGATTTGTGTTTTCCAGTTAGCTTTTTCCTTATGCCTTTCCCTCTGTCACATCAAGTATGCACACTCCTATAACCGTTTTTTATTTTCCAAACTTCTTGCATTTGTTCTGTACTTACTGAGCTTGTTTAATTGATTTTTTATATTTATTAAAATGTGCAGCAGAATTCCAGTTATTTATACCCAGTGTACTATGTTTCTATCCTTTATTTTGAAAGTCGTGATCTTGTGCTCATGATGGCCACTATATTTAGGAAGCAATGTACATAAATTCATCTTAATGATTTATTGAATGCTCACAATTCATGGACAGGGTACTATTACATTTAGTAAGCATGATAGAATTGCAATTCATATACATAGAAAAATACCCATCTCTCTGTCTCAGTGGACATATTACCATTACAAAAGTCGTGTAATGCAATTACAGTTAATTGTCATGATTAAGATAATTTTTTTGCGGTAAAAAAGTCAAAATTTGTGGAAAAAATTTCAAGTTCCATGGAAATTTTAAAAAATCATGGAAGAAATGTAACGCTAATATTAAAGAAAAACAGGAAATCCAAATTCTGGAACAGTAATACAAATAGCTATCAGGTTACTAAATAAACATTATATAGCAAGATCTCTACATCCGAAGGTTGTATGTTCCAAGACCAATCACTTTATACTTTTTTTTAAATGCAATGAGTTGTAATTTTTTTAAAACCATTAGTTTGCATTTTAATTTCTTTGCCATGGCTTTGACACTCATTAAAATTCGTTTCAAAATCGTTAAATTTTAATATGAAAATAGACAGGTCACTGCTGCAGCTTCGAGGAAACCTTTCTAGACACCAAAAGGATGGAGCAAGACCTCATAATACTGCATATGTCTTCGACGTTATTCGGGAGCATTTTGGTGCTTGCATTATTGCACACAGGGAATGGAAAAGAATGGCTAACCTATCCCCAGATCTTAGCCCCTGTAATTTTTTATAGGGGGTATTTGAAGGATAACATTTACGGGGACTTCTGATCAACCATTGCCAACCTAGCGAACAGCATTTTAACCTGAATTTCGAAGATTGACATTTCGACACTTGAAGTGGTTTGTGCTTAAATGGAGAAAAAGCTTCATAGTGGCATTTGTTCATAAAGTTTCATTTGTTCTGACAGTACACATTTTGCACATCTTATTTCATAAACAATGTTAAATTTACTACAAATTTATGCATTTTCTTCAAACAATAAAAGTTTTATAATTATTTAAAAAAAAACTGCCCTTATTAGGCTGCCCTGTATTTTATTATGAAGAAACATTATACCAAAAATGTTGAAGTTTGCAGGGTGCAAAAAAAGGGAGTAATATGAATTAATAGGAAGTAAAATTATACAAAAGTTTCGAAAAAAATCTTAATTTTCAGGCAGAAAAATATATTCATATTTGTCATTTACTGTGCCTTTGTCCTTAACTTAATATATTAATGCTCCTTCTCTCATCTGAGTGGGATTCTGATGTGAATCATCATAACTTAACCCCCAGTAGGGCAATCAAATATCTTGCATATACACAGTTTAAATACCTTTTTTTCTGTCAAATTTCACTCAAAATATTTTCTTCTGATGGTAGTGTGAAAATTATTTAAATCTAAAAATTATAAGAGAAATTAAGCCACAATAGAAAAATCTAAAGAGCAAAATCATTGAAAAATGCTAAAATTTGCAATATACACTGAAAAACACTTCAAATTCACGGAAAATGTCATGAAAATTTTCACCATGGTAAAGTTACTGCCTTAGTTATGCTACCTTTACAATTCATGGACAGGGTAACAATTAAATTTAGTGGACATGGTAACAATTACAATACGTGGATATTGTACAATCTCAGTGATGAATCTTGCATCCATTTCCTCTTCTCCTGGACAAAGATTCTGTGGTAACTTTGATGTCACTTTATTATACTATATTATATGGATTTTTGATTATCCATATTTGTTATGGTCTCACAATTAGTCCAAATAATTGGAGTTCTGCTGTACTTTCAAAATTTTCTCTGGGTGTGTTGTATAAACAAATCTTTATGAAAGTGGAAAACCAGTTACGAGAAATTTAAGTGATTGCAATAAAAACCAGCATGAACACATTTTTTTGAAAGAAATCATTAAATTCAAATCGTTAGAGGTTTTCCATGTATCTGGAATTGTCAGTGAATTTAAAATCAACCCTAGAAGCCAAAGAGAAACCTTCTCAGCTTCTGTTTCGAATAGAAAAATCAACCACAAACATGTTGCCGTTTTCCACACAGCTGGGTTCTCTCAATATGTCAGGGATTTTGCAATGTTAGTGGGAATCTTGTTACAATAGTTCTGTGTTAACGCTGCAGTCATTTTCAATAATTATTATTAACAGTAACAAAATAAAGAGAACATTTTTGCAAAATGTTTAGTATAGTTATATATGACTGCACCAGCTATTTTGTGGAAACGTTCCTTTTATTAGATTAATGCAGTGTGTCGCCACTAAATTGAACAATGAAAAACCTTGAAAAGAATGATTTCACAAATAATCAGTATAATTTAGACACACTGCACTAATCAGACAGAAGCAAAAATTACACAAACTTTATTGGTACAGTTAATTTATATAAAATGTTAAAAACGTTGCTAATAGCTTAACAAACAGTTATTTCGACACTGGCGTAAGGTTTAAAAACACGACGTTTCGGGAGCCAACTGCTCCCTTTGTCAAGTGAAGGCAGAATGCTAATAGCTATTTCCAAAGCATGCAGGTTATCATCGTCAGAGCATGGTGACTTCTGTTTATAAATAATTTCACATTTCAGAATATTAATAAAACTCATTAATATTTAAATCTTCTGACTGCATTCAAAAAGAAAAAGAGTTTTACAATATATTGACTGTGATGAGTAATGTTTAACTTATTAACATTTGAATATTTCTGTTTGAATAATAACTCAATGTGTTAGTGTTGGATATGAACTCATTGTATGTGTTGTACTGCTTGCTGTATTTCATTCCATGTCAAAAAAAAAAATTTACATTCTACTTGCATATAATATCTTGATTTGATTAAATGCTCACACAAGTACTTGCAGATTTTCTCACTATTTTTACAAGTTTCTCATTGATGTAATTTTTGTTTTATAGCACACAAGTTCACCCAGAAACATCCGTCGGCAAACGGAAGCTCGGAAATCAGGTAAGTGAAAGAACCAGATAAACTTTTAATCTTGCAATCATTTCAACAAGGTTTTCTTCACAAGCGCAGCACTTGTAGAAAAGCATACTATAGATTTTTAAATTGAAAATTTCTTTTCTAGGTTATTCGCAAAGGTTGGATGTGCATTCATAATTTGGGCATTATGAAAGGAGGATCGAGGGATTATTGGTTCGTTTTGACATCTGAATCCCTATCCTGGTTTAGAGAAGAAGAAGTAAGTTATTTTCAAGCATACACTCACACACAAACTCTGGTGAATGTTTATTTCGTTACATTTTTGGTAAATATAGTAATAGTAGATGATTTATTCTCTTCACAATCTTGCTAAATGAAGCACCATCAGTCTTTAGAAGTACTGTTTAACGAAGTTAAAACTTTAAATATACAGTTTTTTTATTGTGGTAGCCCTTGACTAGCATAGTGGTAACTTGTAAAATATTATTACCCTTCACAGGGATAACACAATTGCCAAATAATGGTCAACATACAAAGCCACCGGGGCAAACTTTTTATGAGTTTTTCGTGGGTATTTTTTTATTACAAATAAATTTTACATCCACGTATTAGTAACTCAAACTAGAGCTATTTTTGAAAAACAAAAATAGCTCTAGTTTGAGCTACTAATACGTGGGTGTCAAATTTATTTGTAATAAAAAAATCCCTCATGAAAAACTCACAAAAATCTCGCCCCGGTGGCTTTATGTGTTGACCATTATTTGGCAATTGTGTTATCCCTGTGAAGGGTAATAATATCTTACAACTTAATATTCGAAGAAAAAAGCGTTTTTTCTTGTCCTCATTCGTCTAGTAGGTCAAGACACCGCGGGGACCCTGGTTCGAATCCGGGATGAGGACGGCGTCTCTTTTTCTCCTAAACAAAAATAGCTCTAGTTTGAGCTACTAATACGTGGGTGTCAAATTTATTTGTAATAATAGTAGTAACTTGTTAGTTAGTAAAGTTTGTTAGTACTTGTTCATAGTTCATTGTACTGTCAGTCCATTTTATATTCAAATAATATCGTCAAATGCATGCCGTTTTCCTGCCTGCTGAGGTTTGATTCCATATGCGTCAGGGTTTCAAATTCCTCGAATAACTATATCGCAGCGCAGCAGCATCTTAACCTACCCTTGTGCTGTAAAATACAAACACGTTGCTGTCTCTGACAGTTAAGTTTATACACCCAGATTTTTTAGTTCAAACTGAAGCTCCTTGGCCTATAAGAATCAGAAAATAGACAAAAAATACCTAAGATTAAGTTTAATTTAGTAAAGTGTAGCTTTCTATCCTGACGTTCTGCCCACTGAGACATAATTGGCATGGCATTGACTTCACATTTATGCTCTCATTTTTAACTCGTGTATTAAAGCAAAGGATTGTAAAAGAAGATTCGAGACAATTAATTGCCATGCCAATCTTAACTTTAAATCAAAATTTCTGTATTTTACTATGCTGTTTATTTTTAATCAGATTCATTTGCTTTGTAGGAAAAGGATAAGAAATATATGTTGCCCCTTGATGGCCTGAAGCTAAGAGATGTTGAATCAGGTTTCATGTCTCGAAGACACACTTACGCATTATTCAATCCCGATCAAAGGTTTGTAGACCGTATTTCTTTTAAACCTAATGCATTGTGCTGCAGCTGCACCATGGCAAAATTTATTAATTTTCATCATATGAACAATTTTTTTTTTTTTTCATTTTAGTTTTTAAATTCTAGGATTGTATATAGTTAGTTTCAGCCTTGTTAATCCAATCTTGGACAGCCTGTGAGAAATAAGCTAAAGGTAGATTTCATACCTCAAGGCTTAAACTAAACTGAATCCAACATCACTTCAATCTTCCAAGAGCCCCCAACCACAGGCACACCACATTACAATGGTAGTTAATTTTACTGACTTAATAAAAGTCTTGCTGTAATGTATCGAATTAAATATAATTATATTAAATACATGTAATATAAATAATAAACAACGTAAAATAATCAATATGAAAAAATAGTATAAACATCTTTATTTTTAATGTAATATTAAATAATAGTAAAATCAAGGGGATCGATGTAAAGTAAAGAAATTCGCGAGGGCGCCGATGGCAAAAAATTAGGGGGCTTCTGTACTAAACCTTCAAGGTTTCTTATTGATACAATCCTGTATCCAGTTTTGAGATACAGAAATACAAACAAAATGATCTGAACTGTAGCATTCAGTAAGTTTCCTAACTTTTTAATACTGCTTCACTTCTACCGATTCACTGGGATACTCACAATTAACTGTTTCTTAAATCAAGTTTCCTATTGAACCTGGAATTGTCAGGGAATTTGCAGTCATTGAGAGGTGTCAGGGAAAAACTAAATATTTTGGTCAAACCTAGAAAAGTCAGGGAAACCCCTTCCTAACCTGGTCTGAGCAACTATATTTCACTCAAACGTGAAGCTATTTTCCGCAAAACCGAGGTTTGATTCAAAGTTTTTATTTGCGATCAGTTAAGGAAAAACCTTAAAAGTCAAGGAATTTTTTTCTCCATTCCGAGGTGCGCGATCCTGCTTAAATTAAACTTCATTACTGTCTATAAATAAAAAGATGAAAGTAAATAAAGTATAATATCTGTGTTTTAATTATATGTGTTTCATTTACACCAGTGTCACATGTATGTTTTTGGTTGAGAATTTTAAAACATCGCATGCATCTAGGAAAGAAGAGGGTGTGCGGAACTCAAACATTTAACGACAGTGGTTCTAAGTAGGAGCAAAATAGCCTCTAAAGAGGCAACATATTAAATTCGCAAAATTGGGAAAGACCATAGAAACTGTTAAATAGGCCATGAAGTATCCACTTCAAAAATAAAATTACTATAGTAGAACTTACGTGTAGTGGACATCTCAGGACTTGATAATCTGTCTGTTCAGGAGTCGTAGGACATAACAAGCATTGGGACTGGGAATTGGGAAAAGGTCCATGAAATGGAGATGTCTGCTCTTCAGGAGTATCTGTTATGTAAGTTTTACTGTAATATGAAAAACAAATATATATAAAATGATACAATAGTCCTAACTATATTAAGATAAAGGCAAACATTGTTTCTGAGTAAGTAGTAAAATTGTAACTAACTTCCCTCAGATTTGGGAGCAGCTGAATTTGATTTTTTTACATTATGTTTCATCGAATTGTCTGAATTTAGTCAAGCTCTTCATCTAATATTGATAGCGTGTAATCTCACTTTAATAATTGTTGCAAAGAGAAATGATCTTTGATTATGTTATTGTAACAATACCACAATTAGACATGCAAAAACTTCTTTGCTCCCATAAGCCATTAGGATCTCACTAAACTTAGAGACAGTAATGTTATAGTATGAAATATGTGTTTTTATTAATATTTTTATGTTGTAAGCAAATCAGTACATTTATTAGAAATATTTCTTTCATTATCATTAAAAAACAAATCGTCCACAAAGCGGTGAATATAGCTCAGAAGTGGGCGACAAAGAAAGATCCACTGCACTAAATGACAGGGGTCTGAAATGTAATGCTATGTGATATGATTATTCTGTACCTGTAATTTTTTTGCATGATCTAGAAACGTCTATAAAGATTCACGCCAACTTGAATTATCGTGTGCAACTCAAGAAGAAGTAGACAGCTGGAAAGCCTCCTTTCTGAGAGCTGGAGTGTATCCTGAACGTTCATCATCCGAAACAATGAATGGTGACGATGAGTCCACCGAAAACACAACATCAATTGATCCCCAATTGGAACGACAAGTGGAAACAATAAGAAACTTGGTGGAATCCTACATGAAAATTGTGACAAAGACCCTGAAAGATCTAGTGCCAAAAGTGATCATGCACATTACCATTAATGACGTAAGAATTTTATTTTCAAATACAAAGCTTGTTATTTTATTAAAGTAACTGTTCGTGATGTCACGGTGCAATTCCAGTTATCTGAACTTATTTCCAACTGAGAGTGGTCTACATTACTGATGTAATGATGCTACATCATTGCATTAATTATGTGATGTAGTGGTATTACAAAGGGTGAGTAAGCACAATAATGTTGGTCAAATGACAGTTGAAATCCATGTTTCTCTACCTTTTTCACCACTCCCCCCTTCCCCCTTTTAAATAGAATAGCAACTTCCTACCCTAACCAGCACGGGCTTGATCTGGCAGGGGCGGGGGGGCACACCCTCCCTAGTTTTTTTTTTAAGAAAAGAAACAAAATTGTACTTTTTCCCAGACCCAACTGACGAGCTATTCTTCGATTTGCCCATGCAACCTCTTTTAAATTGTGACACGTGCTGATATTGAGCATTGTCCTGTCAGAGAAGCAATGTTATAATCGACATAAGTAGCCACAATAAAAGTCCAATGACATTTTTTACCTTGAAATCAAGTTTTGATCCTTACATACATATGTTGTTTTTTGAGTAGTGGCCACTATTTATTTTCTAGATACATAGCATACATACAAGGTTCTAAGTTTTACGGGCCTTCGATGTATTCACCAGCGTTGCATACAATGTGTTCCCAATGACACGAAAGCCTTTGTATACCGTTGGCTCTGCCTAATCTCTGGATGATGCAATGAGAGCGATCTGTTGCCTAAAAGTCTTCAACTATTTAAAAGCGAATCTCACACAGTAGTTTCTTCATCCGAGGGATTAGGTCGAAGTCTCAGGGGCTTAAATTCGGAGAGCATGAAGGCTGGTAGAGCACTTCCCAGCTTCAGCGATTGAACAAATCAGATACAGCTCCTGCTGCATGCGCCCTTGCGCTGTCGTGCAGATGTGTCTGACACATTTTTTTGTCCTCTTTGCTGAAGGCTGTTACCCAGCTTGCTATTTTTCGGTAAGGTAATTAATGTGTATGCACTACAAGCCTCTCGCAATCCTTGGTTATACTGTCATGCATTGCGACCTCTAGGACATTCGATTTTTAACTATCTACTCTTCCTCTGAAAATATTACGACTGTGGTCTACGACCACTCATTCATAAATGCTCTGTTCCTGTTATCACTGTGTACGGTCATGGAGGAGGAATGGTGAGTTCATTTGCACTAAAGGAGAGTGGGCATTTAACTTACCTATGTTATAAACGACATCGCCTGGCTCCGTTCCATGGCTTCGCTACAGCATTGTTGTCACTACTAAAAAAACAACTCCTGTGGATAGGGTGTGTATGAATTTGTAGGAAAAGTTATGGAAGTTTTTTCTAACTGGAAAAGTCAGGGAAATTTGAAATACAAAGGCCTGAGTCAGGGAAATTTGAAATTCATTGTTATAATAAATAGCTTATTAAAATAATTTTTCTGAACTGTGCTTTTCATTCCACATTGCATACTGAAAATTTTGAAAAACTTGTACTTTTGACTAAACTTCTTCCAAAAATTACCCTTTTGCACCAAAACTAATATAATTTATATAAAATTATTAAGCCCATATATTTTTCAGGAGAAAATGTTTGCCAAATATATAACTAAAACTTGGAAAAAAAAGTGTTTTTAGCTAAATTATCTAATCTGTAAGGAATTTTTATCATACCAATCTCTTTTCCTTTAAATAGTCTATATTCATACACATTTTAAATGAAATAGAAGATGAAGCATCAGCTTTGCGATTATATAGTTAAACTCTTTTATAATGAACTCAAGAAGGGCCAAATGGAAATGTTGCTGTAAATATTTAATTAATGCAAGTTTTTAGTGTAAAGAAATATTCTTTTTAATACAGCTTTTGAATTTGTAAATTTACTTTAATTGAGTTATAAATGGCTTTGGGGTTTGTGTTGGTGGATTTTATGGTCTTGAAACTTGTTTGTATTATGCAAGTTTTAATGTGTTGTGTGAACACGCACAATGTGTACATGAAATAAATAAAAACACGTAAATATATAAAAGTAATTAGTATAGGCCTATATATTGGGAGAGAAGTTACAAAAATTAATTAGTTAAAAGCAAAAAAGTTTTATAAAAATTAGTGTTCAAATTATTGTATGTATTTAAAAAAATTTGTTGAAGTTTAACATACTTTGTTTTCATTTTAGACAAAACAGTTCATTTGTTCAGATCTGCTTGCAAGCTTATATGCTGCTTGTGATCAAGTAAGAAATCATTGTTTTCAGTTACTCTACAAATTAGAAACGTCTATAAATGATATCACAGTCCGGATGCTGTGTGTGATACATCGTGATCAAGGAATGGGAAATCTCAGTGGGGGGTCCCGAAAATAACCTCAAAAAGCATGACATCATTTATGTGCAGCCTTTATGATTAAAGATAAATTCTTCCACACATGTTCATAAGATCAAGCTATTCTTCCAAGCTTAGCAGTTTTTTGTTGTTCAGATGCCTTTCAGTTTCATGGCGGTAATGTGCCTAGCGAATAT
Source organism: Dysdera silvatica (assembly GCA_006491805.2). NCBI lineage: Eukaryota > Metazoa > Arthropoda > Arachnida > Araneae > Dysderidae > Dysdera > Dysdera silvatica. The sequence goes on from QLNU02015003.1 coordinate 86,132,528, forward strand.
ATAAATAATCAGAGTTAGATTCCAGCTGATGCCATCTCTTGCCTTTTTATTTTTATTTTCGTGTCAGTTATGGCATAGTCAATTCATTTCACCAGTGATATTGCAGTGTCTCTGTATGATGGCACAATCTCAGATTCAAATGTCTTTTAAACCTACACCGAATGACTACAAGTCTTCGTTATCCTTTCATCACTCACTGTTGCATCAAATACAACCTACCGTAAATCTGAAACATAAAGTTTCGATTAGTATTGTATAATAAACATTTAATACATTTATTTAAATAAATGCTCAGATGGTAGAGCCTCCGCCCGGCAAGTGGAAGGTCGTGGGTTCAGGTCCCACCGAAGGCAGAAATATTTATTTTCTTTCGAACGTTTCACCATCTAATCACGCCATACCATCGGCGTTGGTATCACTACGCCAATAAACGTTGATTGATATTGTTGTTTGATTTAATAAATTGTTAATAATGCATCAGCTATGTAGTGGTAATGGGGGTGGTGTTCATACGTCATGCAGTTATCCCAGGTTCATGCCCCATTGGTATGCACCTGGAGTCTGTGCTGGTTTTGTTTTTTGTTATACCCACTGTAGTCCAAGGTTTGCTTCTCTAGGCGGTGGGATGTTTGTATTCCTCGAAAAACTAGAGGCAATGTCACAATATGGCCTTTGCCATAAAACACAAATAAAGTTAATACAATCAGCCCCCACATAAATGAATATTGATAGTTCCAGCAAATATCGTTTGATTAAGTGGCATATATTCGATTATATGAGGGAAACAAATGCACGTAGGTCAATGTACTAGTACACTAACGTTGACTGTGCACTTAGTAAATGAAGTGGACAGTAAATGAAGTAATTAATAAGAATAAGTAGAATATATAATACTTAGTAAATGAAGTAGTTAATATTGGTGGTCTTTGAAATTCTTTTAAACAGTGAATTGTTATCTGTATGCAGAATTGAATTGATCATGGGCCGTTTAGAGTGAATTAAAATTATTTGTATAGGAACATGTGTCATTTCTTGTTGATAGTTGCACAACAATATGATAGATATTAATTCCGAATAATATGATGGATATTAATTCCGGTTAATATTATTGATATTAATTCCAGCAAATATGATTGATGCTAACTGCAAGTAATATGACTGATGTTAACTGCAATTAGTATGATTGATATTGATTCCGGTTAATATGATTGATGTTAATTGCAATTAATGTGATTGGATCATTTGCGATCGATATGATATGATAACACATGAAGTGGTTACTGAACACACAGTAGAGTGTCATTGATTTAAACTAATTGGGACCTAGACTTCTTCAGATTAACCGAAATTTTTAATACAGAATTTACTGTAAGCTACAATTGCTTGATGTATGCATTTTGGTGTGTGTGCATTACAGAATAAGTCTTTTTAAAATCCATTACATTAAATTGAGGCTACAGTTGCAATATTATTGACTTTGCAGTGGCAAAATTTAATAAACCCTACTCCTTTGTAACTTTTGTGAATTATTCCTCAAAAGAATACGTTGCAACCGTAACTTTACCCTTCTTGCCAAAACTCGGGTACGCCATAGAAAAAATTTTAAAAAGGCTAATTTCCATGTCGTCTTCTCTCCTTCCAACAAAATTCCTAAATCCATCCTTAAAGATGCGTTTCATGTCACCCTATGCAGGGGAATCTATCGTTTTTTGTCAATATGGATGTCCGTACATCAAACAAAGAGAGCCTTAAAACGTAGGTTAAAAGAACACCAAAGATATATTGAAAGAGCAGAGTTTCAAAAATAACCCGTAGCTGTGCACTGCCGGAAAAATGGTCATAAATTTAATTTCCTAGAGCCTACCGTCATTTCCCAGCCATAATCTCCTCTTGAACTTGATTTTTAGAAGCTTTCCACATAAAAGCTTTGAAATTTAACATTGTGAATGACCAAAATAGTATGCCGTTTTTTAGCAGAGCTTTGTCTTCCCTTCTACCCGTGACAGCTAATCTGCTCACATCTACATC
>QLNU02015003.1:86134655-86183072 GCA_006491805.2 Dysdera silvatica
TGGAAATCCTTCAATAAAGGGGAGAGAGAACGTTTGTGAAAGAGAAATTTCTTCTACATGCTTTTTTTCTTGGTTGAGCACTGATTTTTATGTTAGGCTGTCCGCTATTTATTCGATTATCCAAGAACGGCTTGTGAACATCATTTGCTAAAGCAGGGATATTTTTAATATTGAACCTATAGGATTGATTTTAATTCTTATAAACTTTATTCTCATAAGCAGGGGTATTCAATTATCTGCCACCTGATTAAGTGGTGTCGCCTATACAGCATTTATCATACACCCCTGGTAATAACCACTGTCTTCATGTTTGCTAAGCTGAATTTGTTTCCCGGTATTCATGATTGCATGAATGCATTATGGGACCTTGCGATGATACAGTAGCAACGAATTTGCCTATTATGTGGTTATCCCGGGTTTGACCCCCCCCAACTATGCCAGAGAAAGAATGCTTACTGACTACTTGCCCACTATAGTTGAGGGATTGGTTCCCTAGGCCTTAAGAAGTTCATATTCCTCAGAACCCTGTAGGTCCTGACGCATCATGACCCTTATCATCTTTGTGCCATAAAACTCAAACGATCAATGTATTATCATTCAGAGGTCACATTCAGTCATTGGTTCTGTCCTAGCTGACCCATAGCACTATCTTAAGATGTGAAGTAGAGCAAAACTTCACTGAACTGTCACCTCCCTTAACAACCACTTTCACTCTAACCAGATTGCTTCCACATCCTGGACTCTGTGCTAAATTTATCTATATTCCAAGACCATTACAAACCATTGTCTCATCGGAAGCAACCGCACTTTGGAAATGGAGAAAGTGAGGGTTTCACTTCCTTATTATCTTCCAATCTTAAACTATGTAGATAATTTAACCATGACATTCCCCTTCAAGGTTTTATCGTTATGAAAAATTCAATGTAAAATCGGATTTTTTTCCCCCTAATGATGAAAAACCATTATCGAAACTCTCACAGATGAAACTCTTTACCCTCTTGTCTCAGAAAACACTCAAAAAGGCAAATATATTAATAGAAACGTTGCAATATGTTGAAAACAATAAAATGATTAATTCTCTTTCTGAAAATTATTTAGAAAAAAAAATTTAATTTTAAAGTAAATTACTTTTTTCTTAAAAATGTAAATTTTATATTTTTCATACAAATTTGACACAAATTTTGCTATTTATATATGTAGTTTCAATTATTTTCTGTGTGTTTATCCCCCACCATTAACCTCTCTTAAAAGACTACCTATCTGATGGGTCACTTTTTCGCAAAGACTAGAGTGGGCTCTTTTCAGACATTTTGCTGTATACCGGTGTTTCCCAACCTTCTTCGAGTCGCGACCCTCTTTAACAATAGGCAAGTAAACTACGATCCCCTTTTATAGTAACCAAAATATCTCAACTCTCCCCCCCCGCATCTGCCACATTTTCATGATAAAAGCATTTTTAACGAAGTAAAGAAAACACATTAAATATAAAATTATATTAACTATATGTATAAATATGTATTATAGATATAAAGTTAACAATCTTTAGTAAAATACTACAATGCAACCATGTTGAAATATGAAAATACTGGAAACATTTGGTATGAAATTCTTTATAAAAATAATTTCACTCATAAATAGTGGCAGCGACTCTCCAGAAACCAGTTCATGGTTCTCTAGGGGGTTGCGACCCCCAGGTTGGGGACCACTGTTGTATACAAATCATTATGATATATTTGTCTTCTAATCAGCATTGAAATATGTGATTATTAAATTTCATGGGGGGAGGGAGTCTAAAAAGAGTGAGATTTTATATAAAATACTTGGTCTTGTTTCAGTTGAAGGTGCATGTAGTAGAGGATTAAGAGAAACTAGCTTTGAGCTGTTTTATCTCAGTAATTGTAATGTTTCAGTCATCCCTTATGGAAGAGTCTGCGGAAGAAGCTCGTAAACGAGAAGAAATCTTGAAACTATACCATGCATGCAAAGAGGCGCTAAGAATCATCAGCGATGTTTCCATGAAGACAACATACCAACCACTTCCACCACCGGTTAAGGAAGATTGGACAGTACCAGAATCTCCGCCGTAAGTTAGATACAATGTTGAATGTAGTTTAAAGATGATTGGCTGTTGTTATAAAATCTACATTGTCAGATAATTAATGTTGAACTTTTTGAGAGTAAGTTTGCACTCCACATTTTAGTGTTCAAGCTAGGGCCATTTTTTTGGGCTTATAATAGTAGTCAGAGGGTGGAGGGGGGGGGGGGGAATAGGCCATTTACTTAGACTGGAATTTAATTGTTGACTGTACAAAGTACCTTTATAGACGAATAGATGACTTAATTCTAATGATTAATTCTTTTGCAACTTCCTTATTTACTTAGAGTGGTACCTCCTTGGTAAAAATTTAACTTAAAGATGATTGTATATTATGAAAATCTTTGCCGTGTGGATGCGGAATTCTGGCATTCTGACTGCTATATAAAATTGACCGTCAGCTGACAGTCGCTAAATTGGAAAGGAAAAACACGTTTTTCAGTTAGAGGATAGCGGAAGCAATTTTTTTTTTGCAAAAATTTAGAAATTTAAAATTGAGTTGTAAAAGGGCCCCAAATGTGTGTTAGGACGGTGCTGCTTTTAACTGTGATTTATGAAACTCACCGTACAATTTTAGTATCACTGCCAGACCGTTTGTTTGTTTGTTTGGGTGTTTTATGGCGCAAGAGCATCTGGGCTATACTGCGCCAACCAGACAGTTTCAAACTTCATTTCGTATATGCTCCGCTGTAAGTTACGTAGTATGTCGAACAGTGTAAATTTGATTATATCTCAATAACTTTAGGCATTATTAATAAATCGAACATCAGGAGTTATATTATGTAACTGCAGGTCTTATCACACATGATTGTTGCGTGCCCATACTGTTAGACAAACAACAATAAATTTAATAATGATGACCCAATAAAAGATTGTATTGTGGTATTGATGGATAATCATTAATAAAAATGTAGTTATATCATTTAAAAATAAATATTTATTTTGTTTTAGAAATAATAGAAGAAACCCAGCATCTCGAGCTCCACCTCCCCCACCTCTCGCAAATAGGCCAGCCCCAGTTCTTCCAATAAGGGTGGAAGTAGGTGGACTGAACAGACCACCCCCAGCTGCACCACCACGACCTGCTACGGGTACCCTTCCACCACCACTTATACCAATGTAAGTGTTAAATTATTTATGTTATCTTATTTAAAAAAAAAAAATGTATGTGTTTACCATTACAGAAGATGTACTGTGCAAATTTGCCATTTCGTCTTGGAATTACTATCCATAGCTTTGTTACAACAGGGATGGGCACATTGTCATTTGAATCTCTTCTAATCATGCCTTACAGTCTATGCTTCCTCCTCTTCACCCCCCACTTTTGTTTTCTCTGAATGCCATGAACTCGACATTTTCACCACAGAAGAAAAATGGTGAGAGTCCAGTGATTCTCACAGCCTTTGAATTCATAAGAATGGGTTTTGTACTTCCAAAACTTCTTTATAAATATTTCATAGTTTCGAGGATTAAGCTAACGTGTCATTTTGGAAGAAGTAAGCTTTCAAGCAACCACTGGAGCATAATAGAAACAAGCACGCTTTGGTATATTTGAAATGGCATCTGATGACTACTGTGAATCTTAGAAAAATGTAGCAAATTGCGTTGAAACAACTGTCATTTAGTTGTTTGTTGGATAATTATAGAGATAGGTAGGGTTTGTTCCGTTCGGAATGCAATCAATTAGTCTGCTTGGTGTGCGAAAATGAGCCGAATCAGTCATTTCATTTGAAAAAGAACGAGACCGTCCATCTTTTAGAGCATAATGATACCAAACTGGTGAATACTGTTTAACGATTAGCCTTATCGTTACCCTCTTGCTGATCAACAGCACTCAACACAGCACTCAACAGCTCAAAAAGCTTGAGAATTGTTGATATATTTGTGAATGTTCAGGTTCAGAGGTCACATGGTGAGGTAATCCTCACCCCCCCCCCAAATCTCTGATGATCCTATAAGTAATCGTGGAATAAATGACTAAGACAACCAACCAATTGGTGCGAAAACTAGCGACTGTTTTGTAAAAACTTCAAAATCTGTTTTCCTATGTAGCAAACTAACATGACTCAAAGGGCCGAATTGCATGGCATTTGTTTTTGAATTTATGAATATTCCATTACTTTGTCAATTTTACCCTATTTTTCTCATGCCTGCCAATTTCTATGCTACTTTCATACATTATACGAATAAATAAATCATGGGTGAATACTTTTACCAAATCTATGTTCAATATCGACTAGCCATTCTTAAAGTCCTACAGTGGTGTGTTAGTTTAGAATTGTTTGTTTTATGGGACAATGATATCAAGGACGGGACGTTCAGTTTTCCAGGGAGTCTGAACCTCCTAAGGCATGGGGAACCGATCTCTGAACTACAGTAAGTAGTTAGTTAATAAACTTTTTTTCAGCAGTTGGGAGTCAAACCTGGAATACCAGCATGCTAGGTAAATGTATTACCAACTGAGGGCCCGTACGGTAGTATAATGGTTATATGTTCATCTGTCGTACTATGAAATAGAGTTCGATTCTAATGTCAATGGGCAATGTATGCGGCCCTTTTGCCTATTGTATTTCAGGGTTTAATTTTCGAAGCTTCAGAGATTCAGCTCCGTCGGAAAACTGTTTGCCCTGGCACAGCATTACCTTAGCTGTTTTTATGCTGATATATATATATTATTCCAATTAAAAAACTCTGAAGATGTGCTGTCCCCGTTGCCTATTGGCGAATCTTTTGTGCAGAAAAAGGTTACCTTTATAAAATATACGAGGGCTATTTATTAAGTAAGGTCCGTTTTGCAATAAAAACAAAGTAAATATATTTTTTCAAAAAAGCATTCATATTCTGAATTTGCATATAATTCTTTATTTTTCTATGTAATTTCCTTGCCGATTGAAACATTTATCGTAACGATCTACCAGTTTTTATATACCATCGTCATACAACTCTGTCACCTTTGACGATAGCCAGTTACTCACGGTCGTTTTCACTACTTCATCAGTGTCTAAACACTTTCCGCGTAGGAATGTCTTCAGATGACCGAAGTGGTGGTGACAGTTATTAGGCGCAAGGTCTGAACTGTATGGCGGATGATCGAATCACCACCTTCCTCTTTGTAAAGGGTCAAACGTGTTAGAGAACTTGCCAATCTGTTCTTTTTGTGTTCCTCGCTTAGCAGTTGAAAAACCCATCAATAGCACAATTTCTTGTACTCTAAGTTCTCAGACACAATTTTAAACAAAGCTGACTTGAAATTTGTCGGAATTCTGATAACTTTAAAATTGTGAATTTCCTGTTCACGTGAATTTGGTTATTAACTTCCTTCCCCAAGTCGTCAGTGATTACAGATGGCTGATCAGAGCACGATTTGTCATGGGTATTTTCCCGACCATCCTTGAACAATTTTATCCATTTGCGCACTTTAGAGTCATTCATTGTGTTGTCGCCGTAAACTCGAATATCTGGCAATAAATATCCGCAGATTTCATGTTTCCTGTCGTTAAGAATCCGATAACTGACCATATTTCACAGTTAGCGGGGCGCTCGGTTTTCTTAAACATTGTAACAAAGAATATGGACTGACGGCGTGAATAGAAAAGCTGTCAGATTCTGCTCAAAGAATGCCCAGAGCCTTTGTGAACACTTATTCTCACACGCATGCGGAATTTCAGACGATATTCACAAACGGACCTTACTGAAGAAATAACCCTCGTACTAATGTTACATATGATACGCTGGGTTGTTGTACATGATATGTATAGCATATAAAGGAATGGGTTACCAAATTTGTGGTGATTCCGTCACTGTGCGCAGTTGGTCATTGTAATTAACATCATTATAAACGATTTCCACTATATATGTATCTTTATGCATCGCATCTGTGACTTCTGCAATCCATCTCACGCCTCCTTACACTAATTTCTTCCCAATACTCTGTCACCCTCCCCTCAGTAATACCATTAACCGTTGCCCACTGAGAACCATTAACAATTTTTTTTTTTTAATCCATGTTGAACATAGATACTTCTAAAAAAATTACACGCTTTACAGTCGATTTGCACAGGATCAGAATTGTAAGGGGAAAATTATGAAAAGCTCAGGTGTATATATTGTTTATTAAAGAATGGGTAATAGTCCTGATTATATAGTGAACTGTCAATTTTACAAACTTGATGAACGTCAAAGAATGGGGAAAAAGAAAAATTTTGTGAAATTGAGTGTTTGTAATTGAGAATTATCCTTAATTCCATGAAATACTTTTCACGTCCAATGCAAGAAAGCATAGAAGCGTATAGGTCATAAATTAGAGATTCATGAAAAAAAATTGAGTTCACTGTATAAGGTTTATCTTGGCATGATTCTAAAAAAATATTGCAAGTTTTCTAAAATGCAACCATCAGCAGCCATGGTTATTTTCGAGGTGGCCCGCCCACACATGTGCTTTCATCATATCGACAAGAAAATAACAGAAAGGTATAAAATAATTAACTAAATATTCAAAAATTTAGAAGCTGAACTTAGAATAAGTATTAGAGGGGAGCAGAAGTATTAAAACTTACGTTATTCATCCTCCTTAGTTCTTTGGCATGTTCACAATTTGCAGGAGATGAATTTACCTTATGCAGTTAAAAGCACTAAAATTATATCAAAATATATCACATTGAAAATGGATCAGTAAAGCAGGCTGAAGCAACCTAACTGTGGGAACATGAATGTAATAAAAATTCATGTACGTACTATCCTGAAAAATATAACACTTGTGGATTGAGACACTTTTAGGAAACTCGCCAATTTTTTTTACTTTTAAACATACCTGGAGTGTTACTCTAATGTGAGTCAAACCAAAATGTAATGAAACAGATTCCCATGTAGTGATGTTCTTAACACAGTAGATCAGTGGTTCTTCAACTGTGGTCCACCCGGACCCTGGAGAGTCCACAAGATCTCCCAGTGTTCCACAAGGGTGAACAGTACTAAAGACAAAGTGGTACACTTTAATGCTAAGAATAAATTATTAGGGAACGAAGAATGCCTTCCGTAAATGGTGAAAATCAGTAATGAAGGCCTAGAAATAAATATGTATGATTGAAATTCTGGGCTTTAAATTGGAGTTGATCCTTGAGGAGTCCACAAAGGTGAGTGATCTGAAGGGGTCCGTTGTCTAGGAAAGTTAAAGAACCGTTGCAGTAGATCATTGTTTATCATGACAAATCGTTTCTACACCAGGTTCTAATAACTAAGAATTCAGAAGGTTGAATACGATAATAAGTATAGGGTAAGGTAAGGCAGAGGTGTAAGAAAAACTTACTAATTTCTTATCGAAACTGCATAAATAATTGACGATTAATATTCTTTAATGCACTAACGATCAGTTTCTCGTTTGCTAAGAATAGTACTAATAATCAGTATTCTATTGTATTTCTAAAGTATATCGCTTTGTCATGTTTTGGTTTAGCCATTATCTTATTTCATTTATTGTTTACTAGCCGGGGTTCAGCAGCAGCTCCCTCGATTCCGCCACGTCCCTGATGCTCTTTCCCTTTCTTGCATCCTGCCTATTTGCTGCCTTCCATGTACAGTGACTTCGCTGCAGAGCCTACCGTTTGTCCCTGCAACTAACCAGGCCTTATACTAACTCTTTCCTGTGTCTAGACATGAAACTTTTAAATTGTTCATATGTAACGCAAAATATTGTTAACATTTATTTATACTCTTGCCAACTAAAACCGCATGTTTTGTTTAACCAGTAATTTTGAAATGTTTTTTAATCTGAACGTAACTAAAATGTATTATTTATCTTCATTGGTATGTTCTTAACAGTTTAATTTGTACTGCTTGTGTTCTCCGCTAGCATAGAGTATATCATTTGCGTATGTAGGCGTTGGGTCAGGATTCCCAGATTGGAAAGGTCATGCAAGCTTCTATTCAAAAAAAGGAATGTGTAGTTAATCACTGTTGAAGAACTGTCTTTTTTTTTATATATATATATAAGCATTCCCCATTTAGTTCATTTAAAATTTATATATTTATATGTAATTTCATTTTCTTTGTAAAGTTTGCAAGAACAATCAAAAATCCACATTAACCATGGATATCTTGTTTACACTTGAGATTTACGAAAAGTGCTCTTAGTGACAGATATGACATTTTGGTTTTTTGGAGGGAAGGAGATGGGTTGGAAAACTTATTTTTTAAAACAATATGTTCTTAAGGCTCATTTTCGTTCTCTTGAATGATTATTGTGAATCATTCACATTGATTATTCCTTTGGGTGACTGAGCCATGATTTATTTTGAAGAGTATATTTTTTACAGTCAGGTTGTAACTCATTCTTGGCTCACCTCTACTTTAAAGACGATCCTGTAGTGACGTTGTTGATACCTTCATCTATCATTCATCAAAGAGTATTGATCAAAGATTATTGTTTTGTATGAAGTTCTATAATGTATAGTGTGGAAAATAATCGTCAGGAAAGTACTGATACACTTGCACTGCCTAAATATGATAAAGTATATGTATTAGAACCTTTGAAAATCTATGTTTAGTACTATATGGAATTGACGCCTGAAAATATGGGAACCGAATAGTATGCCTCACAACTGCACATCACTTTGGACAAGTTTTCTAAATATTATATCGATATATGATACATAAAAGTAAACTGATGAAAAAATATGCACAGTTAATGTATATTAACAATAATTTGAAAAGGTAATGATGACCGGATTAAGTTTTGGAGATGGTTGTATTGTTCTGGAATAGGAACAAAGCGTCACACAAGTATTGTGTTCTTTTCTGACTTTTTTTTTAAGTCAGGTCATAAAGTAATCCTAGAAGTCGTAAAAACTATTATATGCAGAAGCTTGTGAGGAGAAAATTGCAGTGCATTATTTTTAGAAGAATCATACACACACATACTTTGCCTTTTTATGAATATTTTACGATTAATCTAGCTCTCCCATTCAAATTGGTTTGGCATGTGACAAATTTTGAAAGTCTTCAAAAGATATTTATCATAAAGAATACAATTGGCGTTTTTTAGTGCAAGATAATCTTTTTATATATAATAATGATAACTAGAAACCTTCCTTTTTGTAAAACTGCGTTTCAAGGATTAGAATTAATTTATGTAATACCGTTAAGATGCAAGCTCTAGCTCTTCCATGTTATTGTTAAATGCATTATATCATTCAAAAATTAGGTCATTGACTACATTTCCAATAACTCCATGGATTAAACAGAAAACATCATCATCAAATGACCATCGGTAAAATTGCCTGATGTATCACTGCACGATTTTCCATTCCTGCCATGGTTTTTGTTTTGTTTTTTTCTTTATACCGTCAACGGATTATCCTCATCTGCTAACCAGAATTTTATTTTTCACATATTACAAAGATCTATTCTGTTTCTTAACTGTATGATGGTAAAGAACATAGGCATGGAGTTATATCCTCCCCACCCCCCCAATAATTTGAAATAAATTGCAATTTTACATATATTGTAATGTATAAATGTTCATAACATGTGCTTGTCCTGCCCCAATAATTTTGAAAACTCTACGTTGATGGTAAAGATGAATGCCCAGTTTTGTCAATATGACAAATTTACCTTATGTAGATAATAGCTAATATTCTGATGAAGCCGTGTGGTGTCATGTGGTTGCGATGTGCTTGACTATCATGCAAGTCATTTGAGTCCTGAGACACCGTGATGTCAGACATCCTTACATCATAAAAGATGAACAACAATATTCTGATGATTTAATGATGACCTTTTTGGCAGAAAGCAAAAAGTTTTGAATTTCTGTGGTGTGATGAGCAGAGGCATAACAATTCTGTGGTGTGATGAGCAGAGGCATAACAATTCAAAAGTTATGGTGGGTCAAGTACTTTTAGAACAAAACGTGTGATACAGCATTAAACAGAACAGTGTGTCTTACTAGCCAATGGGGGGCCTTTAAGCCCCCCCTTTTCTACTCCCCTGGTGCTGAGTATCTACTTATTAATTTGATCAAACAGATGTTCTGAGAAAGTTTTGTGTGTATAGATCAGCTGTTCCAACTTCTTTAAGCCTGAAAAAGCCTTTGAAATCACACCGCCTGCAAAATAAACCATAATATCTGTGGCTCGAAGTAGTGTGATAGGAGAGTTCTTATAATGACAACGTCTCGTGGCATGGAAAAAACAGTGTGACCTTCAATATGAGTATATTAGTTGAATAGAGGTTACACGAAAGCCTTTATTGAAGTAGCTGAACAGATTTCCTTTGAAAGTCATTCAAAATGACCAGCAAATCAGAGTAGATTGCATGGAAGTGTTACTAAAAATAATCCTTGAGTCTCTGGAGGGAAAACGTCCGATTTTTACATGCCCTGACAGAAAGTGCCGTTGCCGTCTATTTCTGTGTTTGAAATTGCCACATATTGGCTAAAATTTGCTTACGTAGTTTTTGTGTGTGGCAAGCCTTAGTGAAAAACATGACTTGCAATGATTGAACTGATAAGTTTATTTCCATTTGTATGTCTAGGTTTAACACATGCTTATAAATTTTAAACTCATTGAGACATTGTCAATAATGGAGTTTATAGGCATCACTATGACTAATACTGTTTGGTTCATGCCTATCTGCTTATCCAGCAGCAGATATTATTAAGTAATATTCGTTTTATTTGCTTATTATAAACGGTCAGCTATTGTGAACAGTGTCAAAGTTCAATCAATGACAAATCCCTCGACAATTTTCCATTGTTGTCATGTCAGTCAGTGACATGTCATAAAAGTGAACATTGCATTGATGGAAATATATTTTTATGGAAATTTAGTTGTAGAAAACACACTTTATGAGCTTTAAGAAAGATGGGGTAATTTTTTGTATGTCCATCTTCAAAAAAAATTTATCTGTCTATGTGTTGTATATTTAATATACAAGTATTTTATAATTAGCTTTGTTCTAAAAGTTACGAATCATAGGTAGATTTCCAATTCAATTGTGCTTCACACGTTTTACCATTTGATATACAAGCCAAAGTTTTTCATGTATCATCATGCCTTTTATTAATGAATTTCTTAAACTGTATATCTTTGCTACTGTTTTCATATCAAAAATAGTAATTCCACGGTGTGCTACTGTTACAGGTTTCCCATACACCTAAAATTGTCAGGAAATTCGAAATCTTCCTTGAAGGTCAGGAAAAAACGAGATTACTTGGTTAAACCTTAAGAAATCAGGGATCTTCCTAACTTTTGTTATATATATATAGCTAAATCTTCCCCAAGTATGAAACCATTTTCCATAAAATCGAGGTTTTGCAGTAGAGTCCTCACGGTTGGTCAGAATTTTTTTTTTCTTTAACTTAAGTGGGAGCCCTGTGTTAATATATTACTAATAGAAATACCACTCTTTCTGTATTTCTTTGTGACCTCTCTGACCAGTGCTCTTGAGTTCCCTACGCACTGTTCAGCTTCCAATAAGACGAATTATGTGTAAGTGTATCGTGGTTCAGAGGTCAGGTTAAGCCACCGTCCTTTCCCAATCTTGAATGTAAAATATATATACGTCTCACCTTATGTGGCGCAGAATGAGCCTTGTGCCATAGAAATACAACGAACAAAATAATATGCACTCTGTAATCACTTTGGTGTTCAGGATGTATTCTCATTAAAGCTTTAGACATTTTACGGAATATTTGATTCGTTGGTGGTTAAATCTGCGATTTTATTCAACTGAGTGTAAGTTAAGTGCATGGATATATTAAGTTAAGTGCATGGATATATATGTGTATATTCTTTTTATTACCTAAAAGTAGTTGGTCTATGCTAACATGGGGCACTTTATGTTGAGTGTAAACACCTTTATATTTATTAAAATTATATGATTTCAGATAATGCTATCGAGTTCAGCCTCGTTGTGTAAGCTACAAAAATATTAACCACAGATGTATGTTATAGGTGAATTAGAAGTTGAAACAGAAGTAAAATACAGTTATTTCTCTAACTCAATAGCTATGAAACTTTTGATCGATAGCCATTATGTCCTGAACATACAAAAATTGAAAAATTGGGAATCATTATCTATTGTAATAGGCAGATTTTGTTCTATTCGTGTTTTTTAACGATGTATTCCTTATTATTTATATTAATGTGATTATTCTACTACAACGTAGCATAGAACTGCTACAATATAATATAGTAACTACTACAGTGTAAAATCATAGAAAATTAGGAAATAATTAAAATTATTATACTAAAGCATCATAGTGTTCACAGGATTAAAAACAATCGTTGATTGCTAATTATCCATGCTTAGATAACGTCACAAAGAAATTAGCCACTTCAGTTGTAAAAATTATTGCTTTTAATATCCTTCTATTACAATTTTAATTATATATATCATAAATAAGTATACTGATATCTCTTTAAAATTATCTTCATATTGATAAATTAATGTACAGGGCTTAAATTGGGCGGGAGCATTGAGCATCTGAGCCTGGCTCTGGTACTTCATTTTTGGCGATTATTTAAATATTAGCCAGAACCCCTAAATAGACGCTGTCATGAAAAAGTAATGAATTTTTGATTAAAGTCATGCATTTTGTTGTCCAGAAAAATGGACATAAACAATTGATATGATTTATCGATTCTTTTGCAGCCATTTGATTTTTTAATCGATGTATCATAATATTAGGGCTCCTGCACTTTTTTTTTGTTAGAAATTAAACCCTGCTTGTGTATAATTTACTGTCATATTTCAAAAGTGAATTATAACTTCTGCTTTGACTTACAGAGGTAGCCGAATTTTCAGGCTTTGCTATGTCATGATTTACAACATGATTGATGTGGTCACAATCTCAAGTAAATTCTGTCAGTCTGTTCTGTAAATTCAGCTAGCTCATTTTACTATATGGTGTCAAGTTCAATTCCCGAGGAACAAATAGTAGATCGTTTATAGTTTATATTAGGAAGCTTGTATACTCAGAGAAGCGCCATACGAAGATCGACCACCATGTTTCGTTGAACGTGTATTTCTTGCTATAGTAACCTAATGCTATTCAATAGGTTTCCTTTTTTTTACACTTTGTGCAGTTAACAAAAAAAATAGACAAGTGGGAAAACTTTACTTTTTCCGTCAGTCTATAAACCCTAAATGGGTGTAAATGCGTGAAAATTGATTTCTGGGACCATTTAATTTTCATTTACCAATTCCAATCATGTTTCCATCCACTTTTATTGTGGTTAAATCTTCATACTTAAACCCTTAAGTATGATACACTGAAATTTGTTGAACGAGAAAACATATTTTTTAATTATGCCAGGTTGTTGTCTAGTTTCACATATCCCAAATTGAAAAGCAGTTAATTATAAAGAAGCTATTAAAAAGAAGGTGCATGTTTGTATTTTTCAAATTAAGATCAAAACAATAGAATGTTAATAAATGTAATTTCAGAATTCTTTAATACATTTTATTAAACTCACGTTATACAGTAGAATGAATTTAACATTCTTCAGATACAACCATCAACAGTTATCAATTTTTTCTTGATTTCTTTTCTTGGTTGGCTTTTCATGTTCCAATATTATTGGAATGGCATCTCGTTTGAATTTACATTTACTGTCAACTCTAACTTCCTCCCACCGATCTTCATCAAACTGAATCTACGACAAAAATAAAAAGGGGCTTCAAGACTGAATACGTGTATTTAAACTTTCATAAGGCGGAAACATGTCGGTTGTGTAAATATTTCACTGTCACTAAAGTTTCGGCGTAGACAAGATTCACTGTAGTGTATAAAAATTTTATGTGGGGAACCTATATATGCTCCCTAATTTTATGTAATTAACCTCCTCCCCCTCTTGAATTCTGACTATACAATAGAACCTCCGTTAACCGAAACACTTTTAACCAAAATATGTTCAATATTAAAAATGAATTTTTGTACAATTCTTGAGAGAAATATGCATTTCTTGATAAAAAAAAAAAAATACTGTGTGGTCTATTAAATTGTACTATAATATTGTAGCACAGGATATTGAATATGAGTAACACTATCTGTTCCGGTCCCGGCTGTGTCACTTCCTGCCTACCGATTACATATTATCCGGATTACATAATATGGTACATATTATATATAACTTTAATAAATACTTAATTATTAGTGTGTATATTGAATTTTTGTTGCCTATTTCCATCTTTGGATTTAAGAAATGACTTTTTTATCCGAACGTTACCTAAAACCATGAGCCCCCCCTCTTGTTTCTGTTAACAGAGGTTATACTGTCTAAATATATATCTAAGTAAAATAATATATGTCTAAATATACACAATCTCATGTATTTGACAACAGTATATATTATAAAAAATTTTCACCTCAGAAAGATAACTATTTTTTTAGCTTCCCAGTTATGTGGTTGACTTTTGCATCCCGTAATGATCTTCGTTTAGAATCTCTTGAGAAAACTCACATACAAAATCCTTTTTCACTCCTATTGGAGCAATTAACAGCAGCACAGCCTGGCATTGTTTCTCCGAAAAATATTTAAAGTTCATATTCATAAATGTACAGTTAATTAATAATAGGTTAAAGCAAATATGGGCAATAAAAAATGTTGTTATCAACATAATTTAAAATCTACCACAATTATATGTGTAGTGATGAATTATTTAATGATGCAATTACACCAGAGTCAAACGTTTATAAACAATAAAAGTAATCATTACCCTTTTTATAAGCAGTTTTATTTAAAAAAAAACATATAGTTTCTAGATTATATTTTCAAAATAACGCCACCTTAGAGTTTTGCAGTTTAATTTCTAATAAAAATAAATGTTTCAAATATTTATACTTTTTCATGCTAATTTTAAACATTATCAAACTTCACTGGTAGCTTGAGCCCCCCAAAACCCATAGATATGTTACTGCCCCACTATAATGTACTCACCTATCCCTTATGTTAAAAAAAAATATTCATTAAACTAGCAAACCTAAATATTTCAAACCATTCTGATTGGTGTTTTCATTCAAATTTACAATGCCTAGATACGACGGAAAATGAAAACCCACCCTAAATTACGAACGGTTCAAGGTTTTTTAGCTCTTATAAACAATACTAAACCTAATAAACAAGCATTTATGATTGGAATGATTCAGTTGAAATGAGCTATGATCAAAAGATAATTTATGTAGTGAAGCATTATTACTAAGTAAGTATATTACTAACAGTATTACTCGTTCAAGCAGTAAATAGCTGGAAACACATTCCATGAAACTGCATCATCAATATTGTATAATGTTTTGTATATGTGCTTGCATGCATGTATATATGTACATACAGGAGTAACCACCCAAAACATTTACAACTGGCTTATTGAGAAGCTGATTAATTGCCTCTATTCAGCATTTAGCTGAAAGGAATTTGGTGCATCATGATCTTTGCTGTTCTCATGCAGTTAAAACACAAATTGATTTTAAAAAAATCAAAACTTTTTTTTTAATTCTATAGTATTTACACAAAATACATTACCAATGCAATGTCATTGTAATTTGGATTGCTGATTATGCCACATATGGAATTACACGCTAAGAATTTATGATGACTATCGCAGCCTCTGTCCACATGATTGCTCATATCTTATTTCAAATCGAGAGGATATCATGCTACGAGAATTATTTAATTTTATTTATTATCGTAGAAGCTATAAGTATATAGTGAGGCATGATGAACAGACTTTTAGCACAATTTTTTTTTTTTTTCATGTGAGATAATGTTTTGAGTTTTAATATGAATATACACAACAGATTATTAATAAATGCGTTTAGCAGTATAATAGTGATGCTTTTGGGTATCATATAAATAAATTGAGTGTGACTCTTGCGGAAACTCAGCATTTGCCAATTTTTTTTCTGTCGATCCTCATTCCTTGGTTTGATTCTAGAGAGAAGAAAGGGGTTTAGATTTCTGGAAGAACAACATCCTTATGCAAAATAGCCTTTACTATCTTTGCACCATAACGTATAAACGAACAACGTGAAAGTACATTTAAATTTCTTTGCTTTTGATGCATTGTAATCCTTGATAATAACAATGTTAGTACTATTGCCATCAAGAGTAGTGTGTTCTACAGGAACATATTTGTCAGTGAACACAGCAAAAGTGTTGCCCTGTAATTTTGAGATTCATGTCTCAAAGGGGAGATGAGTTTTAAAGCAATAGGCCCTTTATTAGTGATGTAAATTTTGTAAACTTTCGATATAAGAATTTAGGCCTTGGAAATCAATTGCAGGTCATTGACATAACTAAGGGAACCTTGGTCCTCCCTTGATTGACACAATTTAGCTCCCTCCCGCGAAAAAAATTACAAATAGATGATGTGAGTGACCCTGGGAGATGCCCCACCTTCACTATGCCAGGTGTGGCCTTAATGTACAAATGAAATTTTATTTAAAATCACTATTCAACATGTTATTTTATTATACTTTATACCTTAAAAATAATGTTTAGGTATAATAATTCAGAAAAATTCAGAATCTTGTATTCTTGAGGTCTATTCAATTTTCATGTCATTCCTGGCTGGTTCTAAATGACTTGGAAACCTAAAATTCACAGACTTATCATTAATTATGATATTTAATGAAATGAAGTGTTAAAAATGAGAATTAGAGAGAAATATAAAAGTCCAGTTAATATGGTAGCATGGGAAAAAAGGAGCTAAGTATGGAATCAATTTTAATATTTTTTTGATAAGATTTTCATTCAGTATATGTAACCTGTGTTGTATTTCTTTATATATAATATTTCAAAAACACAGAAAGTGTGGTTTAATTATATGATTATATATATGCATGCTAATTATGAATTAGATGCCTTATATATATATATGATTTTAAAACATTGTTTTAGTTTTTGCTAAAACTGCGGTGGAGAGGTATTAGCCGATTTCGCTCTATGCTTATCAAAACTTTTTTGTTTTTTGTGACATCGAAATTCTGTGTGCTCACTTTAAAACATTTTTGTGTGCCAGGTGAGACATTTGAATTTTGTGTGCATGTCACATGTTTGCCACCCTTGCCGTAATATACATTTTATAGGAAAAATGTAGAAAGTTTAGTACGTATTTATGAATCATGTTTATAATGTGTCTGGGTCCATTTTAAATATGATGGCAAATGAGCTAATTTGTGCCTGTAATCAAAATGTATGTTGAGCACTTGTTATTTGCTCAACAAAATGCTGATTGTTGAATCGTTTTTGACTGTACATATACAGCCAAACATTCTTAACATTTTCTAACCTTCTAATTCCATTTTGGAAGCTGCTGTTTTCATAGTACAGCAGATCCTCGACTTACGCGGTTAATTCGTACCGTGGGTTTCCACCTAAGTCAAATAAAGCTTAATGTATATATGAACTGTACTACATACTATACATATACCTGATTTTAAAGATCTAATGCTTAGGAGTTAGTACATATAGTAGTATGTACAATTATACATACTTTACAAAAAAAAAGTGCAAAAGTGTATTACCTGATTTTAAAAATTTAATGCTTAAGATTTAGTACATTATTGTACATACAGTATGGTTTACACCTCTTTCTGGAAATATTTTGTTAACGGTGTCTGCACCGTAGTTGCTTTTTTTTTACTATAAATTAGTTCGTAACATGTTATAGCATCATCGACTGCTCTAAATACCTTTTCAAGTCTTTCCCTTTATGATTTCTATTTTATTTTCCATAGTTATCGCTCGCCACTTTTGAAAAATGTCAGCATTCTCACTTTTCCTTTTTTTAAGCATACTTTTAGACTGAACTTCCTTTAATGGGAAATATTAACGTCGTGTGGGTAATCTGTTAGTCAACAATGGTAGAATAATGACAATGCAGTGTGAAAAGGGTAATGTTGAAATAAAATTATATGTACACTCACATATACTACCGCGTACTACCAGAAATATTTTACTGAGTGCAATCATCGATCCTCGTTGTGGCTGGACTGGCCAGTAGAGCCAACTATATCTAACAAAGAAAAAAAGAAAATTGTAAAAAAAATTTTAAAACCACACGACAACGTAAGTCGAATCTGTATAAGTCGAGGACCTACTGTAATTTTACATGATGAGGATTCCTGTCTTATAGTTCACGTCATGTATCTTAGTATCTATACCAAAAGCTGATCAGTATATACCAAAGATGCTTTGTGATTTTGTTTAATATAACGTTTTGTGATTTTTGAACTTTACATTTGTTACTATGACAGCTCGCTCATAGTTTTTGAATCTCTGTATTGCAGTTGTGGTAGTGTCAGTATTTTAAGATTTTGAAACAATCATATTTTGCACCTAGTTTCTACAAGTTTTACAATTTACTATGGGCCTATTATAGAATAAAAATTTAACATATATTTGCTTATTCCGAAATAAATTTGTGATATTGATTATGGTATTTTCAATTACTGGTTTTGTTTTACTTTTTCATGGTATATGCTTATATAAGCATATATCATGTTGGTACTTGCACTTTTATGATAAGCACATGTTGAAAAGCAGTCAGTTGTACTGAATTACTCCTGTCCCAAAGATCCAATGGTGACAATCACACCACCTTTGGCAGGTGTGATTGTGTTCCAGAATTTCTACTTGATTCTTCTAGGATTTCGTTTTAAAAAATTACAAAAAATTTCGTTTTGTTTCCTATAATTTTTTATATTCCTTTCGAAATCAGTGTTTTTACCAAAAATATTACATAACTTTTCAGGGAATTTTCTGGTATGTTCAGGGAATCTGGTTTGGACTTAAATCACCCCCGCTTTAGGCATACTGAGTTAGATTCGAGTCCCCCTAAATTTCATCATATATAAATTTGTCAGCTTTTGAGAATCAGCTTAAGGACTGTCTTGGGACGGTAGATATATGAACGTAAATACTAGACCTACGTTGCAATTTAATATTTCATTAAAATTTGATTCACGTACCTATTTATGTTGACTAATCAGTCTACAAGAAAAACCAGAAGTTCATCAAGGCCATATTTATTAAATGATGCCTTACAACATTAAAAATATTGCAACTGTGTTTAACTAGAGAGCGGGGGATGAAGTACAAATTAAATCATTTACGTGCTCTACCCATCTTACGAATTTTGGGCCACTTTGATGTGTTCTTTATAGTGTTGTCTATTTAATAGCCAGCAGTATATATGCTGTCTAGATTTTTTTTTTGGTTTAGTATGAGTATAGCTATTTGTTCTTACGCCTTTATGTATCATCAGTTGATAGGTGCTTACCACCTAAAGTTTTTAGCCTTTGTGTTTTTTTGTTTTTTTTACTGTATATATACAATATATAACAAATTCCTTTCTGTTCAAAAGTATTCATTTCCTTTTTGTCTATCAGAATTCCAAATGCTAATATGTAGTCACCAGTGGTGTAGCTAGATATTTTGCCACCCGGGGCGAGTGACTATCATTG
Organism: Dysdera silvatica; assembly: GCA_006491805.2. Lineage (NCBI taxonomy): Eukaryota > Metazoa > Arthropoda > Arachnida > Araneae > Dysderidae > Dysdera > Dysdera silvatica. The sequence continues at coordinate 86,154,212 of QLNU02015003.1, forward strand.
CCCCGGGTGGCAAAATACCTAGCTACTCGGGGCAAGTGACTCATTGCCGTAATTGTTTTGCCTGTCATTATTTTTTAAAGGCTAATTGTTGCTCCCCAAATTGTGGCACGCGGGGTGACAGCCCCCTAGCTAAGCTACTGGCTGTCACTGTTATGTGATGTCTCATGAACATTCTTTATTCTTAATTTTGGCTATCAATGCAGAGAAAGTGAAGCTGTAATTCAATTACCAAGTTAAACTGAGGTACTATTTCAGATAAACCAATAATGTTAGTATCTAAGTCAGGCATATTCCTTATTTTCTGACGTAATTAGTATTATCAACAGTTTTTACAACTAATGCATGCTAAGTTCGATTCTGAGTTTTATTACGTATGGATACCATTGTTTAGAGGTCTCGTTTACTCATCAGTCCCATTCCTTAGAGCCTGTTGAGCTTTCTTATGACATAAAAAAAGAATTATTTCTGTTTTTAAAGAATCCTTTTACTGTAATTCCTCTGCAACTTTTTATTCTTTAATCAGAGTTTTCTCTCTCTCTCTCCCCCTATAACCATACTTCATTTAGGCAGTGACATCTGGTTATGATTTTTGTGCTTTCAAAGGCAGAATTTTTGCACAGCTGGATTTAGAATGCATGCTATTTTTCTGCCTGTTATAGACCAGGGGATTGGTTTCTATGCCGTTAACAGGTTTGGATTCTTCAAAAAATATAGGCCTACTGTCCTACCATGGCACAATATTAATACAGCCATCTATCATTCCATTAACTAGAGTTTGACTCCCAGTGGTATCATAGAACGCATGCTGTTTTTATGCCCACCATAGTTCAGAGGATTAGTTTCCAAGCCATTGAAAGGTTTGGATTTTTTAGAAAAATACAAGCCTACTGCCGTACCATAGCATAATAGTAATACAGTTCTCTGTCATGCTATTATAGGGTATCTACCAGGTCATGGAAGTCAGGGAAAGGTCAAGAAATAAGGAAAAGGTCACAGAAGTCAAGAAAAGGTCAATTAATCGATAACGTAGGTCACGGTTACGCCGATTTTTCGATTTTATTCTTGCATTAAATTGCAATTTTCATACGATTTTTTACTGGTTCAGTTATTTTCAGCTATTTTTTATGTAACTATTTTATAAACCATAAAAAAAATCAAGAAATGTATAAAAATAGTCAAGAAAAGGTCAAGGAACTGGGTTTCTTATTTTTAGTAGACACCCTGTATTAAAGTGTCTCCCTACTTTGAAAGACTGAATAATATGAACATTTTGACTGTTAGTAAAAAATAATTTTCTTAAAAAACATTATACAGAATTGATTGGGTTTTTTTTTGGTTTTTTTCAAACACACATTATATTCTGGATATAAATGCAGAGTAAAAGTTTGATAAATATGGCTTTTAGTTTGTTTTTTTAATATACTCATTTTTAAAAATAATTAATACATGTTGTCTTATTGCTTGCATGATCATATATTATTTTTCATCTTAATTACTTTATTTTTTTTAAAATATATATTTAAAAACTAAAATTTCATAATTTTCATACTATTCAATTACAAAATCTGGTATCAAATAATTTATATATTATAGTTTTGGGTCATAATAAAGAACTAAGTTATACAAACAACAGTGCCAAATTTTAGAACAACATTTTGAACGGTTTTTGAAATATCCTGCACGAAAGTTTAAAATAATGACTTTCGAGAAAAATGCATTTAAAGTTTCAGTAAGGTTTTTATTTTAGGTACCTTTTTTAATTATTTTTTTTACATTAGAGCACTTTACATCTTTGCTTACCATGAGCTCATTTTTCAGTGTTTTTTATGTGGTTTGTCTTAAAAGGTTCAGGAGATTTGAGAGAATTTTTTAAAATAATAAAAAAAAAAATGGATTTTTGAAAGTTTCAAAGTAGGGAGACTCCTTAACTAGGGTTTAACTCCCAATAGTAGCAAAGAATGCATGATATTTTTCTGCCCGCCATAGTCCTGATTGCAGTTCCCTTGGCAACAAAGGCTCATAAAGCTTCCTTGAAAACTGTAGATCCCGGTGCAGCATAACCTCTGCAGCCCCTGCGCCATAAAGACACAAACAAACAAGATCTCAGAAAAATAGATTTAAGGAACTGGGGAAAGGAAATTTTCATGTAGACTAGATAATGGTTATCGTGATGGCCCAAGACCTTCAGGGACTGCAGCACCTTGAGAAGATGAGTAATGGGCCTGAATCATGTTTGCTAAGAGGGGAAAAAAATGGCAGAATAAAACGAGACAAAAATCTTGTGACAATAATTCATTGTTAGGTATCTTAGTTATGGGTGCAAAAGTAAATACAAATTAGTATTCAGTTTTCCAATTAAAAAGTTGCAGTAATTTCACCAGATAAACGTGTGTCTAAACATAAATTATACCGTAAAGGGAAAAAAATTGCATTGAATTATAGAAATTAAGGACAAGCAAAATTAATGGAATGATAATTACACCACTGCTAGATTCATTGGTGTATGCAGGAAATTCATAAGCGGGAGGGGTATAGAAGATAAACTTCATGTATTCATATGTATGTATGCAAAATTGCTGTGTTATGGAGATATTGTGACTCCCATGAATCCCTTGCATATGCTATTGACCAAATTGCATACCAATCAGAATGAAATTTCTTATATTTACCACAATCATTCTTCTATTATAAACACGGGTCTGTCATATGCAGGGCAAAAGCATGGTCCTGTTTTATGAATTTTCAGTTTTAGAACTACTTTTTGCTAAATGAATAAAAACTGAAACTGCAGGTAGAAGTTTTCTCTTAGCTTTGTTCTAAATGGCAACCTTTCAACTCTGAAGTAAATCTAAACCATAACCTTTCAGAATAAAATTAACTTATACAAAATGTTTTGTAAGATGTATTTTTTAGGTGTAAGAACTTTTACTTCGAAAGCTAGACCTTATTACATTCTTCGTAGTATTATATTTTTATTCTCATAATCTTTAAGGTTTAGGCAGGCATATTAATACTCCTATTAAACTTAGATACATGTTATTATTAGTCCTATTATAGAAGATCTGTCCACTTGAAACTTTTTACAATTCCCTATTTGCACTCTCACCACCACATTTATTAGCATTATGACAATGGATTTGGTTATCATGTAAACAATCTGGATTTTTGATACTAGCGTATATCCACTGCTTGCGTTGTTTCATTTACAGATCTGCAATCTGGGATTTGATGCCGTATGGTACAAAAGTGTCGAAAACTGTAAGTCTTTGTGCAGCATGATCTTGGTTGTCCTTGCACCATAAAACGTAAGATAACTTTTTAAACATAACGTTATTATGTCCATGACCTAATAAATGTGAAAAAATACAGACATGCTCGTAGTTTGATGTAAGGATTGTATATCTTGTGGAAGGTAAAACTTAAAAAAAAGAATTATATATACTTAAATCAGAGTTCTTATGTGCCTGTAGAACCTGAAATAGTTAGGGAATTTAAAATTTTCCGTAAAGTCAGGGGAAAGTGAAATCTTTCAGTCGAACCTGGAAAAAGTCGGGGAAATACCTTTCTAACTTCCGTTCTGAATGGTTAAATTTCATGCAAACATGAAGTTATTTTCCCTGAAACCAAAGTTCCGTTAAAAGTTTGTGATTAGTCATGGAACTTCGTTGGATAAACCTGGAAAAGTTCCAGGAATTTTTTTTTTCTCCAGGATGGGTGGGAACCCTTTTAAACATAAGAAAATATCCTATTTATGATACTGAATTCAACAAGTATATGTTGAAAGCGTTGAAGGAACCAAGCCAACTTTTGTTTCGGAATCGAGTTTACTATGCTGGTAGGTGCAATGTGAGTGTAATGTATATCTGTATATATATAATTTCAAATAGTTACACAATTTTCATATTTCAAAAAGCGTTTGTGTCCTACCAAAATTTAGCTCCAATCAGGACCTACAGTTTGGTAACCACTGTGGTACAACATACCATGCAATGTCATAGCATTGCCAGTGCTGACAGTTTTTCTTTTAAATAATAATAGTCAACATTAGAGTAACAAAAATATGATTTAAGAATGAATATATTATATTTCATATTTATATTGCAATTCCTTTTGTTCGTACTAAAAGTCAACTAGTTCTCTAAGGCCAGGATCCCTGAGAAGTTCTCTGAATGTGTTTCCAATCACCTGTATCTCGAATTGATCTATTAATGACGAGTCATCTCTAGATAGCATAGGTAGAGATAGCTGAAAAATTGGTTTAAAAAAATCCCCTGAGAGCATCAAGAATTTTACAAATTTTAGGATGGCATTGACAAAATGTAGGACCTATAGTGGTAATGTGTTTGCTTAGGATGTAGTTATCCTGGTTTAGACTCCCAATTGTGTCAAAAAAAAACAACACTTACCTACTAACTACTCATCATAGTTCGAGGGTTGGTTCCCTGTAGGCTCTAACAAGTTCAGATTTCTCAGAAAACTATATCCGGTGCAGCATGACCCTTGCTGTCCTTACGCTCTGAAACTCAAACAAAACCTTGACAAAATGACTGACCCTGCAGTAGTAATGCATTCACATAGTATACTGTTAACCCAAGTTCAACTTCCAACGGTGCTAAGCATAGAACACTTACCAACTAACTTCTCACCAATCCAATGGTTGGTTCATCATACTTAAAGAGGTTCAGTTTCCTCAGGCTAATGTCTATTTCTCACTAATCCAGGGATTAGTTCCCTGTACTTTAATATGTTCAGGTTCCTCAGAATAATGTCGATTTCTCACTAATCCACAGGTTCCCTATGCTTTAAGAGAATCAGGTTCCTCAGGCTAATGTCCATTTCTTACGAATCCAGGGGTTAGTTCATCATGCTTTAAGAGGTCCAGGTTCTTCAGGCTGATGTCTGTACGGTGCCTAAAAGTGGCAGAGTGGCATTTGTTTATCATGCCATCAATCTGACTTCAACTCCCAATGGTAAAATTTATGCCATATTTCTGCCCACTGTAGTCCAGAGTTTAGATCCTTTGGTGGCAGAAGTACAAATTCCTCAGAACGTCATAGATTCTGTCAGAACATGACCTTTGCTATCCTTATTCCATTGAAAACACAAATATAGAATAAAGACACAATGTCTCAGATACTTTCACAGTAAGAAGTTGGTATTTAGTTTCCATATACACCATTTGTTTCATTTTTAAGAGATTACTTTAAATTTACATAATTTAAAATATCAAGAACGATGATTTGTATATGTGATTAATTTTTATTTTCTCTTTCCCTAGTCGTTTAAATCCACTCATACCTCCGAGGATTCCAGATAGATCGCAGAATGGGAAACTTTGAATTGATTACAATCTGTTGTGTATATAGATCTCAAGACAAATAAAGATTAACTTCCCACAAATGTTCGTTTACCAAAGTCCGGCTGGCTGGTACTTGGTTTTATGCTCAGCAACGGAATTGTATAGATCTGTTAAGTTTGACTGAATCTATTATTAATAATTTATTTGCTTTTAATCTATTTCTTATAGCGTCCGTGCATAATTTATCTAAAATTGCATATTTTAGGAAAAAAATTGCCTCTAATTCTTATGCTACAGATATTTTTACCTATAGCTTCATGTACATATTATGCTTCAGAAGAATTTTTTAATCTGAAATTTTAAATAAAATCATATACATACAGCATGTTGTGTTTGTTGTCAATTCAAAATAATGGAAGAAGTCATCAAAGAAATCAAATTTCTATTTTACAAATACAAATTAAAATTACAAATTTTTCTAAGTAAAAAAAATTAAGCTTGTTATGAGATGAATTTGTTGCATCTTCTTGTCCAATTTGAGTTTCCAATGTATTGCAAATAAATAGTTGAACATACTTTGATGCAGTTTAAAAGTGCTCTGCAGAACTGATTATACCCAATAGGGCTGGTGGAAGCTAAGACCAATGCTAATGACAGCCATCTGACTGGATGCTAACCATAGCCCTACATGCACGTATTATTGAATCAAAGAGTTGACTGCTCTATACTGCATATATGTTCTGTTAAAATACTTGTCCTGTACACATGTCAATTTAGCATAGTTATCAATTAAATGTTATGGTCCAAAGTAATAACTTTTTATTGACTGATAAACTGGAATAAAGAATGCAAAATAATTTTCATCTATATGTAAAACCTTAAGAATGTACACCACATAAATAAGAGAGTCATAGAGCCCACGTAGAAGCGTTTTGAAAATTCTTGGGGACTTGAACAAATACCGAATTCTTTTTTCTCTTTAAATGTTGAAAACGTTTTTACGGAGGTCAATTAGAAAAAAAGCGTCACATTTTTCATTATTTTTTAATAAAGGTAAGAGGCTGTTGTTGCCACTTTATTGTAGTTCTATCAAGAATATAATTATTAGTTGGTTTCAATAAATATTGAACCCGCTATTGCTTTTTCTGTCTGTTTGTGGTCAATAAAAAGGGTAATGTAAGGATCTTCCGTAAATGCAATAATGATGGCTATTGTTAACGTCAAAACCTAATGAATTACTAGAAAATTAAAGGGTCTCAAATTAGGGAGCCGCAAATTAATGTTAATTGAACCCCGCTAAATTTAAATATCGACCTTAAGTGATTTTCTTTCACTTGCTTGTTTGTGTTAAAACCAATGAAAAATGTTTGTTGCCACTATATTCTGGTGGAATCAATAATAGCTGCACAAAGAAATGTTAGTTGTGATTAATTCTTTACTTTTTAATTTTGGTTATCATGGTAACCCGAAATGCCAGAGGGTGTTTTTTCTCTTTTGTTTATTAGTATTCATTCAAGTTTTGACGGGTACGCACGTAGTTTTTCTATTCCGCTTACTTGACTTGGGCAGGTAGGAATTGGAAAGGGTGGCCGACAGAGGCTGGCCTGTAATCCCAGACAGGACTATTCCGCTTAAATTCAAATGTTATTCTTCATTCACCAATGAAGAAATCTTTATAAAAAAGAAAAAAAAACCCTGAAAGAAAAAGTCTTCAATGTTATTGAATACATTTTCAACGTTCTAATATTCAATAACATTGAAGTTGGTTTTTTTTACATATCTGATATATGTTAAAATTTATAACTTTATTGCTAATATGCAGTTTTCAAATTTTCTAAACAAAAGATATGAATTCATAAAAAAGTTCGAAGGTCAAGATACTGCATCATATATTTCATAATAATATACCTTCAGTTTGAAGTATGTTATAAAAGTCCATATTTCAACGAGTTCTCACGAATATACTACAAATAAGTATATTTCGTTCTGAATAAAAGTATCAAATAACTACTTGTGGTTGAGATTTCATGTTGAGCATTATGGTATGTTGTGTAATTAATTAAAGCAAATTAATCAAAGTAATTAAATATATTAATTAATTGCCATTGTTCTTGCATTGGGCTGCCTAAATGAAAAACACCTGTGCCGCTGTCAACAGCCCAGTCCATCCCTGAAGATAAACATTAAAAAGTGAAATAAAACAAGTTTGTTATAAAGGTAGGAAAAACTCTTTCGGAGCAACTGTTTTACCTAATACTCCAACCTCATTTGATTATTTAAAATAACCAGTTTTGAAGGACCTATATCACACTGAATCAGTCAAGTTAGATGAAGAAAAAACGTGATGATAATAAAACGGCTTATTTTTCTTACCTGTACTTTTCAAACCACTTCGTTTTGCAGATGACACCAGCATCTTCTTTAATGGTTTTGAAATTGATAATTTAATTCAATGAGTCAATAGCGATATCGTATATTTTACTAACTTCTTAACATTAACACGTTAAAGACAAAATGTTTGCTATTCACCAACAAAAAAAAAAATATTTTTGATTACTTCAGCCTTATTATAAACAATAATTCTATTCCCTTTTCTCTAGAAACTAATTTCTTTGGTATACCCTCAGGCCAATCTAAATGGAATTGATATTCATACAGTTTGCTCCAAACTAAGTAGAAATATTGATATAATTAGGAACATTAGCTCTTATCTACCTACTTCCAAATCTTGCTAAATCTATATTATTTAATCTTCTCATATTTGTATTACTGCCTACTAATTTGGGGTCACACGTCAAAATCAAACATACATCGTTTAACCATTTCAAAAAAGATACCTTTGCCTTCTTCCGTACCAAAGTTCTACCCCCTCACGTTTTGGAAATTGAGAAACGTTTTTGCATTCTTCTAATTGATGAACTTCTCTATTCTAAAGCCTCCACATTTATGTTCAATGCTATTAAATCTTCACGGTATCCGAAAATCATTTCTCTTCACTTACCTAACCACACACATCTCACAAGAACAGCAGGCAATTACATACCCGAATTTTCTGGAACTAATCAGGAGCTGGTGCGAATGGGCTGTTATGATCCCAGAGTATGGAACTCCCTTCCTATTTCCTTACAATCAATAAACTCACTCCCTCTGTTTAATAAACTTCTTTATAAACACTTTTCTATTTTATACAACGAAATATCGTTACCAGAGGCAGCATGAGCTCTGCAAGACATAATAGTCTTTACCCATTGCTACCAAGGTGAATCATTCTATGTTCACAATTCTATTAAAGTGGTTGTAATCTGTATGATTCTCCTGAATAAAGTTTATCTTATCTGATCATAATGCAAAAAAACACACAGAGTTCCTCTTACAACTTTAATGAAAACCAGTTATTTTGTTTGAACTTGCATGGTTTATTTTGCATATTACTGCACTACTAGGTACTTGCTACGGTGTGGGGGGGGGATACTCACATTGGCAGGTTTTTAAAACCTTTATTCTTGCTGTCCTTACCCCGTACAAATTTCACAATTTTTCACTTTGCTTCATAGAAGTCTACTTTCTTAAATCAAGCTGAATTTTACCATTTCGATCTTAGGTTGTCATTCCACGTTTAGCCGGTTTCTATACTCATTCTCAACATGAACAAGTGTGGCAAGTCACCCACTCTATCCACATAAAAGGATGAAGGTACACTATATGCCCAAAAGTATCCAGACACTTTGGATTTTTTATTTTTTTTCGAATTTCTAAAAAACTACTCTGCCAATTATTCTCTAACTTTGAAGATATATAGAAGGTGCTTGAATGCACACTTTCCAATAAAGTTTCGGTGACTTGTGCATTTAGGGGACCACCCACATATTGACAAAGTGAAAAAATATATTTGATCACCCTGTATCATAAAAAGCTGGAAATTATTTGTAACTTTCAGAAAATATTTAACCAGCTATGCTTAATGCCTGTGTGCATTTTTGTAAAACAAACATGTATATTCATGAAGATAGAAACGTTTCTTTAAGAAAACCCAAATTTTGTCACATATTTTTTGCTTATAATATCCACAATTTTCAGTCAAATTTCACGAAACTTACAGAACATTTGTCAACGTACAAGAAAAATATTATACTTAAATTAGAAATTAATATATTGAATACACGATGAGATATGAGCATTTGAAGAAAATAATTTTTTACTGCGCATGCGCGAAAGATATGAATAACTTTCTTTCATAATTTTGTAGTCAATAGTATAGGGCAACTTAAAAAAAATACCAGTGGGATATCTTGAAAATTCAGAAAGTTATCGATGATATAGTGAGCCGTATTTCTCTAATTCTCTGAAAGTAGCTAGATGATAAGGGTTTTTTCCACAAATTGTCATATTCCAAATTACCAAACACCCCTGTTCTGAAAATGAAATATTCCAGATTTATGCAAATAAGGATCAAAAGTATCCGGACATCTCTCTACGTGGTGGATTCTGTTAGTGACGTCAAATTTCTAGCTCTCAGACAAGTATAAAAGAAGTCTGACGAGTTAACAATTATAATTTCAAAGCTAGAAAAGTAAAATGGGAGGAAAGGGCGAGCTAAATGATTTTGAACGTGGTGAAGTCATTGGTTGTCACCGCTGTGGAAAATCTGTTCGTGAGATTTCTGTGATGTTACGAGTGCCCCGTTCCACCGTTAATGTTGTTATCGTAAAGTGGGAACATACGGGGACTACAACGGTGCATCCACGACCTGGTCGACCACTCCGTCTAGTAGACAGTGAACGCAGAGTGCTGAAGAGAGTTGTGAAAGCGAACCGCATGAAATCGGCGGAAAAAGTTCGTGCGGATTTTCAAGATGCCTCTGGATGCAACGTCAGCACAAAGACAGTTCGTCAGGAACTGCAAAGTCTTGGTTTTCATGGCCGAGCAGCTGCATATAAACCAAGCATTACCGCAACCAATGCCAAGCGTCGCTTACAATGGTGCAAAACATGGAGCCTGCAGCAGTGGTGTCAAGTGTTTTGTAGTGAGAAATCACGATACACTATTTGGCAATCAGATGGTAGAGAGCTTTACTGTATAATAAACCCTCCCTATAACGGTAACTCTCTACAGTGATAATTTTTCTCTCTCCATATATTATTATAGAGAGATATAATGAAGGGGGAATTTCAAAGGCATGCTCTACTGCTTAACAATTTTTTTATCTATGGTTTTTATGCATAGTAATAGTAACGCTGATGTTATGGTACGGTTAGATGGTGAAATGTTTGTAAGGAAATTTTTTTTGCGTCCCTGGTGGGCACAATCCCATGACCTTCTGCTATCTGGGCAGGTGTTCTAACCAACTGAGATACAGATGACAAACACTCAATCCCTTATGAACGTATTTAAATTACGAAACGCATGAAAAAATTCACTTTAATATGCATAGTGTTCGACTTGTAGAAATAAATGCTGTACAGCTTTTGGGAAGGAACAAAATGGTGAGAAAAATGCTCTACAGTTAAGTCGGCATTACTGTTCCGAAAATGAAAGCAAAGTATAAATGCCACTGGTTTGGAAACACTGTTCCCAATTATTAAAAGTATTAAACCCAGATTAATGCTTCTGTAAGGCACTATGAGCCTCTTGAATATGCAGACTTAATTACAACAGCTTTGTTTCTCAAATGACTGAACAGGATTAAAAAATATTTTTCAATTAAACATATCAGCAAATGAATACAGTTTCCTGTAAGTTCTGATGTTTCCTTTCGGGTTTTTTAGTTCGTTTAGAATTATCTATAAATACTTATTGGAAGTGATCATGGGCTCAACCAGACTTAATATTCAGGCAAAAGCAGATTTGGATTCGTTAGTTCTCGGTGAGGCAATAATTTACTTAAGGTTGAATTGTGTGTATTTTAGTCTCACAAGAATTAAACCAAAACATTCGCATTCGATATACTACATTTATTGCATAGAAGCAAACACGAAAAATAAAAAAAATCGGAATAAAATTCGGACTCAAAGATCCAACAATGACTGACATCCCATCTGGTTGAGTATGTGTGCACATGTTACAACCATTAGACAGTGACAAATAATGATAGAAGATTACAGAACATGAACATTTGACAACAAATTTATGCAATTTCCTGAAATCAAAATTTGTGCAATGGTACATTGACAACATTTTTCAACACATTCCACCCTCGATAATCCTATAGCACTTTGATTTGAATCTTAACTTTTCTTCTACATGCATAAACAACTTGTTTTAAGACAACATAATAACACTATTTCAATTAAGAACAATGCACTTTTCTTAAAAAGGCAAACATGAAAGGAGATATAATTAGGTTCTAGTATCTATCGACACGATCATTGTAGACTTCGTTAAATAAAAATTATCAGAACATACTCTTGTTTAATAAATATTATCTGAACATGTAAGGATAAAACTGCGACAGCATGACAAATATTAATACTAATTATAGAGCTGTGTCAGCTGACTTTTTCGCATGTACCACTTTTATGTCATCGGTGTACCGCTCAAGATACCTTTTAGTTTAATTACACACAGCTCATAACAAATATGTTTTCTACAACAATGTTAGGTTTCCGCATGCCACACTACCTAGTGTCACCGAATAAAAGGTGTGAAAAGGATTGGCCGGTGTTGTTATAGTGTAGTTTTTTATATTGAGTACAACATGTGAATGTGTTTCAGATAGATATGATCCTTTATTGGGAATCTATCGGAGCAAACTTGAAGTGAAAGACACAAAATCGATATGTTATACCCAGTGTAACAAACGATGATCTATAATTTTAATACTAATATTTAACACATAAACTTCGTTCAATGAAATTTACCTGTACATAAGCCATGTTTAATCAGAATTATCTGAACATACACATTTAATGCAATTTTATGGTCTGGAAATCTTTTCAAATGGCCCCTTATGAAATAGCTCATTTAGAAGGCATTTAATATATATGCTTCTTTTTATCCATATACAATTCATTTCATAATTGCAAATTATGCTAAAACGTAAGTATTGATACAATATTATGAAGGAAAAAATCTACATTATCAAGTCACTAAACATTAACAATGAATTTATATTTTCTTCATTTTTGTTTTTAATTAACGAACTTCTTACACAGTAATAAGTGAAAAAATGTAAACAAATTTAAATCAATATTTGGCCATATCTTAGGTGCTAATGGTTTTTAGTAAAATTCAGTTTTTGTAGCAAGCCTTCCAAACATACTTATAATGCAATTCCAGGAAACGCTGTCCAGAAATTACAAGGAGTGTTCCGAAAGTTAGTTTCGTCATTTTATATCGCAGGGAAGCTGTATTACAAAGTCACTGTCTGACATTTTAAATGACCATGCTGACCATACGCACGTTTTTAAATTTTTAAAAAGTACTGGCTTTTACTACAGTCTTTGATTTTACCATGTTTGGCGCAGTATAGCCCAGATGCTCTTGCGCCATAAAAAAAACCAAACAATCAATCAATGTATTACAAAGTGAGAAAACATAATGCCATAACAAAAGAAACCTTTGGCTATTTTTCCCACATCATTGCCACTGACATTGATACATTTGTCATACAGTGAAATTAATTTCAAAAAAGCCTTCTGGTAAAAATCGGATCAGTGCCCAGTGATTTCGGGAAGTTCTTCACAACCTGTTGAGCTCTTCGTTGCTGATGAAATGACATATCAATAGTGTTTTCAACTTAGGAAAAAAGTGGAAGTCTGATGAGGCAAGATCGGGACTGTAGTCTGGATGATTCCATCCCAGACGACGAATGTGTTCTACAGTGTTTCTTGCTGTGTGGGGTCTTGCATTATCGTCCAAGAACGAAACTCCTCAACTTAAGTGCCCTGGTCTCTTGCGTTGAATGGCGGACTTCAGTTTTCTTAGTGTGTGACAATAATGTGTCGCATTGACAGTCCATGCAGAAAACCAAGCAAAATGACACCCTTTACATCTTAGAACACTGTCAGCATGATCTTCCCAGAGGACTGTGACACATCGAATTTTTCGCGGACGGATGAGCCGAGATGTTTCCACGTCCTTAAGGTAGACTTGGTCTCCAGGGTAAAGTGGTGCACCCACGTTTCATTGGCGATGATGATCCTGAACAAGAAGCCATTGCCCTCACGTTCATATCACCATAAGTATTCTAAGCTTAATGCCATTCTTGCGATCAGAGATGAGCTGTCGCAGTACTCGTCTTGCCGACACCTTTCCGATATCCCAACAAGTCATGAATCGAGTGGTGGGCTTGAGGGCGTCTAACTTCTAATGTGGATGCAACATCAGACATGGGTTAAGCACCTGTCTGCTAACCATTTCCTATACTCTGTCAATGTTTGTTGCAGTCGTGGACGTTGAGGGATGCAGAGATCGGTCCTCACCTTCCACACTTTGCCTTCCTTCCTGAAGGAACACCAGCACCCAACCATTTGATAGGACATGACGTCGTCTCCATGGACATTCTATAGACTTCGATGAATATCTGAAACTCTAGTTCCACACGCCTATTCGTAGCACACGACAGTGTGCAATTCCATTTGTGACCATGTTTCCAACACATGTCTTTCTGCCATACTGGTTTGCACTCGAACGAGCTTGGGCATACCGGTCTTCTGCTTCTCTCTTCTTTAGCACTTAGAGCATGTGCCATTGCTCCTCTGCTCTTGCTCCGACCACCAAGAATTCAGAAAAGGTTATCTTTTGGTATGAAAATGTGCTTTTTCACTTTGTAATACAGCTTTCCTGTGAAATAAAGTGACTAAACTTACTTTTGGAACACCCCTCATAATAAACATTATATTATCACAGTTAAAATTTAGTCAGGACATCAACAAATTTTGGTTGCATGAATATTGTGTGTAATGTGTACCCTCAACAACCATTATAAATAAGAATTAAAATATCTATACAGTGAGTTAACAGTATCATAATTGATAATTGAAATAGCCAAATTTATAAGCAAATACAATTGTAAACCATTAACAGTAAAAATTCAATTACCGAAAAAACACAACACACCAAAAACATGGTCTGGTTCTCTTTTACAATGCAATACATGCTTCCATTTTGGTGAATGTTTGCTTCCATACATTTTTCTCTTATCCTAATCCTGATTTTCCCTCCTCAAACGGTGGATAAACAAAATTAAAGGTGGGCTAACTCAAAAACAAATGTTATGTTTTAATAAGTATTTTAAACTGGTGGCTAATTTTCTCCTGTTATTACAGTTTCAAAATATTTGCAGAATAACGAAAATTCCTTTTTTCAAAATGGTAGAATTGCAATGGGCATATGCATTTGTTATAATGGTGAGCTCAGAAAAGTCATATGAAGTTGAATTTAAAGTAGAGAAATAATATTGAACGTAAATTAGAGAAAAAATTAAATTAAATTTAGAGAAAAACAAACTTGAATTTAAATTAGAAAAAAAGTTGTATTCAAATTAAGGGGACAAGGGCCCCTCTAATGTTCGGCAGCTCTATGGTTATTCCTTTAATCAAAAACAACAAAAAACTCATAATTGTTTTTAACTTATATTTAAATTAGAACAAAAACAAAGTTGAATTCGAATTAGAAAAAGGGTAATATTAAAAAAAGGCGAAAACCAGAATCCAAGTAAGAAAAAATGTATGGAAGGAAACACTCACCAAAACGGAAGCCAGTACTGTATTGTAAAACAGCGCCCATGGTCTTTCTCTAAAAGGTAAACAAAAACAAGATAAATCGGCATTTTAAAATATTGAAAACGACCATGTGGTAGTATCCCAGTGTTCAACTATGTGAACTTTCAATTTTTAGCACAAGATATGATGACTTGGCTTCAATAATTGGCATTCTACCACATTTTATTGAAGCAAATCACGATCATTTTATACATATTATAGTGAAAACTGTCTATAGTAACGTTCTACAAACCACAAAAATACACCATTATAGACAATTTGTTCTTATACGCAATATCATTACAGATAGATTTTACTATATACCAATTACAACCTGTACTAACTGAAGAAGCCTTTTTTTTAAATGTATGAGTTATTTTGTATGATTGTAAAAATTAACTGCAGTATATGAAAGGTTCAAAAAGAAACCACGTTGAATTATTTCCTTTTTTTTTTTTTATTGGTACACCTTGCAGTTTATGAGAAACAGAATCATAAATTTACTAAATACACAAAGTGCATTAATTTAATTAAAAATCAATAATCATATTATTATATAATCATAAAGTTATTAGAATTTCCAAAAGACCTTTAGATTAGATATCTTAATTACATTTTAAATTTCAAGCCTTCTATAAAACACCAGAATCGATTACCCCAATCCAAGTTCATCACAGTTCAAATACACGATAACTGATTACACAACGATCGTTTAAAAAAAATGCATAATTCTAGAAAAATTGGTAAGAGATATGTGGTATAAAAAGTGCTACTGTTTATAATAAGTGTAGGCAGTAGCTAAATATGTAGTTCTCGACTTGGAAATATCCATAGCTTTAAGTCCCTTGGCTTTTCAATGTTTTCCACAAACATGACTTTGTTCTTACAACCAGCATTGGAAATTTCAATTTTAGAATATGTTGGAGATCTTGACAAGTTTTTTTAGTAGTTTCTTGCAACTTCCTGACCACATAGGTTTCAATCACTAGAGCAAAATGTGAGTAGGAAGATGAAATTAAATCCATACTTTTCATTCACCTGCTGTGGACTATGTAGTACAAAAAGTACTACTGCTTATGTTGTGTGTAAGCGGTGAGCAGGGGTGAAGCTCTCGACTTGGCCAGCTCGGTAGCTTTCTTCGCTCTATCTCTCAGAGTTTCAGTATTTTCCATCAATGTTGCCTTATTCTCATGTCCAACTGGCAAAGGAAACTTTGATTCAAGAACATGCTGGAGACCTTGACAAGTTCTATTTATAGTTTTTCGGATCTTCCTGCCCATATAGCTTTCGATGGCTAGAGCAAAATACGAGCGGGAGGATGAAATCCACGCTTTTCGTTCAACCGCTGTGGACTTTTCTCCGCACTGCTTATACACACACTTTTCCTCAACCACAGCAGTCTTGGAGCCGCAATTCCACGTGTAAGTTACAATCGTCTTCTGAGAAGGATCAATAACCGATTCCTCGATGATCGGTTCATTCTTAATGACAATGTTTTTTCCAAAACATGGAATCCTCACTGTCTTCGTCAGCAAACGCCTGGAGTGCAACTTCCCATTCTCGACTTTGCGCCAGAGGACGTCTACGGTTTGCACGTGAGAACTGTAAGGATTTGGATAACGGAACCAAAATGCGTGAGCCACTTGTTCCCATGAAAAATGGAAAGAGTCTGTTCTCTGGTAGAACTTCATGTCGGACGTAGTCTGTAATTTAAGCCGCTCTACAGGCTTCTTTCTCTCATAGACCTTCTTGTGGACTTTCTCCCTTCTATAGACTTCGGTCTTCCTTTTTCTACGCTTTTATACATTCAATCCGTTCTCTGGAAGAACTTCTTTTCGAAAGTAGTCTATAACCTAGACCGTGTTCCATAGACTTCCTCGCTTTTGTAGACCTCGGCCCTTCTTTTTCTTGGATTTATTAGACTCCATCCAACCTTCTTCTCAGTTTCTTCCTTCTGCCTTCCTTAGACTAATGCTGCCAAAAAAAATTCGCAAGTTTGAGGAAATTGATAGGGGCTATGGAAGTACAAGAAACTAGAGGCGGCACAACGGTAAAGAAGTTAAACCAATTTGATATAGAGTTTGCCGGCGCAGAATAACATTTCCGCTCTCGCACCATAATATCGCAAACAATTTTTTACTTAGTTTGCTTAAAGAATTAAAGCATTGGTTTCCTATCATTCCCTCATTTTCAAAGTATGCATTTGAAGGCCCAACTGCATCAAGATAACTAGAATATAAACAGGTACGTCCATCCGCGCTTTTCTCCGTATTGTTCGATTTTTACACACTTTTTTGAGGTTATCGGTGAGTAGTCATAACTGATACTCTTCGTATTCGTACATGGAAAGATCGAATTCACGTTCTGAAAAGTTTTCTCATGGTACTGTTTTTTCCCTTTTCTTTCAAATAAGAATATTATCTGTTTTTGCATGTATTATAATAAGGGTTCTTGCACTTTTATTTAGCCACGGACCTTTTTTGAATCCAAAATTATGGCCGCGGGTGCCCAAGACATATGAAATCTACTTTTTTTATTTTTCTGGAATTGAGAATACCTAAAAGAAAAACGTTCAGCTCTGAGCAGGCCTTAGCGGACATGGGGGGAGTTCATAAAGTTGGGGCGCTCGAGAAGCTGCAGTGGGGGCTTAAAATTCTTTAATATTGGTGATGTATTTATTAATATATTCAATAACATAAATATCTAAGTAGGCTATTATATTTAACATTAATGAATAAATTTCTTAACTTAAATTTTGCATTGAAAACTTACAGAGGTATACTAATATTTGCAATTTACCTTATCATTATTATAGAATAGATGAAGACTCAAACCTCTGTAAACAGGGTTTGGTACGTTTATCCGACAAGTGTTTGCCCGACAATTCCAGACAAGTCCGAAGCTCGATTATAACGAGCATGATTGTTATAAACTCGATTTTAACGAGCATGGTGGATATGAACTCGGTTTTAAAGAGTATGACGGATATTAGTTTGGTTATAGCGAGTATGCTAGGTTATAACTAGAATTCATGTCGTGTATATCATGCCTGTTATAACTGAATTCATATCCAGCATGCTCGTTAAATTCGCTAATCCTAAATTCGATAATCCGACAATCTCTCATCCGAAACACGTTAATCCGTCACTGGCTAATTCTTCACCCTCTAATTTCCTACTCGATAATCCCTAACCCGCTAATCCACAACTCGCTAATCCGAAAATCGATAATTCACAACTCGATAATCTACATTTCTCTAAAGTGCAATTCGCTAATCCGAAACCCAAGAATCCGTCGCTCCATAATCCGATACTCGCTAATTCTTCACCCTTTAATTCTCCACTCTAATCCGTAATTATATAATCTGAAACTCGATGATCCGTCACTCGTTAATTCACCACTTTAATCTGTCACTCTCTAATTTGCCATTCTAATCCTTCGCTCTCTAATCCACCAATCAAATCCGACACTCTCTAATTCGCGTAATATGAAAGTAATTATCAATAATACCTATTGAAACCCGCTAATAATTATATTATTGATACAACTACAATACAGTGGCAACAACAGCCTCCTACCTTTATTAAGATACAACGAAAAAAAATGATGAAAAATTTCAGACACTTACATTAAAAGATACAATAATACAATATATAGCGGCAGAGTCATTGAGCCCGGATAGCGTCTAGGTAAGGGAAACTGTAAATATGGAAATGATTTTGAAAAAGCAATTATAATTATGTTTTACGGTGAAAAGAAGCGTTACTCTTTCCATTACGACAGCAATTTGTAAACGCACACCACGGAATTAAAACAGTTGCAAAATAAACAAAGAAGTAATGAATAATACTAACAAATAATGTATAAAATAAGCAGCAAAAAAAAACTTGGCAAACATTAAAAATTAAATGGAATTGAAAAATGAAGAAAGGCAAAGCGAAAATAAACAGTGGCACCACTGACGTCACAACTTTTCTCCCTTCGGCTAACGAGACTAGTAGAGACCAGACCCGAAGAGTCACATGACGGCGGATGCGGGCGTGAATTTTGAAGGTAGTTTTTTATTAATTTGAGTTTCGAAAACGATCGCTCTACACTCGCCAATGTTACGGAAAGAGTTAAAAAAAATTTCGGTGTAGTTTAAAAATATGGAACACTGGATATAGACCGCATTTTTAATAATCAAAAGCTCAGCTAAGTCTTTAATAAACCGGTTTTGCATTTTTAATATATCTGCTTTAAGGATATTTCTCATTAAAAGTAATTTTTGGGGAAATTCGGAGGAAAGGTCATCAGAGAGTTCTTTAGCAAGATATTTTGCAGAACTCTGTAATTCATCGTCATTTTTTTAACAAAATTTAAAGTGTACAAGCAGTGGCGGATTTATAAAATTGCCGCCCTTAGGCACAGCCTGTACTGCCGCCCCCCACTTGTTTACAAAGAAAAGAATATTTGTAAAAAAGAAAGTATATCATACTCTTAGCGTTTCGTATGTAACGGCTATTTTTCATATAATTATTCAAATTAATAAGATACAACTCAAAATTATTGCTACCATAGTCTCCGACTTCCTGGATTTGAGACACTTTTTGAATCCGCAATAATTTTAGGATGAATTCATGGAAACTCTGATTTGATTTGGTTGGTGAAAAGAAAAAAAAAGTAGCAAACACAATCACAAATATAAAATTGTAATGAAAGAGCGGTGTTACCAAAATAAATAGGAGTCCAAAACAGCGCACAGTATCTGTGACGGATACGATTTGTTTGTTTTTTGTTTGGTTTTTTTGGTTTTACGGCTCAAAGACTACAGTGGTCATGCTGCGCCGGAATGTGACGGATACGAAATGCGGCTCATATTGCGAAGAAAGTCCATTACCAACATCGATCATTGTTTTGTTTACCTTTAATGACGCCTGCAAAACCTTTCGGTTGCAACTTTTCTCAAAGTCAGAAAGGTAACATCAAAAACTAATGACAATTTCCACTTGTTGATACCAGATCCATCCGCTTCTGGTGGGAAGTATCGGATATTGTAATGTAAACAATATGATCATATGGTCATATCTCTTTGTCTTTCGATTCTGTAGTTTGCATTTGCCGGCAAGTTAAAGTAGGCTCCTATATAATCGCTGTTGGGGGAAACAGGGCAATAATTAAAAAGAAACATTATTTTCAACATTGTAGAATTTAGAGAACTTTATTCTTAAACTCTTTGATGCCGCCTCGTGTGCCTACTTAGAAATCCGCCACTGGATACAAGCATTCAAATTTAAGTAGTGGCTTTCATACAAGTGAACCGGTTACAGATTTGACAGAAAATAATATTTACGTTTGTATAAAGTACGTTAATTTTAAAAGATTATTCCAGATCATTAAGACTCGAGTCTTTACTTAATTCACCAAATCATCTTTTAGTACGAATTTGTCTTCTTGAAACTAGCATTCGAGCTCCCAACAGGAAGCTATGGTTTTAGCTATTTCTTTTGCTTTACAGAAACAATTCCAATAATGTTTTAAATTTTTTGCAGCTTCACCTAACATTTCGGCTGCTTTAAGTAGGTTTTCGTCTGGTGGTTGAAGAACCTTAGATACTAAATTTGTTGTTTCTAATATTTTTGCTTGAATTACGGTGTGTAAGAGAAATTCATATGTTTGCATATATTTTTTTATGCCAATAGCTTCGTTTCTTTCTTCTATGCTTTTTATTTATTTATTTATTTATTTATTTATTTATTTTTGACGTTATTATGGGGTAAATTAAAGTTTTCTTAATATTCGCGTATCTAAAGCGAATAACAGAAATAGCATCATGCCTTGATGACCATCGAGTTGGACATAATCTCTTCAAAGTTGGAATTCATTGTTTAACATTTGCCATGTTTTTCGGAAGTTTCCATCTTTTAATGCTCTGGTTAAAGAAATTATACAATTTCTAAACATAATCATAAAATAAATTAATTTGAGGTATGTTAATAGCATCGTTCAACACTAACAAGGAAACTAATCTATGTGTTTCCCTGTTATTTTAATTAAATTTTGTGTATTCGTAGAGGAAGCCAAATTATTGGATACGTATTTTTTTATCGGCTACAAAATAGGTTTAGGGGGTGAATTCGCCGCTTGAAAATTGACCATATTTTAGTTTTTCGGCTATAACTTCTGAACAAATCATGATAGCGTAATTTCGTAAATGTACAAAATTTCACACCCTATGGAGTAAGTAGTGTAAAAAAAATTGTATAAAAATATAATGGAATGTAAAATCGAATTTTTTTCCCGTAAGGGAAGTAGCGTTTAGCATACCCACTGGTGTAAAAAATTGTTTAAGAAGTATGATGACTTATAAAATTCAATTTTCGTATTTTTCCGTAAGGGAAGTAGCGCGTAGGGGCGACTTTTTCTTGTATGCACAGTTGCTATGCAGGGGGAAGTGTAGGGTGTCCCATAAAGAAAGAAAATTTTGAGTGCATAATGACATACAAATTTATTGGTGAAATTAAGTAATTTTAATATTACATATTTTTGTAGTGTATGCCACCTGTGATTAATTATGAAATATGATATTACTCAAATGTCCTCCACGACTCTGCAGGCACACTCTCGCTCATTCGATGAAATTTTTCGTAACTTTTCGGCATATTTGCACCTCTAGTTCTGAAATTACACGCTGAATCTCGGCCTTGAGCTTTGGAAGTGATCGTAGTTTGTTGGCGTACACACGAGGTTTCAAATACCCCAGAAAGTATGCCTATCTAACTACAGAAAGAATGCCATTCTCCATTCCTACCTGTACAGAAAACAGATGACAATCATGCGCTACTCGGCGCTCCGTGTCTACTAACCACAAAGACAACAGATGAAAATCGTATAACGTTCAGTGCTGCCAACTTACTAGAACAGAAATGGCGGGCATTTCAAAAGCTGCGTTTTTATGGGACACCCTATATAGCATGTAAAGTGTGACACTTCTCTTGCATGCATAGCTGTAAGTAGGGGAAATAGCGTGTAGGGACGACTTGAGGTATATTTCAGGAGAAAGTGGGGAACCGCTTTCACAGACGAAAAACAAATGATATGATTATATATACAAAAAAATCCCTTCAGTGACTCTAGTTAACACCTAAATATGAGATTATTAAGTCAACTGCTTCTAGAGATATAAATATTTACTTTCAGGGGGATTTTTGTGGGCCACCCTATATCAAGCACTATAATTCGCCGTGTATATGAGCTATGTTGTCTCTAATTACGAAATTGTAAAATACTCACAAATAGGAAGACAAAGGAAATTGAAACAGATGCAGAGTAATTAAAAGTTAATACGCAATGACCTGTTAGAGAAACACATTTACCATATCTACAGGTTTTTTAAGTTTTACGGATCAAAGGACAGACGTATAATATATGCCATAAATTTCATAATTAGAGACCACATGGCTCATATACACGGCGAATTATAGTACATGATATAGGGTGACCACGAAAATCTCTCTGAAAGTAAATATTTATATCTCCAGAAGAAGTTGGCTTAATAAGCACATATTTAGGGGATACCTAGATTCACTGATGGGATTTTTTTTTTGTACATATGATCACATCTCATTTGTTTTTCGTCTTGTGAAAGGGGTTCCCCATTTCCTGCTGAAAATATACCTGAAGTCGCCCCTACAAGCTACTTCCCCTGCGTTGGCGCAGTATAGCCCAGATGCTCTTGCGCCATAAAAAAGCCAAACAATCAATCAATCAATCCCCTGCGTACAGCTATACATGTAGGAGAAGTGTCGCCTCTTACGTTCTACTTATCCTGCATAGCACCTGTGCATACAAGAAAAGCGTCGCCCCTACGCGCTACTTCCCCTGTGGAAAAATATGAAAATTGAATTTTATAATTCATCATATTTCTTAAACGATTTTTTTTACACCAGTGGATAGGCTGTGAAATTTTGTACATTTACGAAATTACACTATCATGATTTGTTCAGAAGTTATAGCCGAAAAACAAAAATATGGTCGATTTTCGAGTGTCCTCTAAAAGTTACGTCTGATGTAAGCAAGGACAACTTCAATAATCCTCTTTAAAATCTCTTTCCAAAAATTGATCTCTTTCCTTAAATCCACGTCTAAAATTATATCGACAGTAGAGTCCCTTTTCTTCAGGAAGCTAAGTAACATATGCTTGCAAATGGCAATATTAAAATTCGTGCTGTTTAGATAATTCTTGCCAATCGTTTATGCCTTTAGTCAAAGCTGGATTATAATAAATGGATTCTCTATCGGCAAAAAGCCAACAAGGCTTATAATAAGCACTATTCAGTTTCGGAGAATAGCATAACGAAAAACGATAAATGGGTTGTTGATCAGTGGTTTTCTTGCAACAGTATATATCCGAGAAGCACCTGTTTTTTCGTCGTATGGAAAAGGACCTTTTGGTTTACAAGGTCCAAAATTAATTTTTTTTTTCAAAATATTGTCATTTATATCAAGGGGATAATGTCAACGGCAGTGGCATAACGGAAAATCTCGCCCCACCTGCAATAATGTTTTGGGGCCCCCTTTTACGAAAATTAATTTGCATATATATCATCATCATCATCATCATATTCAACCATTATCTATCCACTGCTGGATGAAGGTCTCTCCAAATGCTTTCCACACAAGTCTATCCTGGGCCATTCGTTTCCACGTCACCCCAACCTGTTTTCTTATTTCATCCACCCATCTAGTTTGAGGACGTTTTCTAGGTCTTCGGTGGTCTCTTGGAATCCAGTTCAGAATTTCTGTTGTCCATCGTTGATCAGTTCTTCTTGCAATATGCCCAGCCCATCGCCATTTCAGCCCTTTTACTTTAACAATGATGTCCTCTACTCTAGTTTGCTCTCTCACCCAAGTGTTTCTTTTTCGATCTCTCCTAGTTATTCCAAGCATGCACCTCTCCATGCTCCTTTGCGTTGTCTGTAACTTTCGTATTGCTCCAACTGTTAGACTCCATGTCTCTGATCCATAAGAGAGGACTGGCAATACACACTGGTTGAAGACCTTTCTTTTTAGACACAAAGGCAATTTCCCCTTCAGGATAAAACTGTTTCTTCCAAATGCACTCCAGCCAAGTTTAATACGTCTGTTGAGTTCTTTCATAATGTTGCCATCCATTGAAATCAGCTGGCCAAGGTAAATATATGAATCAGCAATTTCTAGCTCAATGTTGTCAACTTGTATTTTTGTTTCCTCTACAAAATTATTGAACATGATCTTAGTTTTTTGTAGGTTCATCTTGAGTCCAACTTCTTTACTTCTAGTTGAGAGCTCCTGTACCATGTCTTGGAGTTCTGATGGGTTCGTTGAAAAAATAACAATGTCATCAGCAAACCGCAAATGATTTAAATATTCACCATTTATTTTTATTCCCTTGTTATTCCAATTTATCAGCTGAAAAATCATCTGTAAAGCTGAAGTAAAAAGTTTTGGAGAAATGGTATCTCCCTGCCTCACCCCTTTGCCAAGTTTGATAGTTTTGGTATCTTTATGTAACCGAAATTTTGCACTTGCATTTTTATACACACGTTTCACCATGTCAATGTACACATCCTCAATGTCTGTTGATCTTAAAGAGTTGATGACTGCTGATGTTTTAATAGAGTCAAAGGCCTTCTCATAGTCAATAAATGCAACACACAATGGAAGTTCATATTCATGTGTTCTTTCAATTAATTCTCTTAATACTTGAATATGGTCCACTGTACTGAATCCACTTCGAAATCCAGCTTGTTCTCTTGGTTGAGCTGCATCTAATTTTTTCTGCAGGCGATGTGTTAGCACTTTTGTGAAGATTTTATAAATAGCAGGTAACAAGCTAATTGGTCGGTAATTTTTCAAATCCTCTTTATCACCTTTTTTATGCAAAAGAATTACTGTTGCAGAATCCCATTGGTTTGGTATGTTACCGCTGTTAAGACATTTGGTAAAGAATTTTGCAAGTATGTCTTCTACATATTCTCCAGCTTCTTTTAGGATATCTAATGTAATACCATCATCGCCAGGGGCTCTTCCTTTCTTCATACTTTTTATTGCAAATGAAACTTCTTCTTTTAAGATTTTAGGAGCTGTTCCTTCGACTATTTCAGTGTCTTCGTTTAATCCACTGTTACTTTCATATAGTTTTTTGTAGAATTCTTCAACTCTTCTAAGTATTTCTTCCCTATTTCTTGTTACGGTGCCATCCTCTATATGTCGTACCGGTTTGAAGTTGGTATCGCTGGGTTAGTTGAACAACGAGCCTCGCTGCTCGATCTGACGTGCTTTCGATTTCAAGAAGGTAGTCTTTAATTCTTTTGTTGATTAAGAAGCCAACACCACTTGTTCTTCCAGTTTCCGTTCCTCTATAATAAAACAAATGTCCACTTTTAAGTTCCACCAACTCTTCACCTTTTCTTCTAACTTCACTGAGTCCTACAATGTCCCATTTGATCTTGTCAAGTTCTTCTTCCAATTCCTGAAGTTTTGCTTCAGAAGCAAGGGATCGTCCATTATACGTTGCCAAGGTCAATAACAAACGGCAGCCTGGGCCATTCCAGTGATTCTTAGCACCCCCTGCTTTCATGCCACGCTGACCGCTGCCTTGATCAGGAGCACTCCAGCACCTGGAGACTAGGGGCCATGGTTTTTGGTGTATTAGCATATTGGAGGAATTAGCCATCATTTCACCACGCTGGCTAGACGGGTTGGTGAATTAGCCCTCCCCTTCCGCCTTTCCATCCGTGCAGCAAATATTAATTTGCCACATAAATAGAAAGCTCAGCCTCACCCACTTCGAAGGCGGGTAGACATTAGGTTGCTGCTGGTCTGGCTGGTTCCACACATCGTCACAGACGTTCATAGTGTGGGTCGCACTCTTTGCAGGCCATATATATATATATATATATATATATATATATATATATGGATACATGCTGAAGAAAGACAAGAGAAACCTACATAAAGTCTCCCACCTCATGTACGTAGATGACATCAAGCTATACGCGCCAACAATCACCCAACTCCGACAACTCATCAGTATAACAGAGACATTCTCCAAGGACATAGGAATGGAATTCGGCCTCGATAAGTGCAAAATACAGAAGAATAGCAAAGAAGATTTACCAGGCATCGAACTCGAAGACGGGAGACTACTGAAGACCTTGGACGAGGGCGAAACCTACAAATACCTAGGGATAATGCAAAAACGGCAGCAGGAGCACAAGAAAGTCAAAGTCCAGCTCACGCAAGCATTCCAAGAAAGACTTAGAAGCATTGTGAAGACGAAACTGAGCGGGAAGAACACCACGCAAGCAATTAACGCATATGCGGTACCAGTGCTCACCTACTCCTTCGGGATCATCAAATGGTCCAACACTGAACTAGAACAACTCCAGCGGAAAATGAGAACCATCCAGAGAAGAGCCGGACAACTACACCCTGCAACGGCAATTGAACGGCAAACACTACCCCGGGAAGAAGGAGGACGCGGACAAGCGGACCTCAAAGACTTACATGACAAGCAGATCCAGAGCATGAGGCAATACTTCCAGTTGAAGAGTCCCCGATCGCCACTCATCCAAGCCATAATACAAGCAGATGCAAATTACACGCCACTAAACCTGTGTAGTACCGAAGAGCGTGTCCTCGAAACAGCCAACGAACAGAAACTGAGAACTTGGGCCGGAAAACCATTACATGGCAGGCACTACAATGACCTGCAACAACCACACGTTGACAAAAAGGCATCAAATTCTTGGCTGGCCAAAGGCACTCTCCAGCCAGAGACAGAAGGATTCATGCTAGCCATCCAAGACCAAGTGATCGCAACAAGGAACAATCAGAAATTCATCCAGAGAAAAGACATAGAAAGCGACAAATGCAGACACTGTCATGCGGCATCGGAGACAATCCAACACGTGATGGCAGGATGCAAGATCCTTGCGCAGTCAGACTACAAACATAGACACGATCAAGTAGCGAAAATAGTCCACCAGAAATTGGCAGCGAATGCTGGCTTTCTGACAGAAAAATGCCCGTACTACAAATATGAGCCAGAGACCGTGCATGAGAACGAAACACACAAGCTTTACTGGGATAGAGCAATCATAACAGACAAGACAGTCCCACATAACCGTCCTGACATAACCCTCGTCGATAAATCGAATAAGACCACGTACTTAATCGACATAGCAGTACCCAACACCAATAACATACAGACAACCTACACAACGAAAATCACCAAGTACCAAGATCTCAGACATGAAGTACGAGATATATGGGGTATGGAAAAGATCTTCATCATCCCGTTAGTCATCTCAGCAACAGGGATAGTACCAAAAACGCTTGCGACGAATTTGGAGATACTCAACATTGACCCAAACACCTACATTGAAATACAAAAAGCCACAATCCTAAACACGTGTCACATTGTCAGGAAGTTTCTAGACATGGCACATTAAGAAGTGATGTAAAAAGAGGCTTGGGAACATGGCGCTCTGCCCGTCCCAAAGCCTGTTTCCGCCAAGAATGGGCGAGGAAAACTTTTATATATATATATATATCATCATCATATTCAACCATTATCTAAATAGTTAATCTAATTTGTTTCGAAGTTTAAAAGTCTCGTTCAAATGATTCGTTAAAATTTCGACTCACGAAAGCTAACCTCATCTTTCAACTAATGTATCAAAGTTTTTTTTTGTTTTTTGTTTTTTTGTTGTTGTTTTTTTGCTTCAATCTCAACATCAAACAACCTTTTAGTATCCTGGAATAAGATATATATTCTATGTAAAAAAAAAATATTTTAATTGAACAAACTTTAAATCATCTCATAAAATTTTATTTTGTATGACTGAAAAGTTTTCAATTGTTCGAAGCAGATAATCCTTCTTTCCTGCCACCAAAGTCTTATAAATCACCTGAAGAGTTTAAGGGGAAACACTCTGTACCCTCTGACCACATATCATCTTCTGCTCTAGTTTCCATCACCAACTGAGTTTTTGAAGCAATTCCAATTCACCAGCTAACCAGAGCGGTCTTTCCAGTCGACGCGTTTGTTAGGGTGGAAGCGAAGGAGACAAGTGCAGCCATTTTCTCTCTTGGTGGCACCAACTATGCGAAAAGAGAAACTATGTGGTTGTTGAGCAAAATTCGTGAGTTGCATGATGGATGGTTCCGGATCTAATCTACGTGCCGATAGAAGCCTACCGGAACGTCGCCTTTCCCGTTTTTTCAAGGAATGCCAAGAGTTATTTTCGAACTGGAACGTTTATGTTATGTCTACAGGAATTTCGCTTCTCCTTCGGTATTAAGCGAAGCATGCGCACTTCGTTTAAAGAGGTTTCGTTCACTTAAATGGTTTGACAGGAACAACTGGAACTATTGCAGATCAAGCAATGTTTGAAAGGCTCGGTTAAACTTATATATCGCTGATTTACAAATGAAACACTTTCAGTCAAAATTTCCAAGTTTTCAGTTTACCAAGAACAAAATGTCGTGACTATTGGAATGACCCAATTCATATTTTTATTGAATAATGGTTTAATTTATTTCTACATACAAAAGGTTAAACACTGGTAAAATAGCAATGAAAAAGATCACTCAAGCTTTCGGACGCATCAGCAGCAGTCCTTCATCAGGAGTAATGAAGTTATTATTATATTATTATATGAGTTATTAGTATTATTATTATAGTATTATTATTATAGTATTATATGTTATTAGTATTATTATTGTATTATTATATGAGTTAATTTCATTTTGATAAACATATTAAGTTTTCTTTTTCAATTTTCAATTTTTTTTCACTGAACTGTGAAAGACTCTTATGGTGTACAGGTTGATC
>QLNU02015003.1:86186286-86264478 GCA_006491805.2 Dysdera silvatica
TTCCAAATATTTAATCCGTAATAATTCATATTATCTTTTCCATAATTAGTTCGAATATATTTTGTTTTAATTTCTTTTTTATGGCGAGTATTTTATTTGTGGTCTTCTTTTATTATTTCTATTATGTCTATGTGTTTTTCTTCATTTATTCTTTGGTATAAGTATCGAGATATTTTTAATTTGTGCGTGTTTTCTATGTTTAGTAGTTTATGTTCATATCTAAATTGATCGGTTGATTCGTATGATGGTTTTATTTTATTTATTGTGTCCCGTAATAGTTTATTTGTTTTTAATAAGTTCGTTTTAGTTAATTTTCCCCATGTTGAATTTGCGTATAAAAATGTACTATAGACCATTGAATAGTAATATCAATTTTTTGATTTAAAGTTCGTTTATTATTTAATCTTGTTAAAAGTCCATTTAATCTTCTTATTTTTTAATTTATATCATCTATTTGACGATACTTTACGCTTAGAAATGGAATATTAAACTTTTTTTGTTACAGATGTACTATAGGATCGTTATCATTGAATCATTGTTGAATCAAATTTAACTTTTATTATGTTTGTTAGCAATTCAATATTAGATCCACTTATTCACCAGTTTATGTTATACCAGTTATCAGCGAATAATAATAATATATTATCATCTAAGCACATCAAGTCATTTATTGCTAATATTAAGAATAATGGTCTGAGCATCGTTTCTTGAGGAACACCTATTAAATTAATAATTTTTTCTGACGATTTATTACCTATTTTAATAATTTGATAGCGGCTTTTAAAATAATTATGTATGAGATTAAACATTTTTCCCCTATTCTTAAATTAAGTAGCTTTTCTTTTACAACATCAGTTTATTAAATAAAAAGCTTTGCTGAGATTCAGGAAAAAATATATTTTATTTCCTTACCTTAAATTTTTTGTTGTTATTAAATATACTTAAAAACATACAAGTCCTCTGTTGATTTATTGTTTTGAAATCCGTATTGCTTAACGTGTATTAGTTTATGGTTATTTAAAAATTCAATTAATCTTTTGTAAATTACTTTTTCTAGTATTTTTGAAAATACATGGATAATTACTATTGGTCTATAATTGTCTATGAGAGTTTTTTCTCCCTTTTTTAAAAATCGGTTTAATTACAGCAATCTTTAGTTCATTAGGAATTATACTTGTTTCAAAGATATCATTTATAACTATCGTTAATGGTTCTTTTAAATATTGAGAACTTTGTTTAATTATTTTTGTTGCTAGGACATCAATTCCTGGTCCTTATTTGGATTTATTTTATTTCAATTTCAGAAACCTCACATAAGAAAATACTATTTGTTACACCTGACTTTGGACATTTAAGATCACGCACCAGGATCTACAATTTTAAGAAAAATCCAAACTTTCGTCGTTTAGGGAAATCAACTCTGGTGGGCTGAAACAATGACAGCATCGGAGTTGAAACTGGGCTAATGGCCTGATAAACAAGTGCATTACCTCTATGCCACAACAAGCAGGGTCCCAATTCACATTAGAGCAGTGGTTCCCAACCTGGGGACCGTAAACTGGTTTCTGGGGAGTCGCCGCAGCTATTTTAATAAGGAATTTCATACCAAATGTTTCCAATGCTTTTATATTTCAACATGGCTACATTGCAATATTCTACTAATCGTTGTTAACTTTATATCTATAATTAATAACAACATATATAATTATGCTGTAATTTTATGTTTAATGTGTTTTCTTTATTCTGTTAAAAATGTGGTGGCTAACGGGGGGGGTCGCAGATCTATTGGTTACTGTAAAAGGGGGTTGCGGATTACTTGGCTACTATAAAAGTGGGTCGTGACTTGAAGAAGGTTGGGAGCCACAGCATTAGAGAAAAAAAAATTTCAGAATTTTTCTGCCAAAATTGCCTGATCAATCCCAAGCCATTTTAAACTAAACTTCGGTTGAAGGAAAAATGGTATAACGTTCGTAGCAAATCTGGCTATTTAAAATAGACATTAATAAGGATTTCCCCCAAGTTTGACCAAAAAATCTCATTTCTCTTGACTTTTCCCTAACTATTAGGGATGATTTCAAATTCCCTAACAATTTCAGGTTGTCCAGGTGCGTAGGGAACCTTGAATAGGGCTGTGGCGTATACACATGTGTGACAAGATAATTCTGCACCACAAAAGGTGGGGAAAAATCGAAGCAAAAGAAAACAGCAAAATAACCTTCCTTCTAAATGCAAATCACACTTCTATGTATTAAGACCACTCAATGACCATGCTGTTTTGTAAAACCAATAAACAACTGAAACATTCGTTTGCCCTTTAAATTCCATTTCAAAATTATGCAAGAGAAAGTTGTTCTTTCATTAATTTCTTTTTCATTTCCTTGAAATAAAATGAGACACTGTCACTAATTTTATTTATGTCTGTAATTCACGGGATTGTACACTGCTAAGTTTTAACTACTACTGAATCAGACGTTGGCTAGTGTTTTATGGGACAAGGATGGATAGAAATATTTGTGAGTTTTATGGAGCAAGGGTTATGGCTCTATCGGGGTCTACAACTGTCCAAGGAATCCAATACTTAGCTGTTTAACTTTTAGCTTATGGGTGGGACAGGGTATATCCTAGTAGATTTACCTCCCAAAAGAATGCCTCTACCCTAGCGGTTTCCCCACCTTTTGTGTTCTTCCCGTCAATGGTCAGTTTAGTAGTATAAATGACTTGATTGGGGGGGGGAATGAAAAGGGTTGTGAAATAAAGATATATTGTGCAAATAGGACCTTTTCCCTTCCCTCC
The DNA here is from genome assembly GCA_006491805.2 of Dysdera silvatica. Lineage (NCBI taxonomy): Eukaryota > Metazoa > Arthropoda > Arachnida > Araneae > Dysderidae > Dysdera > Dysdera silvatica. Next base: position 86,189,080 of record QLNU02015003.1, read on the forward strand.
CTTCTCCGCTTTGTATGAAAGTTAATCTGCTATTAGATTCAGCAGGTTTCTTATCTTTCAATAATGTATAACACAGTTCCACTACAGTTATTTGGCGTTGTTTATATGTGCTCAAGTGCTGCTATACTTCCCTTCCTCCTGACTCTACGTAGCAATGCTTTCAGGTGTCATTTGGGTTGATTTGAATGGGAGGGGAAGAGAAAAAGTGATATCTCCATGTACAGAATGACAAATTTCTGATTTTCAGCCCTGTAAGCTAAAGTTTAAGGAGTCAAACTCCGGACTACAATTTAGTAGAACGGCCAATCGGATTTTATGGTGCAAGGACATCAAGGGTCATTCTATGCCAAACAAGGCCAAGAAGTAGCAGTTTGGCAGAAAAAAAAAATTGAACGGCAAACTAGATCTGAATCGACTAACGGTCCTGGAAAGCAGGCAAGGGTTTTATACACAATAGGTGAGACAAACTTCAATCTCCAAATAGGATTGCACTACTTGCCCAGCTACTTAAAACATCCCATTTTGTTGGAATATGCCCCATATGAACATTGTATTATATATGGCCATATAGTATGACAACCGAAATAAATAAAATAATAGCTGTCAGAAGGATAATGGTTGGTAAGTTGAATTTTCACTCGGCAATGAGCATTCTGTGCCACATGGTTTGTTGTATTTTTATGATACAAGGGCATCAAGAGTCATTCTGAGCCAAATAAGTTGTGAGAAGAATAAAAAACTGACAAGGATCAGAGGATGGATAGAAGAAAGGTAAGGAGAAAAGGTAAAAGCTAGATAGGAGAAGTAAAGAGGTTAATAGCCACAGCACATACTACTCTTATATGCAGGGGGTAGTGAGAAAGAAAAGGGCTACAGTTGGCAGCAGTTTTAGTGATGGCTCAAATTTTGAGAGATCAGGCCTTAAAGGTGCATTTTCCCCAGCTGTGCACTTTTTGCACATTGCTTTTTGTCCACTGCTTATTGTGTTGGCACAGAATGACATACATACTCTTGAAATACATCTCTGAAAATACACCCCCATTTCTATTTGACTCTGCAGTGTATTATGCTGAAACGTTTTAACATCGTTGTGGTGCAAAATGTGCAGCGTAAGGAAAATTCCCCTCAAAACAGTTTCCCTTTTCACTTAACTAAAAGAAATAGAAAATTCTCTTTGAGTTTCAACTTTAGAATTTGTCAGTAAAAATATTATACCAGTCCTCTGGAAGGAGTTTATGTGGGCTGTCAGTGACACGATAGGGAACAGATGGACAACCTTCTTTTCTGCGTTGTATCAAGACTTCTGATTCTCTCTTTGAACCCTGCTCCTTTTTAATCATGGAATCTACATACCTAAACATAGGAAGTATTACTGTGCTTCGGTTTTACTAGAAACAAATGAAATTCAAACTATCAGAAATGCAACTTTCAACTTAAAAGATACAATTGATAAATCGCAAAAACTAACAACAGAAATTAAAATCTCTTAACGAGAACAAAGTTTGTTTGTTTGTGGTTTTACGGCTCAAAGACTACAGTGGTCATGCTGCGCCGGGACCTACTGTTTTCCGAGGAATCCGAACCTCTGGACCTACAATTTTCCGAGGAATCCAAACCTCTTGGACCTACAGTTTTCTGATAACAAAATTTAAATTTTATTATAAAACTACGAATTACCATGGCTCAACAAATCGTGGCAAATTATACTCACTAGACAAGACTGGTACTCAACCACCTCAAAAGAAAACCCAGAGCTTAGTAGGAAAACATTTTCTACTCGCCAATGGCGCCTGGATTTGTTGAGTCCTGTTAATTACTACAAAAATTGGATTTCACCAGAAATAAAACTTTTTCCTTGAACCAGAATATCTATCCCGACTATTGTGTTTTTCACACTTACTGTAAATTTTGAAGAATTTCTTCTGCATTGAACACTGAAATTAGTGATGTAGTGGCAGCTGGAATAATGATGATAGGTGTCTTGGAAACTGAAATCAACAATTTTAATTACAAATTAATGAAGTAATTAATTTTACAGTGCCGTTAAAATTACAGTGTAGTAGCATTAGACAGAAAAAAACTTTTTTATAAGATATGAAGTCTGCATCAAAACTTCACATTCAACCAATGTCTACATAAAAAGTTGTTTGGATTTTTATAGTGCAAGAGCATCTGATCTATACTGCGCCAACTATATAAAAAGTATGAATAAAGTAAATAAATAACAAAAAAATTATTTTTAAATGTTCAGAGGCATGATTGACCTCTTAAATAAAAAATGAAAAGTTTTTTATGGTGAAATGACGGTTAAAATCATGCTGCAACTAAGAAGGAAAATCAGATAATTCGTTTTCTGATTTCTTTTTTTACATTGCAACATTAAAAAAAAAAAACAAAAAAAAACACCCCTACTTCATTTGCACCAGTGTGTTGGTGCAAATGATGTAGTTTTGTTTGTTTTAGGATACAAGATCATGCTGCGTCAGGACGCCATAGTTTACTGTGGGAGTTGAATCTTTATTGCATAGGGCATGACCACCCCAGTTCAATATTGCTGTTATTTAATAAAAAACTTGAAAAGGGAAAGAAAATAACAATATTACAGTTATTTAATAAAAAACTTGAAAAAGGAAAGGAAAGAAAATAACGTGCATACCTCTTTTTGAGCTTTGGCGAATAGTGGGCTGGATAGTGGCTATAGGCTTTTCAAGTTGCGGTGATGGAGTAATCGGTCTCTTCGGCTGAGTACCCTCTGTCACAGACTTCAACGTCATTCCGTGATATGTACCCATTGTATCAATTTTAAAACCCTCCGTTTCTAAAAAAGAAAAATATTCAATGAAGTTTTATATTTATCTGTCATTCAATTAATTGGTATTATACACTGGAAGCTCACAATACTTCCATAAATGCTCTCAAAACATAAGGCAAATTTTTTAAACATGGCATAGACATTAAAAACAGGCAAAATGTAAGTGTATTATATTTAAGCATGCAAGCTAAAAAAAATGCAACTTTTCAAAATAAATGAATATTTTTTTTTTTTCAATACAAAAAATAAAAGAAAATGCAGATATATTGAAAAATGATGTAAAATTATTCCATAAGTCCTTGTTCTTAAAAATAAACATAAGTATCCATAGTTTTGTATAGTTAGGTGCACTATGCTTTTTAAAAAAAATGGTGCACAGATAAAATTTCATGTGCACAATGCACCCACTAATTTCGAACCCTGTATAATAGTGAACTTGAAGGAACCTTCACTGCAGAGACATTACATTAAATGTTCCACTTTCGTTTTCATATTCACAGAACTGTTTAGATCGTCCAACTGGCTGTTTTCACAATAAATTGACGGCTGCTGATATAAGGAGAATCTATTATACTTTTAATGCATTTTGATTATTTTATTATAAAGTAACAAATAATTTACCTTCCTTTCCACGGAATCTCTCCTGATCGTATCTGTTGTAGACAGCTGGTTGAGTGACTGGACGAATGGGGGTAGCCTATTTGAATTGTGGTTAAAATCAAAATCCGACAATGATTAGAAAATTTAGGCAAACAAAAGAACCTAGAATCTAATGAATATTAAGCCAGAATTATCATTAAAATATTACATGACTGACAGATTACAATAAATCACAATTGTCAAAGGTTCTCCAAGATGGGATTAACAGCTCAAAATGACTTCCAAATCATGTCATAAATGGGACTGGGTTTACGTCAATTTCAACTCAGCCTTGAGAGTTCATAGACCAGGGTCGCAATCACCATGCTCTACGATGAAAAAGTTCTATAGTTTTTTAAATGATATTTGTGCTTTCATGACATAATGACAGCAAAAGCCATACTCTGCCAGGGCGATCGGTTTTCTACAGTATCTGAATCGCTGCAGCCAAAGAATGCAAACACCAGACTACAGTGAACAGAACAATGAAACTTGTTTTATTGGTAGATTATATTTTTATGGCACAAGGACAACAATGGTCATTCTGCACCAAGCAAGGTATGAAATGTATTTCGCGATACTACCTATGGTTACCTGGTTTTATGAACCAGAGTTATGGCATGAGAGATAAATATACAGTGGAACCTGGTAAAGTGGCCACTTTTTATAACAGAAAACTGGTACTCTTACTCTCTACTTAACTCTGGATTTAGTCAAATCTAAACTAAAGTTCTGGCATTGTTTAACCCCTTCCTTCTCGCTCCTGTCAAAATTACAGGGATGAGGTTTCGTCCTCTATTTCTCGTGCCCATGATATTTACGGGCTGGAGCGTTCAAAAGTCACACACCAAAAAGATTAAAAACAATTTATTTCTTATAGACGGAAAATATACTTTTATTTTAGATTTCAAGCTAAAAAGAATTCCAAAAATTAAAAATGAATACATATATTTTTCGTACACTTACTTTTATACAATTTTCTTTAATAAATAAAAAAAAAGGGGCATTTTTTACTGTCTTCTTGAAAAATATGTGATTGTTAAGGGGTTAAAGAAAATTTTTTTACAACTTTATAAAAGAAAACTCAGCATTTCATATTAAAAAAAAGTTTATAAAAAGTGCAATTTGTTTTTTTGGGTGCAAAATTCTCCATATATGAATGAATAAACATGTGATATTGTTATGGTAAATTTTCTTCGATAGGAAAAAATTGAATCAAAATTCGTGTTGCAACATTTGTAAATATATTCCTTGTTTGTGTGCACGAGATATTTATGTAAACAGAAATTTAATCTCACTCGTGGTGTTTGTTGCGGAGCTTCTTGTATTCTTCCGCCTTCTTCCCGCAGCTTTATACTCTGTAGCACAGGAAGCAAGGTTTTGTTGAAATTCTACAAGGAAAATACAAGATATTTGAAAATTAATCATTGAAATTAAAAAGAACAATTTATATTAAAAAAAGTCAATGACATTGGTAGGCAAATTTAAAAATGATAAAAAAGTAAAGCAAAATTACTTTTCCAGTGCTTTGAAGAATGGTCGTGCGAGTCCTCCACTGACGTTCTCTACTAACGATTTCACGAGTGAGGTCAACATCATAGTCGATGATTCTCTGAATATCTGTATAGGCAGGGCCGACATCCTGGTCACCTTTAATGGTGGACCTCTTCTTTGCCAGACGCTTCGCTCTTAATGCTGCTATCATCTCCACAGAAATGACATCGGACAACGTCCTACCGAAACCAAACTTCTTTTAACGCCTACAATTCTCTTCTTCAATACATGATCATTATTTCAAATTTTCAACGAAATACAAAAATAGTAAATGTTATTATAATTTCATATGCCAGCAATATATTAAATTCTAATACGTATTTGCATATTTTACATCCCTAGATTTCGCCATGGGACGGGAGCGACAGTTTAATGCAACCTCTGAATGACAATACACCTACACAGGGCCAAGTTTACTGTGAGCTTCAAGGCAACAAATATAACTTTTGTTTACTACCATGGGAATGCATTCTGATAAGTAATTGCAGAGTCTGGTTGACAGGAGCAAAAGGCAACTATAGTTTGGTTGTGTTGGTTAAATGATCTGACAGCATTTTTGCTTAGATTAAACGTGGTGACAGGAACAAGAATTGATTTTTAGGCGCATTCTAACGAAAATACAAAACGAATTTAAAAGAGTTAAAATTAAACTTTGTTAGCTACACTACAAAGAACATAAAAGTAAATGGTCATAGCTGACCAACTTAAAGCAATTGCATGGTGCCCAATGCCGAACAATAAGTAAGCTGTTCCACAATGGAAGAACTTGAAGCTTTATACCCAGGTAAACTGTATGCCACCTGGGTGCAATACATTATGCAAAATAATATACATCATGAAACGTCATATGTAATAGTTCTGCACCTCTTATATGCTTATTTGTTTGTGAAAAAACAAACGGCTGTCATTATTTAAGAAAAGCAAATCAATATCTGATAATGCAATTCAATTTTTTTTCAACCTTTTTATGAGTATTTCATAACCATCAGCTTCGTAGCAAAATGTCATTGATTATTAATAATATTACCATTTAGAAATACACACAGAAGCAAAACTAGTTTCACAACTCAATTGTAAGTTTCAACACAAAGACTGCTACAGACAGATTTAGTTCACCTTCTAAAAGTGTAAATTTTTATTCTGCTAGGCTATTATTAAAGTCACGTCCACACATGTCTTTTTAAAACAAACTTTATTTTATTAAAAGAATAAAGTTTAAATTAAGATGTACGTATGCAACATGCATTGAGAAGACAGCTGAATTGGCACCCGAAATTGAAGATTAAATTATCTGCTGAAACTGGTAACTTACTTGGCAAATGGAACTAAATTTGGAATTAAAATTTGAAACCACTGCTTGATGATATACCTGTACTATTTGAAGTTGGTATCGCTGGGTTAGTTGAACAACAAGCCTCGCTGCTCGATCTGATGTACTTTCAACTTCCAGAAGACAGTCTTTAATTCTTTTGTTGATTAAGAAGCCAACACCACTTGTTCTTCCAGTTTCCGTTCCTCTATAGTAAAACAAATGTCCGCTTTTCAGTTCCACCAACTCTTCACCTTTTCTTCTAATTTCACTGAGTCCTACAATGTCCCATTTGATCTTGTCTAGTTCCTCTTCCAATTCCTGAAGTTTTGCTTCAGAAGCAAGGGATCGTCCATTAAACGTAGCCAAGGTCAATAACAAACGGCAGCCTGGGCCATTCCAGTGATTCTTAGCACCCCCTGCTTTCATGCCACACTGACCGCTGCCTTGATCAGGAGCACTCCAGCACCTGGAGACTAGGGGCCATGGTTTCTGGTGTGTCAACATAATGGAGGAATTAGCCATAATTTCACCACGCTGGCTAGACGGGTTGGTGAATTAGCCCTCCCCTTCCGCCTTTCTATCCGTGTAGCAAATATTAATTTGCCACATAAATAGAAAGCTCAGCCTGCACCACTTGAAGGCGGGGTAGGACACTAGGTTACTGGCCTGGCCGGTTCCACACATCGTCACATACGTTCAGCGTGTGGGTCTCCTTCCAGTTAGATACCAGCAACCCTTTTGCAGTACAATCCTTTTATATATGCCCACAGAAAAAAAAAAAGGAAATCGTGCGACTCGTTGCACTGCAGTGGTTTGGGAACATCGAACCTGTTAAACCTTCATAAAATGTATCTAAAATTTGTGAATCTATATTAAAAGGACAGTTTCTCAAGTAACAAGCTACAAAGATAAATTATGGTGATAAAAATTGTTCTTACCCTGTAGCTCTGGCGATGCTTGATCTGCAAAGAAACAACACATACCATACATGAATAACCAAAACATTATGCAAAAAATAGTTACAATTTACTGGAACACAAAATAATCTTTATGCAATGCATCTAGCATTAAAGCAATGAAAATAACAATTGAAAATTTTGTAACATCTGCTTTAACAGAGGCAAATTGTGTTTATAAAATAAGGCGGATAAATTAATTACAATCTTTTGTTGAATCTTTGTCACACAGGGACCAATGCCAATTTCTTAATAAAATAGTAGTAAAAAGAAGAAAGATTTTTAATGAAAAATAGGAAAAATTACTGAAAAAATTAAGATAGTGGGGGGGGGGAAAGGTGCAATATAAGAAACGGAAATTTTTTTTAAAACTAAGTAAGCTACAATGAAAGATTTATAATGGAAGTTACATCAGTAACCATCATTCTAATGCAACACAGTACAACAAAATATATAATACAATTAAAGGAATAAATTTATATACAGTCAACCCTACTTAATCAGGTTGCAGATAAACGAATACATGACTTGAGGAGAGTATATATTTTATAATTACAATCTAAGCTTGCGTAATAATTATATTAATTCATTTTTATATGGAATAGACATGTTCATTTAGCATGGAAGTCTGTACTATATTGCTCGTAACTAAGAATAGAAAATATTGCAAAAAATAAATTTAATAAAAATAAAATGTAGTGATAAAATAAAGTTGGCAAAAATGAGGCAAAGAAAAAACATTAGCATATGTAATTATCTCTTACCACTGAATTTAACTATGTATGTATTTATTTTGCATGTAACCTCCATAAGACGGAAACCTGCATACTACGGAATTTTTTTTCTAGTCCTGTGAGTTTCTGGTTTAGATAGGTTTTACTGCATTTGATAAGATTCTGATATTCCAGCTAAAAATTCGATATATGTGATAGTTACAAAATGTTTATTTATTATAAGAAATCAAAATCACTCAAGTGAACATTATGAAGTTCAAGAGACAAGGAAAAACTTTGAGATATCAGAACTTGATATAAGTAGGTCTGATTATATATACAAATATGTATGTGTACTTTAAGAGAAAAGCTTGAATTAAAAAAAAAAGCTTTATAACAAACAGTAAGTCACATGGTCAGCTCTTCATGTTGCTTAGTCACCAATGATGACTACCATACCACAAAATGGTACAACAAGTGGTGAAAAAACACACAATTTTTCTTACAGAAATGAAACATTCCTTAAAGGAGCATAAGACAATAGTTTTAACATTAAACTTTGTTGCACTATAAGCAGTATTAACACAGGGTTCCCATTCACGATAGAGAAAAAAATTCCATGACTTTTCCACTTTTTTCTCTGACCGATGATCATAAACAAAACTTTGAATTGAACCTGGGTCTCCAGGAAAATAGCCTCATGTCCATGTGAAACTTAGCTATTCAGAACAAGTTAAGAGTTTACCCAAAAAAACCTGTTTTCTCTCCCAACTTTTCGGGAGATTTAAAATTGCCTGACAATTACAGGCTGTATGGGAACCCTGTGGCACCTTGGACGATTATCATGGAAAGAGCATGATACACAGGAGATTTATTATGAAAAAACGAAGAGTAATGTAAAGCAACTAACCTGATATGCTCAGTCGTTACTGATGCTTCTTTTGGAGCATCCAGCCTTGCTGCTAACTGATCTTTTGCCCTTTTAACCTCACCTTCCTATAATAACCAGTTTCATCATTAAGGTTGGTTTTCATGTGCAATGATTAGTATCGACAGCCGATGACACCAGCCACTGGCGATAGCTATGCTAGCATGAATTGTGTTTCAACACAATTTTCATGTTTGAACTACCACAGCGATTCAAAATGGCAGTAACTGAGTCCCCACATGTAGGATTTAATATTGTAAAATGTGTATGTGCAAACTGAAAAAATTCGTTTAAAAAAAAAGGAGGAAGTAACAGAAGTAGTGGATATGGTGGTGGATTTCATATAAAAATAACATCGGACATCATGTTTAAAAGAGCTAGCATTTAAGGAGGCGTATATATAAAAATTATTCCAAAATATGTAAAAATAAATTTGATCATATTCATAAAGCAGCATTTTAAAAGAAGATGCCTCTATGGGCGTGGGGGAGATACTATACAAGCTTCTTTTCATATATATATATTTAATACAAGATTATTTTCCCAATTGTGGCAACATATACCAAATCAAATTTCATATATATATATATATATAATAATCTTGTATTAAATATATATATATATATTTAATACAAGATTATTTTCCCACCAGTAACATGTACCAAATCAATTGGTCATCTAATACCTTTTGGCGGAAATTTGTCCCACAATACAACGATCAAAATTACTGTTATGGCTGAAGGCCAATCAATCACCACAGCCAGGAATGAACTTAATGTATCACCCTATTAACTACTTAGTTCTGCTGAAGATTTCCTTTTCAACTGATACTAGAGTTGGGCATGGAAACTGAGACAATCTGAAGACATGTAGTTCCTTAAGCACATTTTAGTTTGCTTACAATAACTTCTCTCTGCAGAAGAAATAGAGACTGGTATTGTGCCAATAAGAGTGAATAATTTATATGCTTAAAAAAGGAAATTCCACTGGTATATACCACCAACATTCATCCTTTTTATTGATTTATTGAAATTCAAGATGGTGAAATGCATGTCTGTGCAATGACGAGAATATAGTTTTAAGTTTTCTTTGAAATGGATACCCAGAATATTTGCATTACAGCAAACGAAGCATCATTGGAGAATTTCTTAGTATTCAGAGAAAAGCTGTCAGTGTCACCTAATTTTAGAGAAATGATAATTTCCTACATCTGGAAAATTGCACATCTAGTTTAGTTATAATATTGTTCAACATATTATAAACAAATTTATTTATAGTAATTAGAAGCAGCAATTTCTTTATTTTCTATTCCATAAGTTTTCAATTGACTTGACAACTGAAGAACTACATCCAGTTGCAGACTCAGCCGACTAAATGAAGCAAAACGAAGATATTTTTAGACTCCTATCCACCAGAACATGACTTACTATACAGTGCTTTCCTTCCTCTCTAGCCACATCCAATTTCCACACAATTATAGTGCTATTACTAACACAATCATAATACATTCACCAGACAATTAGTCACCCCCCCCGCCTTGAGAAATCACGTTAATATCATATAACTCTGCCTTTGGCCTTGATAATCGCCTAGATGCAGTTAGAAAAGGAGTCCACAAAGTTCTGCAGATACGTCACATCTCGTTTAAGTTACTCTCTGAGGATTAGATCACACTAATCCACCAAATTTCGGGGATGCTGATCTTGGCGTTTTACCCGCTGTTCCAAAAGGTCCCACAGATTTTCAATTGGGTTGAGGTTAGGTGATTTTGCAGGCCTGTCGAGGTGTGATAGTGTGAGTGTTTACCACACCAGTCACATATGCTTCCCAGTTCACTGTGCTGTTGTCATTTTGAAAAATGTCAAGAGCATACTCATCATGAAGATGTTGACTGAAGGGCAACACCTGATGATAAAAAAGTTTAAACAAATTAAACATGTTGGTTCATGTTAGCGGACATCTTAATGAGTGACCCCAATTCATAGTATGAAAAACATTCCCAAGATATCACAGACCCACCTTCAGCTGGAACCTGATTTTGCACACAATGAGGATGAAATGCTTCATTTGGCCTTTGGTGCACTAGACATTTTGCATTATTTGCATAAAAGCAAAAATGCGATTCGCCAGACCACATGACACTCTGCCAGTTAGCTACTGTTCACGTTCGGTGATTTCTGGCCCATTGAAGACATGCAACTTTATGCACTTGTGTGAGCAATGACTTCTCGCGAGGCACCCAATTCCAAATTTGCATTGCATGCAGTTCACATCGCAATGTTCTCTCGCCAACAGGTTGCGATAGACCGTCATAATGGCCTGCAGCAATTCCTGTTGGATTTGGAAGCGATTTCGATATTCACAAGCCATGAAACTTGTCCCCGGTTTCTCTCTCGGTTAGGATCTTTTTCGATATACAGTTCAACGAAGATTCCGAACATCGGTCATCACAGACAAAATTCTTGCGCTAATATGGGATTCGTTGTTTCACCCTCTTATGGAGTGACCTTTACCGCAGCTACTTCGAAGCAGCACTCTGCCGAGTACCAGTATTCTTAGCAGAGGACAGCTGTGGCATATATATTACATATAAAGACAATGAACATTTACAATGGTGATTTTTTCTGCCCATTGTTCCTACCATGTTCCTTAGGAATTATCCTTTATTTTTTAGCATTAAGTATATAATTATGACTTTATTCTATACTTAAACTACAAGTTAATCACATATCACTATATACACATTGATAAAAAAAAGGAGAGAAGAATCTTTTTTAAAAATTGTACTGAAAAAGTACAAAAATCGATTACAAAGAATATTTTTACACCATTTTCCATTACAATATTATTTCATTCCATTGCACGCTCCAAGTAGAATGTCATGTAACGAACTATTCTCGTAGCAAGTGTTGCTGTTCACTTTCAGATATTTCTGCACAACAAGCAGAGGGTGAATTTGAAAGAGTTGGCGGAGGCGAACTTAATTGAGACAAGTGTGAGGTTGACATAACTAAGTGTGAAGCTGGCTCATCTAATTTATTTTCAACTAGGTACTGCATAATTTGCGATTGCCATCGTACAGCTCTGTCAATTGGAAGTTTTCTCAAGTTTGCTGCCACGAATTTTCCAAAGACATCAAATTCATCATTTGTTGGTTGCAAAGCATGTACTTTTTCAGTTACTTCTTGTAAAGTGTTTACAGCTCTAGAAATAGCATCTAGGCTACTAGAAAATTTAATAATCTTTTTGCACATAAGTTTGTCCTTCCTTCTGATTTTTTTCCTTGCTGCAATATTTCGAGGGCCTTCACATGACTGACATGCAGTCTTTTGTCTTATTTACCTTCTTCACCTTATTAAACCTTTAGCTATAAAATAAAAAGCAAAAACACTAACAGACTGGCTGTAAAAAAAGCCTCAATGGTTTATGACTAATCGAATAAGTTGTATTACAGTGAATGAACCACACTTTTTGTTTTTAAGTCTGTTGTAAAGCATGTGGTATCTGTTTAGAAATATTTTGGAAATAATTACAGACAAGATGCTTGGCTAAAGGAATACATAAATACTGTGAAGCCACAAATACCAGGCAATATAAGGTGGAAAAACCACGTAGATTTCTTGGAATTATTCCTAAAGAAACATCCATGTTACTCGCAGATCATGAAAATGATATGGATGATAAAGGAACTTTTCAGGTCATAAACAATCAGATGATTAATAAAGATGTAAAAAGACTTTTCGTAGAAGCTCTTAAAACCTACTGCTGTTGCTCTGTTTGAGATTCGAAAAAAGTAGCTTTTCTGTTACAGATGCATTTGGAGAGGGTGGAGCAAGTCAAGTCCAGTAGAGCATTCACTATCTGAATACCGATCAACTGAAAGCATTCCAGTCGGCAAATTCAAATCTGCATGCAATGGAGTTCTGCTAGTGGCTGCAGCGCTCTCACCCCCCCCTCCCACCACCAACCTTGCATCGTTGTCAGTAGTGTGTGAGCCATTGCTTGTGACATTGTGCTGTAGTTGTTGCACTGTTCGCAATGACGACTAAATGTAAATGCAGTGTTCTCAGTGTTTCCGATAAACTAAAACAATAGACCAGTTGAAGAATGGTGTTAGTGGATCAAGCTTAGCTTGGGAATATGGAGTTAAAAATGTAACAATATCAGATATTAAAAAGAACAATGATGCCATTATAAAATTTGCAAGTGTACTTGACAGTGAAGATGGAAGCTTGCACAGAAAAACGATCAAAAATGGCAGAAAACTAGAATTTAGACACTGGAGTTTACACATGGTTCATGCAGGTACATAGCCAAGGACAAACAATAAGTGGCCCTTTGATTTGTGAAAAAGCTCTTGAAATGAACACAAAACTAGTGGGTAACACTGATTTTAAAGCGACTACCAGCTGGCTTCCACGTTTCAAATCTAGACATGGAATTAGGTGATTAATTAAAAAATTAACGAAACATTGTCAGCTGATAATAAAGCAGCTGAACATTTGAAAAAGTCTTTTAAAAACATGGTTGATAAGGAGGGCTACAAAAAAAAAGTCTATAATGCAAGGAGAAACTGGTTTGTACTGGAAAAAATGTCAACAAAATCCTTAGTTTCTAAGAATGAAATATCAGCACCTAGTTTTAAGATAAACAAATCATGCATCACTGCTATGGTACATGGAAATATTACTGGAACACATAAGCTACCTTTGCTAACAGGGAAGTCCAAAAATCTGAGGTGCTTTAAGGGAATCACAAAATTGCCGGTCACCTACAAGAACCAAAAGAATTCATGGACAGATACACGCATTTTTATAGAATCGTACGATACTATATCTCTGAAGTCAAAAAGCGTTAGCTTACAACTGGGAATTTCGGAAATGTTTTGTTGATTGATAACGCTCCAAATCATCCCTCAAACCTTTCATTAGAAAAACAAAGAGGAAAGTTTAAAGGTGTTTTTCCTTTTCTTTTGCTTCTCAACGTTACTTCAGTTATACAATAATTTCTGCCACCCACGTATTAATTACAGCTCAAACTAGAGCTTTATTCGTTTTGGAGAAAAAGAGACGCTTTCCCCATCCTGGATTCGAACCAGGGTCCCTCCGTTTAGCCCGGAGTGTCTTGGACCGCTAGACGAATGAGGACAGGAAACAACGCTCTCTTTCTCCGTATGTAAAGGTGTTAAGGTATTATTACCCTCCGTTACTCCAACAGATGGACCAGGGGGTCATCGAAAGCTTCAAATGTTATTACAGAAAGCTATTGCTGTGTATAGTTCGGATCGGGGAAGAATATGAGGAAACAATTCATCAAGTTTACACCGAAATTAAGTTGAAGGATGCTGTGTACATGGTAGCAGAAGCTTGGGCTACTGTCAAGGACACTACACTAGCAAAAGCTTGGAATAAGCTCCTTCCATCAGAAGAGTATTTCACTGCACCTGAAGAGCAGCACCAAATAGCCAATTTATATTAAAACCGGATGGGCTGATTAAAAAATCTTCAGGATTTAAAGAAAGCGACGAGGAAAACATTCAAGACTGGCTTGAATGTGATGTCGATGACTCTGTCTACCAAATATTGACAGACGATGAAATCATTGCTATTGTCATCGATGATCAAGACCCTTGTGACGACGATAGTGCTGAAAAAGGACCATTCAGTGAGGAAGCTGTTCCTTGCCTTGAGATGGCTATAAAGTGGTTAGAACAACAAAAAGAATGTGATGCTGTCTTTAAAATGTATAGAAGATTTACTGGCCAAAAAACAAGTCTCAGCTCTGCAGCAAAAGAAAACGCTGGACTTCTTTTCTTAAACTGTATCAGTGTTGCCAGATCTGAAGATTAAAAAGTAGCAAACTGTGCTCCAAAAGTAGCAGATTTGAACTATTTGTAGCCCAAACATAAAAATGAATTATTTTGCAACTAGTAGTAGTATCTCCAATAGCAGCCTAGAAAAAGGATGGGGGCTCCGGTTCCCTCCGATACGTCCCTGATATGCAACATTCAGAGACTGCCCTCACGCATACTCTCTGATTTTTGGGCTAAGGAGGGGTTCGGAAGGGTGTACACTCTATGAATACAGAATATCATAGTTGTATCTACAATAGTAGCCTAAAAAAAGTATAGGGCTTCGGGCCATCCCCGATAGGCCCTGACATATCTATAGATTTTTTCAATATGTCATTTTCGAAACGGCCACAACGCACTGTTTTTTTGGTTTTTTTTTTGTACTCACTGAGTGTGTCTCAACTAAAATCCAAATTATTCTTACTTCTTAATACAATTTGAAAATAAAAGACATTTTCACCAAAAGTCCTGCGTTATTTCTTTGCTTTACATTAACTTAAAATGAAATAGTTCCTTTATTTTTTATCCTTAAAAGTATCCGTTAACATTACAAGTCCCACTAAAACTGGTTGCCTAATGCGTATAAATAAAGTAGTGATGTGGGATCGGAAATGGCAGGGTCAGTCTGCAATCCAGTTGTAATATAGCTCAGTGACTCTAACACAGGACAATAGAAAACTTGACCTCACTAATGTGGCTCCATGGTTTGCACTTTCGAACCTATATAGCGTATATATGCTCGAAGGTTTGCACGGAACTGCAATGTTAAACGAATTTCGAAGTCACGTGACGTCCACTCTAGTACATACAAGATCTCTGTGATTAAAAGTACCAAAACAAAAATTGGACCACATAGATCTTTTATGAATTGAACGAGTATCGAACATGTTATGTTTTAGTGAAACTATCATTCACTGCGAATAGAAATGTTCAACAAACAAAATTTTTATTGTATTATGTAATACTAATAATATTTTGTGATTTTATATATGAAAATAAAAAGTAGCGTATTTTTCAGATTTATAGCCTGAAGGTAATTAAGAGTGACACAAAAAGTAGCGTGTTGCCTAATTTGAAATTTTTGTAGCGAGGGCAGTAAAAAAGTCAATCTGGAACCACTAAACTGTAGGCCTACTTTAATGCACTACTTTATGTAAGGTATGTATTTGTAAAACATGTGATGTAAAATATATAAAAGTTTTGTGTTTTATATCACTGTCTCTTTATTTCATATTGCTCCTATGGCAGTGAAACCATTTTTTTCATAAACAATCTGTTATCCAAACACACCCAGTACCCCAATTGTTTCAGATAACTGACGCTTTACTGTATGGTAGTTAAAACATTTAACTTCTCCATATTTTGATTATCACATCAAATTCTTTCAGTGGTCGACTAGCAGTAGGAGGCTTTGTCTTTTCCTTTTGTTTTTCCCATTTTCACTTGCCAGTTGGCTGATGTCACTAATCATGAAACTGACTATCAGTACTAACCATTGCACATGGAAACAAGAAACAAAACTTCAGAAACAAGAATTTCGTAAATATAAAATCATGAATACTTGCAAGCGCTAATTATGAAATATTACCTCAAGCCTGGGTTTCTTAAACACATCTTGCTGCTGCTGATCTTCACAGACATGCTTAACTATTTAAAGTAGAAATTTTAAAAGAACAAGTGAACGGATTTGTTAGAAACAAAAGGAATGATTATAAAACTATAATTTTCAATTGAAAATTTGAGGTTTTCATATATACCACAGTCCAAAATGAAGATTACCACTCAATGGGAGAGGTACATATTTTGCTCTTTAACTCTCAATGTGCTTTATTTATAAAAAAATCATTTTGCAGAAAATTAAAGGACTATAAACACTTAACTATAAAAAATCAAAATTTGTTAGGTATCCTATGAAGGAGAATCCATGATTGAATAATTGATGCAAACACTGAAAGTCAAAAATTCGTAAAAAAACGATATATAATAGCAATTTTTCCCATATAAACATGCAAAATTATTAGAAAATGATTGTTGACGCTTATGTCAGCAATTTTTTTTATCCTAAATCTGTTTTTTATGAATTTTTGTTTTCTACCTTTAATTTATGTACCATTTTTGATCGTGGATTCTCCTTCATAGGACACCTGAATTTTTTTTGTTCTTTTGTAATTATGTTGTAAGATATTATTACCCTTCACGGATAACACAATTGCCAAACATTGGTCAACACAGAAAAGCCTCCGGGGCGAGACTTTTGTGAGTTTTCCTAGGGGGAATTTATTACACAATAATTTTTGCCACGCATATATATATATATATATATAGCTCTAGTTTGAGCTAATTAATACGTGGGTGGCAAAAATTATTGTATAATAAATTCCCCCACGAAAACTCACAAAAATCTCGCCCCGGAGGCTTTTCTGTGTTGACCATTATTTGGCAATTGTGTTATCCCTGTGAAGGGTAATAACATATGTTGACCATTATTTGGTAATTGTGTTATCCCTGTGAAGGGTAATAATATCTTATATACGGAGAAAAATGCGTTTGTTCTTGTCCTCGTTCGTCTAGTAGGTCAAGACACCAACGCGGGGACCCTGGTTCGAATCCAGGATGTGGACGGCGCCTCTTTTTCTCCAAAAACAATAAAGCTCTAGTTTGAGCTAAATATACGTGGATGGCAAAAATTATTGTATAATTTTATAATTATGTTAAGTGTTTATAGCTCTTTAATTTTCTGTAAAATGATTTTTTATAAATAAAGCACATAGAGTTATAAAGCAAAATATGTACCTCTCCCACTGAAATGACGTTGAGTGTAACCTTGGTTTTGGATGCCAGTTTATATATTTTACAAATAAGGTGTGTCCCACCGAAATAAAGCCACCGTGATTATATGCCGTAACTGGACACGAAACAAACCAATAAGAACGAAACAAATATATTAAGAAAGTCTATATACAAATACATATTTGCAAGGAGTAACTCACTCCCTGCCCCATCTGGGCAGGAAAAAAAAATGAATGTGTAAAAAAGAGAGGGGAAAAAGTGTCCCGCCGAAATAAAGCCACCATCCCTATTAGTGTTTTAGGTAACTCTCAATATTCGAGCTATTACAGGTAAACAGGTTTATGACGTCAGGAAGTTGTCAAATAACTTACCTGTTCTATCCCAGTCGAATGTTGACTTCAGAAGGTTGTATTTTCTATTTCTCCTGCAGTATTGCAATGGGAAAACGAACCCAGCTATCAGAGTTCGAGAAAGGCCAGCTAACAGCTTTTAAGGAACAAAGTCTTTCATATAGACAAATATCTAAGCAAATCAAACGATCTAAAACCGTAATAGACAATTTTGTGAATCAGGGCAATGCGTACAGGTATCAAAAAAGGAGGTGTACAGGCAGAAAAATGACTTCCAGGCAGGAAAGAGATATTGTGCATCGTCTTTCACAAGGTGGTATTTCTCTCAGACAATTGGCCAAAGAGGATAACATCCCTGTGACAAAATCAACTCTGTCACGGATTGTAAAATATACAAAAAACTTCCAATATAAAAAAGGAAACAGCAGCCCATGTTGAAAGCTATCCACAAGCAAAGGAAAGTAGATTGGGCCAAATATCATCAAACCTGGAAAGACCAGTGGCATCGTGTTATATTCTCAGATGAGAAAAAACTTACTTTGATGGCCCAGACGGCCTTACACTCTGTTGGCGTGACATGAGGGAAGAAGAGGAAATCTTCTCCAAAAGATAATAAGGTGGAGGCTCATTAATGGTGTGGGGAGGCTTCGGCTATGGTGGTAAACTTAACCTGGCTTTCCCCTTAGGCCGCATAAAGGCTACCGATTACCAAGAAATGCTAGAAATCCAGTTACTGCCATTTGCAGAGAGAATTGGTGGCCCAAGTTGGATTTTCCAGCAGGACAACGCCCCCATTCACGTTGCAAAACCCTCTTGTGAATGTTTTTTGCATAATGGGGTACATGTCATGGAATGACTCGCCCTTTCCCTTGATCTTATTTCCCAAGAAAATGTGTGGGGGTAACCTCAGTAGGGCTGTATATGCCAATGGCAGACAGTTTCAGTCTGTGGCAGAATTGAAGGCTGCCATCATTGAAGTCTGGGATAATATTGATGCCATTGTCCTCCAGGGATTGGTAAATGGTATGCCACATCGTGTTTTCCAAGTCATATATAATCATGGCGGATATATTGGCTATTAACAGTAGTGGCTTTATTTCGGCGGGACACTTTTTCCCCTCTTTTTTTACACGTTCATTTTTTTTCCTGCCCAGGTGGGGCAGGGAGTGAGTTACTCCTTGTAAATATGTATTTGTATATAGACTTTCTTAATATATTTGCTGCGTTCTTATTGGTTTGTTTCGTGTCCAGTTATGGCACACAATCACGGTGGCTTTATTTCGGTGGGACACACCTTATCATTTCATTGAAAGCAAGACAATTGATTGTTTTCAACTACAGAACAAAATTCTAAAATTTAGAAAAGTCTTCCAAAAATAAGATGCATTTATTATGTATTTGAATTTCACTTGAAATGAAGACACTGAGTTTAAAAAATCTTCACTAGGGCAAAAAAAAAATCAGATCGAACTTTATTCAGACAGATATCATTAAATATAGATTGTGTGCTTCATATGAAACAAGAACAATATAGGTCATTCTGCATTGGGATCTACACTTTTTAATGGAATACATACATACCTCTTAAGGCCTACGGAACCAACTTCAGTACCACAATGAGAAGTTAGTTGGTAAACTTTTTTGGCACTGTTAGGAATCAAACTCGGGGTTAAGGGCATGTTAAGCAAAAATATTGCAATGGCAGGGTCTTACTAAATCAAATCGGACAATGGTAATTCACAAATTATTATTTAAATTGATCCGCCGAGGCAGCAAAAGGCAGAGACTGATATACTAGAACTAAATAAAAAAAAAAAGAAAAAGAAAAAATTGCATCAAACCTGTAGTTGGAATTTCTAATGGGGCACTTTTGTCAATACTTGCAGAAGATGCCGTTTCTCCATTTAGATACGCTAAAAGTTCCTGTATGAATAATGAAATTCACATGATCATTAACATGGAAGCAGGAAAGGAAATGAATTTGTTTGATTGTTGTATGGCGTACAGAGAGCAAAGGTCATGCTGAACTGGGACCTATACAGTTTCCTTAAGGAACTTGAACACCTTAAGGCCTAGGAAACCAACTCCTGGACTACATAGAGCAATTTGTTGATAGACATTCTATTTTGTGAGCAGGACACGGGTTAACGGCACACTGAACAAACACATTAAAACTACACTACTGAAAAAAAAAAATGAAGTTCGGTGCTAGTGCAGAACAGAGTACCTTGGTGTTTCTTTTCTATGAACCACTACCAAAGTGCAGTCATTACTTTTCCAACGTCATAATATATTTTTATATTTTGTTGGAACATTAGTGATTTTTTTTACACTATTGCAAGGTATATGGATTCAACATATTGTGGTACCATGATTATCTAACGTTTTTTAGTATTGGGGAGTGGCGGGGGGTCCACATCCTACAAGGCATGTACTGATTCAGAGAAAGTACTGGGTCTGAAAAACACCCGAAAAACAACATTTCATCATGGCAGATGGTTGCTATGATCACTACCATCTACATTTGGCGATGATAACTTGTTATGCATGATCACTGAAGTTTTGCACATCTTAGTACCACATTCTAATTGATAACCCTGTACAAAATTAAAAAAAATATTTGCTTCTCTGCATTCAATGATTCAAGAATAGATTATGCTGTGGCAATTTTTAAGATTTTCTAAGAGATCCTGATCTTTGTCACAAAGGGAACTTCAAGATAGTGGTTGGAAGAAAAAGTGGCAAGTACTCGTTACTCTTAGGTTTTAAACTAGGATATTCTGTATGGCTGAGAACCACAGGGACAGCAACTTAAAGAAAATATTGGGGGGCGGGGGGAGAGAGAGGGGAGGAAGCCTCTTTACCATCTCAACCCCATAATTTTATTAAAATGAAACGCCCAAAGACTTACATAGAAAATAAATACAATTTTTTTCTATTTATCTCGATTGCTTGATAACTATTACGACACTGAATTCTTATATTAGCGTAATAAAGTAGAAGCTTGTTTCCTCGCCTAAATGAAGTTCATTTACGTCTTTACAGTAACAGGAAAACATGAGTAATAACAATTATGGTTCTACATTTCTTTATTATCCATCAATTTTGGGAAAGCCTGACCCTCACGCCTAATTTTTGGGGGCACTTTAGAATTGGTGCCTCTGGACAACTATGCTATCTTTACATCGCCATTTGCTACAATCAAAATTAAAAAGCAATGTGTACACTTACCTTACGATCGGGACGTCGTACTACAGGGATACTTTCTGCCTATTAAAAGAAAAAGACAGCTTTACACAAGTATTTAAAAATAGAATAAGACGATGTCTTTTTTTAATATTTTAATTTACAGTCCACAAAAATCGTAAAAGCCCACATAAAGAATGTAGAACACACATACAAGTGAAAACTGTGGAGGCATTCAAACTCAGTTTGGATAGCTGATATAGACTAGGTCACCGACGTTAAACTCAAAAGTGCAATACATCATTAATGATGCTTTTAAGGCAGTATAATACTCTAATTCTAGATGTAATGAGAAGTTAAATTCATTAATTCATTTCCACTAGGGCAACATTAGTGGTGACTCCAGGATAACTTGGCGGGGTGCAACACCCTACGACCTTTTCGAGCCCTCTCTCAATGCCTGGCAGCCTTTTTGAATCCCTTTCAGCACCTGGCAGCCCCTCCAGGGTTTTTTCCGTGAATTTAAAAAGGCAGAAACCAAAATAAATCCCAGTAGGTTTGGCAACTTTGCTAAAAATTTCAGTAGAATCGGTACTTTCCTGTTAGCAAGATGCCACTTACGATCCTTTTGTAGTCGCTGTACTTAATCGTAACTTTACGATGTTTTTATGATCTAAAAAATCGTAAGTTTTCAATTCATGTTTAAAGTGTTATCAAGCAACCACTGAGTCAACTCTTCTGCTAATTCAGGCATGAACTGCAAGCTATACAAATGGACATGAGGTACAAAGCACAGAACAGGTGGGTGTGTGTGTGGGGGGGTCTCCCCCCAACTAACCCTTCCACTGATTCAGGTATGTACTGATTATTTCTTAAGTATTCTAATTGTATTATTTAATTGTAGCAAATGGATTTCTCACAGGAACAAGGCACTACGATTTTTTTTTTCCTGGTCAAAATTTTGTAGTCGGCCAACAAAAAAACCGTAAGTTTACGATCTTTGCTTACTTGCGTTGCCATTTTGTAGGACGAGTGCTGATTTAAGCTTGAACTTTGTCTTCTTGTTTTGGAAATTTCCAGATCAATTACTCCTAAAATTTGTCGAAAATAGCAATAGATCGGCTTGTGACGTCCTATTCTCTCTAATTTCACACTTGTGCATGCCTTTTGAGTTTTTAACGCCATTTTCATATTTCTCACAGCTGTGTTTTTTTTTTGTTGCAGCGAAATTATGTCGAAAATAATTTTGTAATTCATTTCTAGTCTTATTTTTAATTAAGAAGTTGCAGGTTTTTAGTGGTTCAATTATGTCGTCATGATTTGTCATTTTGCGGGTTTGCTATTTCCGACCGCCATGATGGTTTACAAATGAACTACCTACTTGTATACCTTTTGGTTACTTAAACATAACACTAAGACATTAATGCATTCTTTTTATTATTTTTGATTAAAAACAAAAACTACAACTACAGAGTTGGTGGGTCCTCCCCCACTTGATGCATAGTATAGTGGTACACTGTACCTTTTCGATTACTTACACATGGCATTGATATTCAGATGTTCATGGGCTTTTTTTTATATTGTTTTTCATTAAAAACCATAACCACAGAGCTGCGAGGCCTTTCCCCAATTTGTTTTAAAGTATGAATTTTGTAAAAAGTAAATACTAACCCAGGCAACATTGCAAAAACAAATTCAGGACACAGAAAGCATGTGATGAACCATGCAGTTTCACTGGGTTCAACCCTGCCCCCTCCACAAACACTTCCCAAAATTAAACCCTGGCTACGCTACTGGTGTAAAGTACCCTTTTCACGAATCAGATGACTCTTTGGAGCAGCATGGTGCTTTCTTCATCAACTCTTCCCCTCGGCCACCCCTTTTTCTAGAATCACCACTAAACATTCGGTTAATATAATACTGCACTCCCAAGTACAGTAAGCAGAGTTTCTGCACGTAAGGCAGACAAAAATTCTCTGATCGATCGCAAACAAACTTTTCAACTGAATTTTATTTGTGAGAAAAATGGCTTGATATTCACAGGAGATTAGCTCCTTGAAGTGAAAGTTATGAAGGTTTTCCCTGATCTTTCGAATTCGACGACAAAAAACAACTTGTTTTCCACAACTGTAAGGGACGATTTCAAATTCTATCACCAATTTCACGTTTTCCAGGTGTGTGAGAACACTAAGTAAATGCCAATACTGATAATATGGCAAATTAAGTGTGACACGAAGCTAGCGGTACCCTATCCTCAAATACAATAAGGAAGTTCCTTCTAAATACAACAAGCGAAGATAATGGTACGATAAGGTCAAACGTGACAAGTCGATGATACTTTATCCCTCATTACAAGAAAAGTAACTAGTAAAATTTTGTCACTGGTCTAATGTATAAAAAAAAGTTTCCATAACATTTCGAGAAAATGGTTTCAAAGCGTTGAGAAGGTAAGAATGTCCTGTATTTATACTCCTACTTTTGGGTTTCTTCCAGAGCAGTACTGAACTCATTTTCCCCCAAATTCTTCTCTCAGTGTTCCCCCGTCTTCTGGCACATATCGAAAAATCAATAACTTTTGACAGGAAGCCAATGACACTTTTTTCTCAAATGCAATAAGAAGGCAATGATACTCTTTGCTCCTAAGTACAAGAAGTTGTTAATAACATACTGTACCCCCAAGTATTATACAAAGCCAATACTGTTGCTGCACATTAGTAAAAGGTCACATTAATAATTACTTAGCACATATACGTATATATGAGCTTGAAAGGGACTTTACAAAAATTGTTGATATTGTAATCAATACTTACTGCTGCTTGACGGACATACACTGGATGGGATAAGTTTACGTTTTTTAATAAAAAGAGTAGGCATTCTAATGAGTAGTAATCCTTTGGCGTTCCTTCTTTTCCGGATCTAAAATGAACAAGAGCATTGCTTAATGTATGTAATCCATGCGAGAAGAAAAAAGGATTTATGCATTTCATGGTGAAATTACAGTATATATATTAGAGATAAAATTTTTACTAAAATACAATATAAATAATAATAATAATAGTAATATTTTAATACAATTTTTAAATAAAGCCACATAATACACACACACAGGTCTGAAAAGTAATCGAAATCAAGATTCTTCTAATTCAACTATAATCATATAATTTGCGGAAGTTTTGGTGAAAAACAGTGAACATTCAATAAATTGTGAAATTTGCCATTATAAATAAGGGCAAAAAAAAAAGACATTGTTTACATGAAATTTCTAATAATACATTTCAAAACCATGCCTATATTGATATCATCAACATGCCAGTTCACATGTTGTACACGCAGACGAAACACTGAAAACAGCAACTCATGACAACACTGAATTCCGGATACCATTACTTCAGTGATATTGTCTTAAGGCAGTAACCACTGCGAAACACATTTTTTAGATCAGATGCAATGGTGTGTTAGAGCTGGTTTGCACAAAAATTGGTTATTAGTATATTTACTGAACAACGGATTTTCTTTTTGACAGCAACATAGTAAAACTTCTGTTCAACAGGTCACAAGATTTCGTGGGGAAAAAAAAACCCTAAATTTTTAGGTAAATGAAAATTTTTTAGATACTTACATAGCATCATGTAATTCTAAATATATATAAAATTTAATGCATTAATTGTATGTATATATGCATACATGGGCTTGAATTAGCGGTCGTTAGTCGCATTTTGCACCTATAAATTTTGTTTTGACGACCAAGATTTTAAACCCAGTCGTCATCTTTGGTACCTAAGTTCTTCCATTTTTATTGTTCATATGATGCAATTGCTCAATCCTTTTTTTCCCCTTCTATCAATCTCACTGACGCACGTCGTAAGATCAGAATCATTGTTACTTTCATCCGGGGGGAACCCATGGTATAATCTAGTAGGCTGTGGCCAACTACGATACATCGATTCCTGCCCTTAGCGTCTGTCTCAACGGAGCCTTTTCTACCTGTAAGGAAGTTTTTTAAAGATAGTTTACATTTAGCAACGTCTTTTGGCTTTGTACGCATTTTCAATTTTTAAATTTTATTTCTCAATTTTCGATCACGAAGACTACACAAAACGAAATCAGTAGTAAAGTTTCTTTGGCGAAGTGTCTACATGTCCATAATATTTTAAATTGTGATCATGTGATCAAAACCGAATTTCAAAATAGATACATTGAGCAAATTCCCAAAGTACTGAATTTTTGAAGTGCAAAATTTCAAAAGACGTCACTTTTTTTTCCCAGCCTATCATTGACTTCCGTCGAATCACCCCTGCCACCAAAAAAAACAAAAAAACTACCAGTAAAGCATGGAGATGCACTCTCCTGCATTTCGAGAGCTTGCAACAGTAAAAAAAGGAATTTGCCTCTGTACCAGCAACGGTCGTTAAGGTCCATGAAAGGAAAGCAAGACATATTCACACAACAGAACGAAACCCACAATGGTTATATTCTGATTTTAGCAAACTTCATGACATAACATTAGTGAGTCTTTTTTCAAAACATTTAGAACTTGCAAAATGTCATCCGAGAACGATCACCAGACAAGGAAGTTAGCATGCCTTTGGTAACGGGGACACATCTAAAATGTAGCTGAAAATTCCTAATAAATGCCCATGCTTACATCTTCTCTGATTTTTCATTACATTGAGAAAGGGAGAAGGGGAGAAACTTAGATTTATATAAGTGTAAGTGTCCAGAGCAAAACAAAAATTAAAGGTGGTGGATTCTTATTTTTTTTTAATTGTAATCTTAGTCCGTAGATTTCTGTCGATCCGTCCTCCTCTCGAAAGCATATCTCCTGTTTTGTCCCAACTTGAAATTCTGAAAATTTTTGAAGGAGGTCCACCCTTTTCCTCTCCAGAAAATAAAAATTTTGTTATTTTATATTATCATAATGATATAAAAGGTAATTACAATATCTCTCCCCCCCACCACCCCCCAATATACCATGATTTTCTGTCACATTTGAGGAGCCGGATCAACGACATTGTATTTGTTCATTTATCATAAAATTGCTTGTGAATGCCCCCAATTTTCTGCAAATTTTAATTTAATTTTTGGGTGGTTGAGATGGGGAGGTCAACGCTTCTGACCATGGTCCTACTGCTTGGGGCAGAATATAAAATATCAATTTCATTAAAAGGTATCTTCATAAAAAGTGAATTAGAATTTATCCTGACAGGACTTTTTTTAATTGCACCGAGGCAACGTTTTGGTAATGGAAGAGAAATTGTTCGGTGACACTGATGCCCAACTTCCTGCTCCTAATTTTTAATCCTGGGACATAGCGGGACTTCAAAAATGAGCAATATTCAATTTTTCACTATGGCTCCCTCAAATAAAAAATGATATTTCTTATGTATATCATCATGATGATATATGCATGAATTGTCATGCGAGTCTGCTTGGCAGCGTTTAATGGCAGAAGGCTCTTTTTATCACGGGTGTCGCTGGGTTCTCATAAAACTAGGTCCCAAGGACCCACTGTGTTTAAAAATGTGGGTCCTCACAAAACAAAACACCTTTTCTTCCTAAATAGCGGGTCCCTGGAATGTACTATTTTTCTAATATTGAGCGCTTCCTATCTATTCCACATATTTTACGTGCTACAGTGCTGGCGCCTCTGATCATTTTCATTTTCTAATTTAAGCAAAGTATTGCATTTTATAAGGACTCTTCCTTTGGACACAGCTGAATATAAAAATGGTTTTAGTTATTTTAATTTAATTAAAAAGACAAACAAGACGTCGGCTATTACTTCCTACAGTGGCTTAATTGTTATTTGTTAAATTGTATGGACCAAGAATGGCTGTATGCAATCCATTGCTTGCACTTAATTTATGTTGGACAGATGTAGAATATATGGATGTATAAGACGACTAGATTGTTAAAAAGTAATTTTTATAATAAATGTTTCTTTATAATTTGCAAAATGCACTTCGTTTATCATTATTATAAGTCATTATGCTATATGCATGAACACACAGCATAATGCTACGGGAACAAAATAAATAATTTTCAAATTGCACCTAAGAAAATCATTTTGGCGACTAAGAAAAAATTGTTAGGTGCCATTGGTGCCCAACTAATTGCCTAATTTCTAGCCCTGATATATATATATATCAAGACACGCCAATGGTGCAGCGTAACTTCTATAGCAGGACATCTCCAATTATTCACAATACCTCCCCCTCAAATAATAATGAAGTAAGAATTCGTACATATATCATCATGATATACATATGAAATGTGACTTTTTTATTCGAGGGGAGCATGGTGAACGATTAGAAATTACCCACTTTTGAAATTAAGTTGAGTATGCTAATGATATATATATGTGTGTGTGTGTAAGTATATGTCAGTGGTGAGATTTAAATAAAGTTGTGTAAAGTCAATTCACCAAAACACATTAAATAACGGCAGTGGTGCACCCAGAATATTCTCAAGGGGGCACTGGTGCAAGGAATTTTTGGTGGAAAAAATGTCCAGGGGCCATACCAATTACCTTTTTATTTTTGGTGCTCGTTTATCATCATTAAATTACTAGTAATTCAACAGTGCTAGAAAAATAATTAGTAGTAGATTTTGTTTATACAATTTTACAATGGCCAGCTTTTGTTTTCCACAAAAGATCACTGTTTTAGTAATAGGTTAAAATAACCCTATTGTGCAAAACTTGCTTTTGCTTGCCCTCTGTCCAATACTTGATCTACAAAAGTCTTTTTTTTTCCATTTGTAACCTTTAAAAATTTTGTGACTTCGTAAACTGAATCCTTATGACGGATAATGAACAGAATTCTATGTTGATTGCATTTCTCCGTCTTCTTCCAATTATTAAATTCTTTTGAAACAAGTTCATCTGTGGCTTGTGTCGATCTTAAACCGACTTCATGGGGTGAAAAGAGAACACACAAAATTTCTATAGGCACTGTTTTCTGCATTTAGGTAAGCTAGATAGTTATGCTTACTCAGTTCAGAAGAGCAGAACTTCCGACTGTGGTGAGATTTTCCTTGACTTTATACAGCACTAGTGACGCTTGTGGGAAAATTACAATTTGCATATGGTTCCCAAAGCGGCTATTCCACGAAAATCAGGACAACATATGGAAAAAAAAAATTTTGTTGACTCCTAAAAACTTCGTAAAACGTTACTTCAAATATGAAATTAAGTATTTTCATAAAATCTTTTGTAAAGTTTTTATTTTTTGGAATGGCAACACCCATTTAAAGATGGCTGTTATCATCTGAACTCCAGACATAAGGTGTATGTTTTCTTTTAAACTATGGATGACAGGATCTGTGTCTGCTTTTAGAAATCATCTTCGTTTCATATGAAAGGTTATATAATTTCTATACAGTTTAAAATTTATAAAGGTACTAAGAGAGAGAGACGTGAAATGAGTTGAAAAGGAAGAAAAGGCTTTGAGCCTCACCATTTGCACCCTATCCTTGTAAAGCAACGTTTTCTAAAGCTGTTTGGAAAACAGCTAGATTACTACCTTTTTCACCAGAAAAGCAAAAAGCTGTTATATCAAGTCTTGCAATGCATTGTGGAATAAAAAATTCTAAATCAAATGGAAAAAGTACTTTCTAATAATCCGGGGAAAGTAGGTTACTCCGAAGTAACCAAAATTTTCTTCAGACTAGATATAGCTTACACATGTCCAGGAATGAAAGATTTTATAACTACTTGAGAAAATGGTAAAAAAAGAAAAACTGCCGAAATTTTATTTGACGATATTTCTTAAAGAAGCATTTTACATTTCCAAAGAAGAAAACCCTGATATCAAGTTCGGATTTTCAAAATTTTGCAATCTTCGACAAGGAAACGTTTTGTCACTAAAAGAAATTCCAGTGGAACAATGTAAATGTAAAATTCATGAAAATTTTATCATGAAACTAAATTCGCTTTCTCCTAACCATACTTACACGAATGAGTTTTGGAAAAATATCCTGTGTGATGACAATCTAAGTCTTCTTTGTTGGCAAAATAAGTGCTATCGTTGTTCTAATGGAAAATTAGTACTTCCACAAAGCAAACTAGAACATATTGTGAGTTGGAAAGAATGGAAAAAAAAATAGTGATGGGAGGTTTGAACTTTTGGTTAATGAAACATTTGTAGAGGAACTTTATGAAATAATCATTAATGATTTGCATACAATGATAAATCATGTGAATATAAAAAGGATTCAACGAAAGGAGTTTGAAGCTGATAAAAATACATGTTCTACCCGAATATTACGAGTGGACTTCGCCATGTCGTACAGTTGTGAGTATCAAAAACGAAATTCAAAGTGCACTTCGTCTCGAGCGAGTGTACTATTATTTACAGCAGCCATTTTTTAATTTTTTTATGAGGGCAATGTACAATGCACTTAATTTGTTCCAATTCCCCAAACAAGGATAAAAACAGTGTAATAAAATATAACACTGATAAAAAAAAAGGCATTTGTTCTTGTCCTCATTCGTCGAGTAGATCAAGACACCACAGGCTCAATGGGGGGAACCCTGGTTCGAATCCGGGATGAGGACAACGTCTCTTTTTCTCCAAAGCAAAAATAGCTCTAATTTGAAATACTAATATGTGGGTGTCAAATTTATTTGTAATAAAAAATCCCCCACGAAAAACTCACCCCGGTGGCTTTGTGTGTTGACCATTATTTGGCAATTGTGTTATCCCTGTGAAGGGTAATAATATCTTACAATTTAATATACGGAGGAAAGAGCGTTTGTTCTTGTTCTCATTCGTCTAGTAGGTCAAGACACCGCAGGCTCAACGTGGGGACCCTGGTTCGAGTCCAGGATGAGGACGGCGTCTTTTTTCTCCCATGCAAAAATAGCTCTAGTCTGAGCTACTAATACATGGGTGTCAAATTTTATTTGTAATAAAAAATCCCCACGAAAAACTCACAAAAATCTCTCCCTAGTGGCTTTGTGTGTTGACCAAAATTTGGCAAGTGTGTTATCTGTGTAGGGTAATAATATCTTAGCGATGCAAATAATAATAAACAATCATTTTTGGTTTTGTATTAAGATAGTTTTGTTTTGACAAATTTCATCAAATGAATAAACATCGTTTCTAAGTAGGAATGAAATTTTTTTTAAAGTACTTACTGCAGAACAGTCTGGTACAATAAAATTTTATCTGGTATTTAAGGCAAAAGCATCCCAAGACGTTATAACAGTCGAATTCATAAAACTGTTCATGTGAATCAAAATCAGGCCTGTGCATGGGCGCTATACGGGGGAGGGGGGACCGAGCCCTCACCCCCCCCCTAGCCGTTCAAAAATTTTATTTGCCTAATTCTGCTATGCATTTAGTTTCAAAGGTTTTACAGTCACATTTTAAAATAAGGTACTTTTTAGCTCATTACTAATTGTCAAGCAGTATCAATTACTTTTGTAGCATTTTAGTATCTTATACATTCACTAAAATGTTTCACAGCTTTCAGCAGGAGGTAACAATTTTTCTAATCCCCCCCCCACAAGTACTCGTAAGGGCGCCCATGCACAAGATTTCAAAAGGAGGGGGTGGTGAAAACAATAGCACGCTCTCAGAAATTGTATTGTTTTGGGTCATATTTTTTATTTATTTTTTAGCGGGGGGGAGGAGGAGTTAACACCCCCTCTTATGTACAGCCTTGATACGACTTAGGTAAATCCGAAGTGCGATTGTAATCAATGCAAGCAGTGCTCACATATAATGTACTTCATTCGAATATACTAATAAAATACTACAAAAATACATACAAACGTATCCACTTACCCCCAAACTAAATAATTAGTTTTTACAGACTTCGGCCACGAGTATTCGCCAAATATGATTTGGTCTTTCTTTTCATTAATTGGCTTTTTGTTGACATTGTATTGACGAAGCAAACTTAGCGGATCAGCCATATTTAAAACAATGTTATCTTTACACGATTTAGGAAAAAAATAAATACAATACTTT
Source organism: Dysdera silvatica (assembly GCA_006491805.2). NCBI lineage: Eukaryota > Metazoa > Arthropoda > Arachnida > Araneae > Dysderidae > Dysdera > Dysdera silvatica. The sequence continues at coordinate 86,220,148 of QLNU02015003.1, forward strand.
TTTCAATCCACCTTTCACATCATCTCAGCTAAAACACAAAACAAGAACTCAACGCGTATTCCAAAACCTTCCCTGGTCGCAGAGAAACGATATCAGTATCCACATCAGCGAGCATAGAAGTAGCATAGAGGGAGCGTAAGCTTTAAAAAGTGTACCCAGTCGCCGCCATATTGCTGGTCTGTTCAATATCGTTACATGAGATGACGCAAAGATTTATTTTTGAGAATTTTCGAGGGAATATTTTTTTATGTTAGCATTTATTTCTTTTTGTCTATCAACTAAAATAAAGTATTTTAATTTTTTAAAGAAAAGAGGGTAATATAAATTATAGCATTTCTAATTATTCGAAATTAGGCGACCATTTAAATTTTTTTAAATTAATTAAGTAATTAATTTTTTATTTTTTCGTAAATGTAGAAATTACAAATATCACGAATTGACGTAGTTCACAATATGAACCTTGTCAATTACATTTTTATTTTACATAAACGTTACTGATGACTGTCTGCACAACGGCATATGTAGGTTATGGTGGTGGTGTGTGGAGGTTGAGTTCTGGTTCTACAGTGCAAAATGGTACATGTTTTTCTAAATTTATATCCCTGTAACCACCCCCCATGAATTTTTATTTATGTAATGAAATTGTTTATAATGAACCCCGGTCATCCGAACTTCCCTTAACTGAAATGACATTCTGTGCTACATTTTAAGTGAACACTGGCATAATATATTTTTGGACCATAACGTTCATACAGAAGAAATTGTTTATAACGAACCTCTGTCATCCGAACTCCGTTTAACCGAAATGATATCCTATACTACTTTTTTAATTATCTTTTGGTGGGAGTCCATTACGCTCAAGTCTTGGACTATGATCACCACACCATAGTCCGGGACTAGATATGTGACTCCCGTATTCCAACAAATTTGGCGGTATCAACAGCATTGGAGCGACTGAGGCATGATGGAAGCCTGGAAGAAAGAACTAGCCTTAGTCCGGAAGAGATATATTGCCTGTTCGAGTTCTGCTTGAATTCCACGGTTTTCGGCTTCAAGGGTAGATTTTACCGACAGAAGAGGTGTACGGCGATGGGGTCACCTGCTTCGAGTGTGGTGGCAAATTTGTGTATGGAGGCACGGGCGCCGTTAGCGGGGGAGACAGGGGGACCCGTTCCTCAATGTTGTCATTAGAGTTGCATATACCCCTTCAATTTCAAACAAAATGTTTTTAAAGATATATTGTCCCCCCGCCCCCAATATTTTTATGTCGTCGGCGCCGATGCATGGAGGCGTTTGAAAGCAGTGCTTTAGATGAGTGAATTTACTGTGTCCAGGTGTGGAAGCAATACGTCGATGATACTTTCGTTATCCTACCAAGGTCTTCAGTTGCTGATTTTCATCTCTATTTGAACAGCTTGAACCCTCATATTCAATTTACGTTAGAGGAAGAAGATAGAGGTTCATTACCCTTTTTAGATGTTCGGATAAATAGAGATGTGGATGGGCGACTGTTGACTACGGTGTTTAGGAAACCAACACATACTGATAGGTATCTTGACTTTCGTTCTCATCACCCGGCATCACACAAAGCATCTGTCATTAGAGCCTTGCACCGACGGGAGCAAACTTTTTCTGGAATCATGGGAAACCTACGGTTTGAGGAGTCGTGCAATAAACATCGCAAAACCTCTACCAGAACCTTACAGGATTTTTGCAAAACCTCGAGTTGGGGGTGTTCATCTGACATCGTCGGGTGCGGGGGCTTTCCCGGCGAGGGTTTCCCCGATTGGGGTTTCCCCAGCTGGAAATGCTCCGCACCAAATGGCGTTAGATGGGGATTCCCAACATGCGGGTATATAAGCTTAGGACTTCGACTAATATTCTGTCTTCATTTGACAAAGGGAGCAATTGACTCCTGAAACTTTATTTTTAAAAAACCGTTTAAAACCGTATTTTTAAACCTTACGCCAGTGTCGAAATAACTGTTTACCTAGTCAAGTTTCCCATGTCTTCCGAGGCACCTAACGTGATGACGTTTTATCCCCTCAATGTATAGAGTGAAATTGGCGATGGAGTGGGAGGGGGGGGGAGATATGGTAGGGGTTTGATATTAAATTTGGTATTGTATGAAACTAGGGAGACTGATTAAAGAAAAAACAATTAAAAAAAGTAATAAGAAAATACAATAAGGAAGGTGCAATTAAGAAAATACAAATAAGAATATACACTTGAGAGGAAAGTATGAATAAGTAAAAGAGTTTTGTCTAAGTGGCGATGAGATCCTTTTAGTCCGAGGACTGGGCCCAGATGATGAATTTGCACTCTTGTCTGGTCAAAGGTGGAGAATGAATGGCGGCGCAAGATGTGGTGTGGAGCTGAGTTGATATGGGTTGTCAAGGGTCAAGAAATTTGAGCGAGCTTATATGCAGAGATGGTTCATTGGCTTGAAGAGCGAGGAGTTTAGGGGGTTGAGAAGGGGGGCTAGGTAAAATAGCACGGAAGGATCGGCGTGTGTTTGGTTGGGGGTTGGGTGTGGTTATCGGGGTTGAGCTTGGATGATTGGGCAGGATAGGTATGTGAGTTGAGTTATGAGATTGTAGGGTTGTTTGTTAGGTAGGCCAGGGTTCAAGCTGTCGTAGGGGTCTGCTAGTGACAGCCGGGGTGAGTGTGATCTGTAGGGAGGATTGTATTATGTGATTGTTATTGATGAGAATGTTTATGGTGGGATTCATGTTCGAAATAGTTTGGGTTGTTGTGGGGTTTGTATGCGTTGGTTGGGGGTATCGAAGTACTTTACGGCGATGGTAACGTCGTCAGGTGATTCTAGTGGGGAAGATAGGGGCCCATCTAGGTCGGCGAAATCTTGGGAAATAGGTGGGGGGGGGGTGACGGTAGCAGGAGGTAAGAAGAGGGGGAGGGGTTGAAAGGGTTTACAAGTGCTTTCAGAGGTCCATTGAAGCAGTGATGAGAGGTGCCGTGGAGAATGTGAGAGTTTGAAATAAGAGGGTTTGTGTGAAGATGAATGTAAGCGAAGTAATTTTGGGAAAGCTTACGAATAGTTTCGGTAATACAAGAAATTTTGGTATCTTGGAACATTTGGTTATTACGGATATACCATGGTATATGGAGGATTCGACGTAGTGTGATGTTTTCGAATTGCTGAAGAGAAATAACTATTTGTTATGGAGTTTAACGTGCAAATAGGGCCAAATTTGCTGTTGGTAGCTTACCGGAGGCCGTATAGGAAAAGTGAAATTACCAAATTACCGTTGTGATGAAGACACGTTTTTAATTTAATTAACTTATTTTTGTACTTTTCATCACACAAATGGATAGATATTTTTGGCAATGTTTTAACTTAAAAGCAATTTACTATGCATTTAGTATATTTCTGTAATTATATTTTAATATATACAGTAATTAAATTCTTTATAGTTAAACATGTATATCTTTATTTAATTTTAAAGTCAATAAGTTTAATACATTTTACGTTCAAAACGATGTATAAAACCACGAAGTATATTGCTGCACTATGGTTTTAAAAAATTTCAATTACAACGACCGAATTTGCACAAGAACTTGAAGGTAGTCATAACTGAATTTCACTGTATATCGAAAGGATTGTGAACTGTTTATTTTTATTTTTATTTTGTTGCACCTACATATAATATTTCAAAAAATATATAGAACGCGGTTTAGATTTCGATATATTATATAAAATATTTAAAATTTCTATTCCGTTTGCAAAACATGTGCTTGCTGACAGTCATTATGAAGATTTGTTTATTTGGGAGTTTTGTGGCGCAAGGACAGCAAGGGTCGTGCTGTGCCAGAACCTACAGTTTTCCAAGAAATACGATAGTGTTTCTCATATTGTTTTGTTATCAAAAGGGTTGTTATAACAATAGCACGGATTATACGCGCAAATACATATTTTAGTCCTACTTAACGCTGTTGCATATAAATGCACAAAATGGGTGAATTTCCAAAATAAACTCGTATTTTAAGAGGTGCAGTAATTTTAATTATTTTATTACTAACTTAAAGGCCTAAAAACTCTAAAAAATTATTGACTGATATCAATTGTTTATCTACACTGCAGTTTTGGGTGGCTGACATTGATGAAATAATAGTTTAATTAACTTTTAATATATTTATCCAAAGACGGATTTCCGAGCAGACACATGTTTGGAGACACAAGTAGAGAGCTGGAAAATAAAATTTTCCAAACTTACCAAAGAGGAAAAAGATGTTCTTTATAATATAAATACACAAACAAAGAATTATTGTAATTTTAATGTCTGTACTAATATAAATTGTTCGTGAAAGGCTAATGTAAACTTGCATAATATTAGGTTTCAAACGCTTTATACGTTAAATACCTAACAACTCTGTCTACAAACCTTGAGGGGTGAAAAATGTGAACTCCAAAATTGTTAGCTATTATATAAAAATATTAATTAAAATATTCGTTTAAATAATCTTTTGAAAAATCACTTTTACGCATCAATGTACAGTTTTCAAAATTATTGTGGAGCAAGAACATATTATGTATATTTATATATTACACTTTATGTGACGTTGCAATTTATTCCAATTTAATTAGGGCAGAGGCTCCGGCCCTACGAGCCCATATAACTCTAAGCCTATGATTAATATCAATACCAAGTCGACTTCGATGTACGGATGTCCGACTGATACTATATTGAAGTATATATAAGTGTTATTCACTACTAATATGAAGAGCTCGTTTTGTACGACTGTATTACTCAAAATTTTAAACACCCTGCCAACCTAAGTCATTACAAACCGTAGGTATAATCGTTATAGACTTTTAAAATCGTTTCATCAAAATTTAAAATATATAAAAACCATCTTTCATTGAGATATAAAGTTATAGCGACATCAGTGTGCGAAAAATGCTAAATGTAAATTCAAAACTACTATAAAATCAAAATTTGTTACCATTGAACTCCTACTGACGTTACCTTCTGTACCGGTGCCATTGAATTGTCGACACTTTTACACATTGTTTGCCATTGCATTAGCTCATAACGTAATTTCTTACGTAATAAGAATTTAAAGATAAGTGTTTTTCCCCATATTGCCTACTCTATTTGAAAAATTTCATTTGCATTGGTTGTCAAAATTAAAATATAGCACCTGGTAACATTTTTGAAACCAATCACAAAGCATGCATTCTCATTTTCAGCCGATGCACCAATGAGATTTGTCTTTCCCTCTCCTGGAAACACAGTATACCGCTTACTCGGCCAGTTTCCAGATTATTTATTATTTCTTGCATACAAAACAACAACGCATCAATGAGATTCTGAAATTACGCCCCCCATTGTCGTAGAAGAAAGAATATTCCCTGAGAATATGATTTAGCGAGTTAAATTAGCGAAACGTAAGTAAAAACTAGTCTTCGGCGTGATTTGGCATAGGTTTTGAAATTGGCGAAGTGGGTTACCATAATTGCTACATTTATCGCTAGAATTTTCGCCAAGAAGGGGAACTGAAACAGTCCCACGTCGGAACAGTTGTTCTTCCTACATTACTATCATTGCTGTATGTTAGTACAAAACTGCTATCGACCAAATACACACCACGCTGACAGCTTGATCGATAAACTTCGCGTAGTTATAGAGTTAAGTTGTTCAATTTACAATTGTTCTTTCATTTTTTGTTCTTAATTTGTTTCTAATGTCCTTATTAATATTTTGTGTTAGTTTATAAATATCGTGTTTTTAGCTTTATTATGAATTACTTATTTCATTGATAAAGGAAGTCGTTTAATATATTAATCCTCCGCAGATTATCACATGATATGGCTAACTAGAAATGAGGCTATCAGAGCGAAAAGATTCGTCTTCCGCATAATCAAAGGAAACAAGAACTTTTTGCAGATTGAGTCATAATAGTTCAAATATTATCCCACTATAGAAAAATAAAATTTGGTGTTATTTAGCGATGCGTAAACATTTTTGGTCCAAAGGAATTCACGACTCCTCAAAATTATTTTCCTGTAAACTAAAGGTTATTTTTATTATTTTTTAAAATAACAATGGGAATACATTTTATTCAGCCCAATTACAATTTTGGGGATACGTATTCAACCATGTGATATTCTTGACTTTGAGGTTATAGATGTTAACTGGCGATTAGGTAAGAAATGGAGGAGAGTAGAATGCATGGTTCTCCCCCAGATGGGTAACGTATTATATAAATCTTTTTTATTACAGACATGTTGAGTTGATATTTTTAGCTGCATGTTTATAAATTTGATGAAGAGAAATTAAAATTTGTGTTACTTAATGGCCTCATTTGAGAAAACTGCGACAAAAAACAGCGTGAAGCCTGAGTTGATACAGGTTATTTTCATTCAGATTGAGAACGTGATCTGGATTGCTAAAGCGAATTTCTTAATGTATTATTTCTGAATATATTTTTTATAACAAATTGATTGAAACATGAATTTTTAAACGTGCTTTGCAAAATGCTTTCCAAAGTACGACGTATGATTAAAAAAATACTATACATTTTACTAATTATGTATACTATACAGTGTTTCCCCGAATAAGGGACACCTACGAGATTGGACATTTTGCCCTCAAATAGAGACCCTTAACATTTGTTCCTTAAATAGTTGTCTCTTTTTCGGAGGTGTAGTCCACTTGCAGAAAATTGACCACTGGTTCCGTTAGAATTCATGGGATCTGACGCCATAAACGTGTTGGTTTATTGCAGTAGAGGGAAGGGCGTTATTCCATAACGTTTTTTTTTTGCGCGGAAAACCAGTTATGAAATTACGTCCTTCCCCCTACTGCAATGAATTTGCGATGTCAACCAACCCGTTTGTGACGTCAGCTCCTGTGTATTTTAACGAGACCAGGGGGTCAATTTTCCTCGAACGGACTATATACGTGTCATTATTCAAAGGGACTAGGGACTAGAAGAATCGTCTCTTAGAAGAATCGTCTCTTAAAAATTTTTACCAACCCTGACTCGATTATTTTTTGCGGCGCAAGGACAGCAGAGGTCATGCCTCGCCGAAAGCATAGGCGTACACAGAAAGTTCATAAGGGGGGAGGTTATAGGCCCAATGAGGTGGGGTTACAGAGCTACAACTCACATATTCCTATGTTAAATATACAAAATTTCATTGCAAAAAGGGGGGGTTACAACCCCCATCAACACCACCTGCGTACGCCAATGGCCGGAACCTGCAATATTCCGAGAAACCTGAACCTTTTAAGACTTACGAAAGTAACTTTAGTAGTACAGTGAACAGATAGGGCGTAGCGGTTGCTTGTGGCGAAAATTTAGTGAGGCAGGAGTTAAGCCAATTCACCAAAATACATTAACCTACGTATTTACTCATTGAAACCGGTCTTTTGGCGAATATGGACCGTAAAGCAACTTATTTTGGTGAATTAGCCTCGTTCCGCCTCACTAAAATAGCGCCAAGAACCGCCACTGTTTGGAGGTAAGCGTTCATTCATTTTTGTACAGCTGGAAGTCGAATCCGGTAAGGGCACGCTGGACGAGGGCGTTATCACTTCACTAACCCAAGGTCTATCCTTGACCCGGAGCTCATTTGGAAAAATTATCTAGTTCAGCGTTACTCAACCCTTTCACTCTTGCGCAATCGGGATGAGACGGGCTCAGCTGGACCGGGTTCTTTATTTCATACAATTTTCGGGCTCGGGAGGGCGCAGTTCATCAGACGGATGCAACCAAAGTCGGAAACCGACATTTTATATCGAAATTCTCCAAGGAGTACGTTTTCTAGGATTGTAGAAATACGTATATATGAAAATCCAATAGCGTAGTTTAGTAGATTTATATATAAATTTAAATTGTACGTTAAAGGGTTAAAATCATATTTGAAATTTTGGGCTCGTGTTCAAATTTTCAGTGTTTCCGGCTTGTGAGAGCTCAAATTGAAGTCTTAGGGCTCGGGCCTAGGAAAAATGAGCCTGAACTCATCTCCATTACACAACCTTTGAAATAGTTACGTTCAAGGGAACCCATATAGCAGAATGGTAATTCAAAACTTATAGGTGGGGGGAGGGGGCTTAAGTGACTAAAGAATTTTATGTGATGGGGCCTTAGAAAAAATGTGTTTTAATATCCAATGGAGGTGTTGGATCACCGACCCCCCTTTTTCTACGCCCCTGAACCCATATATAAAATTATTACGTATTATTAGTATCACCCCTTGTTATTTAAAAACTTAAAGTTAATAAAACCAGAATATACTTTTGTGATGGCTGGTTTAACAAAAAAGCCTATCAACACAGAACTGCATAATATCATGCGAACATGTGCTGAGGAAATGTTCCCTTTGAAGCAGATTCTTAATTTGAAATCTGTGTTTTTTGTACACAAATCCAGAGTCAAACTTTGGGTGAACCCACTTTCATTTTATCTTCAACCGAAAAAAAAGATTATTTCCGTCTTTGCACCTGAGCGTACGGGGACGAACCATATCCATAAAGACAAGGCAAAGAATACAGTATCACTGCTGCTGCTTAATTATAATTGACTAGGAGGAGTGCTGTGAGTATGCTTGTATGCAGTTTCACAGTGCTTGTGAAAACTGGCATGCACTGCTGTTCATTATTATTTGCCGAGTAGCACCTAGTGATACCTCGCGGAATCCTGGTTGAAAAACACAGATCTAGATATTTAAAATGTTTGTGTTTTTAGTGGATAAATCTGATGTTACGCCGGCATATGCAGTTTTCCGAGGAAACCGAATTTGGGCTGTCAGGTAAACTGATTATATGCGGAAAAAGGCACCCGTGCTAGGATACCATTGAAAGTCGAACCCAGGTGACACGACACACGAACGCGTTACCCTAATTCGCCATAGTACAGTAGACCTACATTTTTCCGAGGAAACCAAACCTCTTAATGACTAGGGAACCAACACCTGGACTACAATAAGCAGCCTTACTACATAATTTGCAATAAGCAGCCTGGACTACATAATTTGCCTTCTTCTGAAAGTGTTCTGGTTGGTCGTATTTTTATGGTGCAAGGACAACAATGCCCATTCTACATCTACTAAACAAGGTGAGGTCGTACATTGTATTTTGAAAAAAATCTTAGTTTCTGTGCAGTGAATCTTCGTGTTATTTACACTATACAGAATTTGGAGAGACACATGAAAGTACTTTAGTTTTTTTTTCTTTTATTTTAACTATGTTTGGTTAGCACCCTTAAAAATTTCACCAAACCTGATCTGAGGCTCGTTTGGAATACTTATGTCTAATTATTTAAATTAATTACTGTTCGTTATATGTCCTGAGAAATTCTTGATTTTGAAACAATATATTGTAAGTCATATATCTGTATCATTTTTATTTAAATTAAAATGTTTAAATTTTAAGCTTTCGATTCATTAACTCACGCAGAAAACTCATAAAAGGGTGGCGTTACAGATCTACATATATATATACAAAATTGCATCGAAATAGGGTGTTATAACCCATATCAATCCACCCCCCTGCATACTCTAATATTTTGACGATTACATTCAGGACTTTTGCTACTTATTTCTTTTTATGTAACCTGTTTGTATTGGCGGTGAAACTTATTTTATTCTTGAATGATGAAATTTATGGAAAATAGGTAGGCATATAAAAATCTGAGAGAAAATACAGCAGAGGCATTCATGTGCTCTCTGAATTTGTTTGAATAAACCAAGCATCAAGGAAAGATTTTATTAAAATGACACATTACACAGTTCGATAAAATTTAAAAATACGTATTTTCACAGTTATACAAAACTACTTCGGAGATCTAATTGACAGATGACAATTACAGAAACATGTAAAAAATCACTTGTAAAACAAACGTCTTGTAACATAGTTTAAATTATTTAGCTTTTCTTAATCTATGCGACGCCATCTCCCGTGAGACACATTTTAAAAGAACGGATGACAATTACAAAAAACAACCAGTTGCTACATATAAACATAAAATTCGGTTACAATGCACTTAATCAGTAACAGTTATGGAGTCTGGGAAAGTTTTATGAAGGCTAAAGAGCTAACATTAATCAACCAACATTTCCGATAATGCAGAAACAGTTGCATGTGAAATATTTAATGAAGACAGTTTAATGCAGAAAGACCTTGCTTTTGTCAATTACCCCAATTTACCAATCAGCTGTTGTCTTGTCATGCTGTTTTCAAATAAGAATCCGCCATTTTATACATTTTGGATTGGCTGGAATACCCAAATTAGGTCCTTTCACACGGAATACAATGACCCAAGTGCAGAGCATTTTTTTTTAGAAAGTAGGAATTATTTAATTTTGTAGCTATAGTATTTGGTGGAATGTGAATATGCTGATGAGGGATTTGATAATAATTTTTTTTTGAAATGGCACTTACGCATTTAAAATTGTTATCAAATTATGTCTGTTTTGAATTAGGAGAGAACGATGTTATTTTGTGGTATAATTTTCGAAAGAAATTTACAAAGTTGTGCATATGAAAAATAATTTAATCCAAAATCCATTTCGGTCGCTTCGCTGTTGATTTCACCTCTTGTCTTATAAATCCATGTCTGCATAATTCAGTCCAATACATGCGTCGTATACGCATGACTCATGGTTAGATGCTTACTTATATTCAGATGTTGATTTCTGTGCATTTTTCTTCGCTGTGGTTACAGAAATTGTAATCAGATGAAAACGCAAACTTCGTAAATGTAGAGTTCATTTTCAAAGTCTGTTTTGTGTTTGCTCTAATCGTTCGTGTGCGTTAAGAACGTCATTGTCATGCAAGTACTGCATGTTTAGTTCCTGAGTTGATTCATGACCAGCATGAACATGCATACAAGTATCATCAAGCCATTACGTGCAAACTGAAGGCTCATTGCAGAACTTTGGTCGTCGTCTTCAGAAGATATTCTAGGCAATCTTTCGCCGATTCTACGGCAATGATCCTTATTGCGGCCAATGCAAGAAGCATAGGCCAGTGCATGGGCCACAAAATTTTGCTCAACAACACCATGGAACAAATGTGCCATAGGTCCCGATGCATAGATGGCCACGTCTTCTCCACCATGAGTTTCATCCTTCAGCATGACAGCTACGTCTTGGAAAAAGTTTACTGCCTCTATAAAAAAAGATTCAAAATCCAACCATTAATTCTCAAGTGTGCGATATAAATGAAATTCTAATGGATGACTTGATTATTCCGTTAGTGGTTTAAAATATAGCATTTCTAAAATTTTTACAGGAATTAAAAAGATAACAGTACTTCATTTTTTCTAAAGGCGAGGCGTTTAAAACGTGATAGCGAAAAATTTATTATGCCAAACTCAATCAAATTTAAGGTATGTACACCTGGCACCATAGGAATTCTATTTCTAGAAAAACTCTTACATCAGAAATTCCCAAAATGGGGTAATAGAATTACTACTTATTTGAGAATGGAATGTTACCAGCAAAGCACAATTACATTAAGTTAACATAGCACACCAGTCTTTTCAAACAAACACAAAACACATTTTCAGTCTTCTTAATTACACCAATTGACTTCAATTTACTAAAGCTTGCATAACCTAGCTGTTTTTGAGTGTATGCCATTTATGCATATTTATGCCATTTCAGATCCATTTCCTCTCTAGCGGCAAAATTTTGATTTTTTTAAAATATAAATCAGAATCTCATGCTTTCAAGAGTACGTATATCTAATTCAATTGCATTTGATCTAATAGATGTTTTACTATTAAGCTCTAAACACTTAATTTTCAATTCAGTCACTCTGTATGTTGATATGTATACGTATATGTTGATATTTATTGATTTGGAGGTCAAACCTCCGTTGTTTAAAAGCATGTCCAATTTAGTGCCCCATTACTTGTAATAACCAAATGTTATGTATGCGTATATCATGGACTGTGTTGTGTTCTGCAATTACGAACATGAAGGTGATTATGATTCATGAAAGGTAAGTACAAACAATATAAAAGCAATATACTCTGTTAAATTTTAAAGACAATGAGGGTTGTGTTCAACCTCTAAAGCTAGGTGATTGAATGCCCGTATTTAAGTTTACAGGGCCTCACTGTCCATGCTGGTGTAATTTGGCAGTTGATGACACTATATAGTGTGGATGAAGAAGCTCTTTATTTCCTTTGCCATTAGCCTTTTTCCACTGAACATCATTATGTTTGCTGAAGAAACCTTTCATTCTTATCAATGAAGGAACACCATTGTAATAAATCGGTTTTGATAAGTATAATTTTAGAACAACTCTTTCGATAAATGTGTTACAGTTGAACGACGATTTTCTCACAATGGTTGAAGGCGAATACCCCTTATAATATCATGGCAACTTACATGGATCATTTCGGCTCTCTGGCTGAAATTCAATCGAATAACAGGTAGTATTATAATCCTATCCTTCTTGTACGTTTAAACTTTACAGAAAGAAATTTTCTTACAATGTTTTCTTTTATTGCGGCACATACACGTTTCTTATATACTTCAATAATGATATTGCGTTCAAACGTTTTTATTTAAAGTATTAATTGGCATACCTATTAAATTCTTAATGGCATACCTATTAAATTCTTAATGGCTGCTTGAATTTGTCATTAAAAAAAGGGGGGGGGGAAAGCATTTCTGTTCCTTATAATCCAAAACGCAGCAGAAGAACACAACGAGAAACCAGGGTTTATCGTAATTAGTAAAATTGTCAGTGCGGCAATTTTATTAGTTAATTAAAATGTCTTATGGTCCATAAGGTTATCTTGATTGATTGAAGGATGGTAATCAATTGTTTCGACTGGACGACCAATAATCCTCGTCAATAATAATAATCTAATAGTAATTAAAGATGAAGTGTGAGACTATTTGAGTAATTACAATTTTCGCTTTTGACGAAGGTCAGCTGAAGCTTTGCCGAAACAGCTGATGGGCTCCCATAATATTTACATCTCAAAAGTTTTCTTTTAAAATATTGTTCGATGTCAATTACTGTAAAACCTCGTTATTTCATCATTTCATTAATTCGTCACCCTGCCTATTTCGTCACTTTTTGAAAGTCCCGGTGGTTGTGCATAGAAAACTATGTTAAGAAACCCCGTTTAAATCGTCATGCACCCAACACCGACCCCCATTAACTTGTCACCTCGTCCTGTTGTTCATGACTTTCATTTTGCCCAAAACCATGTTAAGAAACCCAGTTTTAAATCGTTATGCACCCAACAGTGAACCTCGTTAACCTTCGTCACTTCGTCTTCTTGTTCATGACCTTCATTTTGCCCACAAACCATGTTAAGAAACCCTTTTAAATGGTCATGCACCTAACCCTAAACTTTGTTAAATCGTCATTTCGTGTTCTTATTTGGGTTTCGCCTCCCCCCACCTTTATCATTTTTGCTTGATATTTTAAACCTTGCCTTGGAAAACGAATTCCTTTATCGCTAGGGGTCTTTTTTTTTTTGAGAATCCCGTAACAAGCTTCGGCTTTATATTCTCTTCCATTTCTAACCTCAAAACTTAAAATAATTTAATATAGATCTTCTCTTACATTTCTATAATTTTTATACTGCTCAAGCTATGTATCACGAAATATTGTATATCGGGTTGAATAAAAATTTATTATTATTATTAGAGAAAAGGCCCATTTATATTCCATCATGTACTGTATATCTATTCTACAATGAGAACCTATGGGATTTTGATTGCTTGCAGGTTCTTGATTGACAAGTGGATCAAGCACGTAGCCAGGATTTTGGTAAGTGGGGTCCATTACAAAAAAATATTATAAATGTAATAATTGCTCCAATAGTTAATTACTTTAATAATTAATTACTTAATTAATCATTTTGATAATTACACTCTATAACAAAAAATCGACGCACCAAGAAGGAATTGTCCGGGATAAAAATTAGTGGATATGAAGAACATACATGGGGAAAAAAAAGATTAAAATTTTAGAATAATTGAATGATTTATTGCAGAGTTTGACCGTTACAAAGGGAGGAAGTCAATAAAGCGTTGGTCCACCTCTGGCCTGGATGCAAGCTGTCACACGGCGTGGCATAGACTGATAAAGATCCCAGATTGTGTCCTGCGGAATTTCTTGCTAAATTGTCTCCAACTGTCGGGCTAAAATCGTTAACATTACATCAATAAATCGTTCATTACCCATCCTGTTTCTTAAATTAGGTTTTATTCTCTTGAGGGCTGAGAACGATCTCTCAGCTTCTCATATAAAGACGGGTAAGGATGCTAAGGCACAGAGTAGATGTCGAAAATTTACATAGTTCTTATCATAAGAATCTAAAACAGCATAATTTGAGATAAGACGGATTGCTTTGTAGAATTCCATTTTTCTCACCACAAGATGCACCCTGCTTGGGGTGTTGTTTCAGAAATCCTATTTTTCATAGTAAATTTTTGTTTTTATTTCTACGTTGTTCAGTGTATAGTTTTTAGGAAACAACATCTCAATGGCAGATAAAAACACTTCATTTTGACTGACTGACTTTTTGCTCGAGACCCGCAATGAGTCCATCGACAGATGGAAAAAACTGACCTTCTATAATACTCCTTGGGAGAGTTATATGGACAGTTGTCCCGGTTTTTTTTGTTTGTCTCAGGATATCAACATGAGTCTCGAAAACAGTTTTTTACCAACAGCTACAGCTTTCTAAAAGATCTTATGAAACTCATTCTTACCTTTATCGCCAGTGTGAAGATTCTTTAATATTTGCAGAATATCTTCACTGAACTTGCCGCAGAAGCTAGTTCGTGCTAAGGATTTTGGAGGTATACTGAAAGTGATAATGTGAGGCTAAAAATGTAGTTACAAACAAGCATAGATACAATAAAGCTTCCTTTCTCCATGGCGAATGGAAGTTGTGACACAGTGCTTGAAAATGACCAGTTATTTTCTGCAAGCTCTTGAAAACTTTTGCATTGCAGGGAGAAGCTCAACGTAAGTATTTACAGTGACCCGACGCTCAACAAACCTTGTTTTTCAAAACACCACCAATCTCGATTTTGTTTTTATTCTGGTAATATCTTAGAAACGTTTTCTTCTAAAAGGTTCCCTGCTTGTGTCTAAATAATTGAATTGCCTCATTTAAAACTCCAAAGCTGTTTGAGATTAAAGGTATATTAAGAGAATCAGTGAGAACTAAATTTAGACGATGGCTTGCGTAGTGAATGTACAACGCTTTTGGATAACATTTTAGAATTTTTGTTTGAGCACCATTTTTGCATCCGCTCATTGTAGAAGTTCCCTCATATCCCTGACCGGTGAATTTGTCTAGATCAATGCCTAAGCAATTGCAAGTACCCAAAAATTTTCCAGCCACATTCTCTGCAGATAAATCAGTTAATGGAAAAAAGGTTACAAATTCTTCACTCAGTGAAGGATGGTTTTTGCTATATATCTGATACATATTGAAAACTGTTCCTGGGCAGAAACATCAAGAGTTTCGTCTCCAATAATAGAGAAACACTCTACATTGTTGACATTTTTAACTATTTCTTCCTGAATTAGCTGTCCACAAATGCCCATAATTTCATTTTGAATTTCTGGACTGAAGTGAGCATTTTTTAACCGTGAAGTATGTCTTTTTGCAAAAAAGCCAATATAAATAAATAGCTAAAATAAATACAGTGCATAATAATGACACCCACAAGGTCTCTGTGGTAGTAGGAGAGAATGAGGCAATAGTCCTAGTTCTTGTCCAGTCACTATTGAAGCGAGCTTACAGACCAACCACGATCGTCGTAACAACCGAGGCTCTGCTGTTTCGGCAACCGTGATTGATTTGTGAGCTTCTCATGGAACGTTTGCTAAAATTGCGACTGGACGAGATTTGGGCCCAATGATATTCCGGACATCAAATATTCAAATGACTATGTAGAAACATACTGCTGATCATTTCAGGTTTAATCCCAGATTTAATGATCTCAATTCTACCTAAAAAGGGGAGACGTGAGGGGGGGTTGACAACGGAAAGTAGCTAAAGAAAATAAAATTTTCAAAAATGGAGTCACTTCATTCATTATTATTTCTCATGCTTTTTTTTTTTTTTTTTCAAATTTTTTCCTGAAGTAGGGGGTTTGGACCCACAGGACACCCCTTTGGCTGCATGCTTGAGTGGATGCAAAGTCATCCAATTCATTGTCAACGCATTCCTTTTCATATTGATTTTAAACTATTTAATTGAAAAATTATTCTCAGTTGACTTAATGAAGAAAATATGAACGATGAACTTGAAGATGAAGACGATGCATTATTAACAAATTTAATTACTGAATTACGTGCACGTGGCTATGATATGCCAGCGGGAAATTTATACGCCACGGCACGAGCGCTGTTAGTGGGGGAAGGGGGACTCGTCCCCAAATGTTGGTATTATGGTTCCCTGTCCCCCACTCCAATTTCAAACAAAATGCCTTCTACTGGTATATTGTCCCCCCGCCCCCAATATTTTTATGCCGTTGACGCCCATGAGCGACGGTAGATAATAACCTTGAAATTTCAGGTTCGGTAACAATAAAAGATATTGTTTCCGTCGTGCTTAAGAGAGTGTAAGCAGTAACGATGAAGCAGGAGAAAACGACGAGGGCAGTGTGACGAAAAACGATGCGTTTGTTGACATAAATATTTTGAGGCGTTATATGGTGTCAGTTAAAGACACAAATTATGTTGATTTCAAAAAACTAATTGAACTAGAAAAACTGTTCTGCCATCACAGGTGCAATGTACACAAACCCATAATCAGTATTATTTTGATGCTATGTAAAAATTGGATTTGGAGGGCATGTATAAAATACTACAGGAGGTATGTAATTTTATTTTATATATTTACGTTAACGTCGGGAGTTTATTAAAAATAATATATGCACTTGATATAGAATACACACATTCTTATTTGCTTATATAAAGCAATTTTTGGGAATTCGCGGTCGATCTTTCTAATGCCCATTATTTCGTCACCCCGCTTAATTCGTCGTTTCTTCTCGGTCCCATGGGGGTGACGAAATAACGAAGACGAATAACTTTATCTTTATATTTGATTTAAAAAATGATTTGAAATTTTACCTGTATTGACGCCTGTGAGATTTCGTCTGTTGCTGTTACTGCTCACGTTCAGTGGAACTCTGGGATCGGAAGGCCCGTTGGTATACATGAGAGTGGTATACGGCATCGTATCTTTCTCTGAATTGGCAACTAACCCCAGAATAGGGTTTCCGCGTTTGGGGTATCCGTTAACCGTCATCACGTGAGAGTGATCAGCAGTGACAACTATTAACGTGTCTTTCTTGGAAGTCATGTCCAACGCCACCTGTACTGCTTCCGCGAGCGCCACCGTTTCCGAAAGGGCGCGATAGGCATTGTTGTTGTGATGAGCGTGGTCGATCCTACCTCCTGCGGGTATATTAATTATGTATTAGATGGAAATTAACATACGTCCATATTCATTAATTTTCAAACATACTCATCAAAGGCATTTTAAATATATATATTCTCTTCTAGTCATTGAAATTACAGCATCAAGAAAAACGCATCAAATTAGCAAGACATTTGCGAGATGACTATAAAGACTATGGAAGAATATGTAAATATGGCTAATTCGTATTCCATCAATCTTCTTCTTTTCAATATAGTCAATCGTTTTATTCTTGTAAATTTAAGCTATATATTTTAACGTTAAAAGACTCATATGGCTTCGATGTCGAATGTCTTCACTGGTGTAGGTAGGTAGAGGGTTGATGGGGTTTGTGACCCCCAATGCGATGAGACTTTGTATATATTCACACATGAATATATGAAGTTGTAGCTCTGTAACCCCTCATCCCCATTTAGCCCATAAAACCCCCCTTACGAATTTTCTGTATACGCCTGTGCTTGTTCTTCCCGATGCTGCAATTGAAGCGGCCAGAAAGTATGTACTATTTTTACATTTTATTTAGAAATTCTTAAAGCAATATTATCTTTAGATAAAAATCTATAATAGTGGGTGATTTTTTTTGTTAAAATTTTCGATAATTTTCAGAATATAGTTAAGCATTGTACAATAAATAAAATTCAGGAAAAGTTCGTTAATGATAAGGTTAATCACAGATATAGGCATAGAGTTATATGGGTCCAGAGCTTCCCCCCACCCCCTCCACAATAATTTAAAATAAATTGGAATTTTTTTATACATTGCAATGTATAAATTCATGTGTGTCCTTGGGCCTACATAAGTTTACGAATTCTAGTTGCTGATTACAGAATAAAATTCTGTATAAGTTTCGTTTCAGCGAGATTTCACACCATCTAATCATGCCATAACATCGGCGCTGGTATTACTACGCCAATAAACGTTGATTAATATTGTTGTTTGATTTAATCTGCGTAGTGTTCGATTTATATAAATTAAAAACGAAACTGATTTTCTGGTACTTGCAATACGTTTGTGGCGTCCCTGGACGGTCGCTCAGCTCGCACCCCCCCTAAACACTGCTCTGGAATTAATAACCCATGATTAAAGTTGGGGATATTCTTATTAACTGACGTTGTAACACGGACCATAAAACATCCATATAACAACACATTAATAAGAAAAAATAAATTTGAGACTGAAAAGTAGAAAAATGTACCTTTAAATACACGAAACAATTGCGAATAAATTTCTACGGTAAGAAAATCCTTTAAAATCCCTGAAACGTAAAATACACATAGAAAAGGGACTTAGAAATTAAAAAATTATGGGTGCTTAGTCAGAAATCCGCCTGTTTAAACAAGCTCATATGGCAACGCCAATGTTATGGCATAGTTAGATGGTGAAACGTTCGTAAAGAAAGGAATGTTTTTTGCGTCTGGTGGGGCACGATCAAACGACCTTCTATAATCCGGGCAAGTGATCTTACCAACTGAGCTACAGACGATCAAACAATTACTTTCCCAGGAACGTATTTAAAGCGTGTGTGTATATATATGTATATATTTCGAAACCGATTATTTCTTCTATACCTATTACAAGCAGGAAGCAGTAATAAAAAGTGAAAATTTTCTTTAATTTTTCAATAAAATTGGCATTATTTATTGTATGACTTTAGCAGCGTTATAGCAGAATTTATAGAACATTAAACTATGCCAAACCTGTAGAACAAGCAGGGTTTAAAATTGTCTTTAGTACGATTGACCACATTCAGGTTCTTCAGAGAATAATAGAAAGACACAATGAATACACTTTACCATTATGCATTGCCTTCATCCACTACGAAAAAGCTTTTGACTCAATTTTCAAACCATATATTTTAAATGCACTAGGTAACCAAGGTGTGAACCCAGCTTATGTTAGCTTACTCCAGTCCATATTTTATAAAGCAAAGCGACTATATCTATAAACAGACACAAAGTTGAAATTAACCTAGGGAAAGGTGTACGACAGGGAAATACAATCTCGCCCATACTATTTTCAGCTTGCCTCGAGGAAGTTTTTCGTAAATTAGAGTGGGATCAAAAAGGCTAAAAAATCAACGGAGTCTATTTAAACCATCTAAGATTCTCCGACGACATCGTATTTTTCGTAAAAGATCCAGAAGAGCTCCAAAGACTCATTGAAGATCTAAGAACGAAAGGAGAAACATCTGGCTTAAAAATCAACTTGAAGAAAAGCATGATCATGTTTAATAAGTTTATACAAACTAAGAAAATCTTTATTTCGAGAGAAGAAATACAGCAAGCTGAAAATTATATGTACCTAGGTCAACAAATTACTATGGAAGGCGACATAAATCAAGAGATCGAACGTCGTATCAAGCTTAGCTGGCAAGCATTCTACCGGCTACAAATAATTTTTAAAAAAAAGCTCCCTATTTCTTTACAGAGGAAAGTTTTCGATCAATGCATCCTACCTGTTCTGACTTATGGTTGTGAGACATGGACATTGACTGCCAAAGGTATCCAAAAGTTACGAGTGGTACAAAGGAACATGGAACGGCAGATGCTTGGTATCACGCGACGAGATCAAAAGACCTTCAGTTGGATAAGAGATCAAACAAAAGTTTGTGATATCATTGCGAAGGTAAAAAGTTTGAAATGGAAGTGGGCAGCCCATATTGCTAGAAGAACTGACAACAGATGGATCAAAAATATCCTAGAATGTATCCCATTGGACACCACAAGCCCAAGGAAAAGGCCAAAGACGAGATGGGTGGATGAAATAATTAAATATATTGGGCACAAGTGGCAGCAAAATGCACAAGATCGACTTCGTTGGAAAGATGCAGAGGAGGCCTTCATCCTGCAGTGGATTGACAACGGCTGAAATGATGATGATATGGCAATTTAAAACAGCATTTTTAGAACTATGTTTTCGTGCGCCATATCTAGTCCTCTAAAATAGGAAACTACGGCTAGTCCATTAAGAATACGTTATTTTAAGAAATAAAAACTTTATTATCACACAGTTTTGAAACCATTTGAATTTCTCACCTTCCACCATCAGAAAAAATCCTTTGTTATTTTTCTGCAATACTGAAATAGCGGCTTTAGTCATGGCAGCCAATGAGGGTTCACCTTTCAGGCTTTTGTTTCTATCTGCTTCAAAATCCATGTGTTGATAGTTAAAAAGACCTATTTGCAGAAGTAAAAAAAAGAAAAAAAAAATTATAAACGTAGCGAAAACATTCCATGAAATTAAGACACTATAAAAATATTCATTTATATTTAATTTATGCAATAGACGCTTGTAAGCATTATTTAATGAAATCAAGGAGGGTGTTAAAAATAATATTTTCTAAAAAAAATTCCACTTTTTGCATAGAATGATGCAAAATTTTCGATTATTTTATTGACGTGTTATATATTGCGTATTATTATACGGATAGTAAAACTAGCAATACATAAATGCTTGGATTATTTGTATTATGTAAGATTTCGTTGCATTTGTGCATAGTTTATTAATAAGTATGTTATTTAATATAGAGTTGAACTCATGGGTATGGTTGGAGTAATTATTTTTCAATTAATTGTATTTGTTTGCTAAATAGTATTCAGTGGAATTTCATAAAAACAAAAAACGTAAAAAAAGTTAGAATTTTTAAAAATCAATATATGGTACTTTCTTTTTCTTAATACGTTACTTCAAAGCTCGGATTTATCTTTAACAAATATGTTGCAATGGTTTATTTCATTTTACTTCGATCGCAAAATTATGAGTAGGCGGAAATTAGCGGTCCCAATGCAGGAGCAAGGCGGCTGGGAGCCGCCGTGGCAAGGTGGAATGCATGTGGCACGGAGGTGGCATGGTTGCACGGCTGAGTTTCTGCTCCAGTGGCACGGTAGCATATACGTGGGGATTCTAGCGGCGGATTTTGGAATTTCATTCTATTTCTACTGTTTCGAGGGACGTTCTTCTTGATCGTTGTATTTGTGTATATGAGGGTCACGTGTCCCCTTTCTGAACGATCCTAGCTCCCCTAGCGGCCAATTTTGAACTTTTTCGGATTTATTCGATTTCTATCGTTTCAAAGGATATTTCTCTTGATCGTTGTATATACCTATCTGATGGTCACATGTCCCTATTTTGGCGATCATAGCTCCTCTAGCGACGAAATTTGTACTTTTTGTGAATTTTTTGTTTCAAGAGAATATATCTCTTGTTCGCTGTATGCATGTATATGAGGGTCACGTGTTCCCCTTCTGGGTGATCCAAGCCCCCCTAGCGACCAATTTTTGTACTACTTGTAAATTTTTTTTGTTTCAAGGGATATATCTTTTTTCATGGGAAATATCTTTCACTACATTCCAAAGTAGAGTTTGTTTTATGATTTCCTATATTTTTAATAGGAATGCGGTGAGCATTCCCTCTTTAAGGCGACCATCTCTCAAAGACGATCCTACGGATCGCCGTCTTCATTACGGTTAAAGATTTTAGACTGCTTATTTCCCATGTGATTCTATTTTTTACCTCTGTGAGGCGACCACCTTGCTAAGACGATCTTTCGGGCAACCGTCTTTATTATGGTTTAAGATTTTAGTTTATTTCCCTATGTGAATTTGGCGATTGACAAAAAATGTCCGACCGTTCACCTGTTTAAGACGAGCATCTCTCTAAGACGATTTTATAGACGAGTGTCTAAAATTTATAGTTACTGTATTTTATCGCGATTTTTTTTAAAATAACTGTAAGTTTGCATTTTCAATCATATTCAAATCCTTATTTTAAATTGCATCCTATCATTAACGATTCTAACCCAAGACCAGTCAAAACAACGTGATGTTCCGTTCCTGACGAGAAACTACGGTTCAGAACAAGTTGAAACCAATTCCCAATATGTTTTCGTCGCTTCAGACATTTCATCGCCAACACATCCTGATCCCCCGCGCTTAGAGATCTGGTTCCAACATCCGGTTACAATTACCGGTTTCGCTCTTTTCTAGCTAAAATATCACGTGACGGGATGAGTCTGCTTTTATTCTCATACCGGAAAAATTGCTATCTAACTATTTTCCTCGTATCTGAATCCACGTTTTTCGTGTGGTAGAGGGGTAGATCTAGTGGTGGATTTGGGAACTTCAATAGATTTTTATTGTTTCGGGAAAGATATTCCTCTTGATCGTGATTTATATATATATATATAAAGGACAACAGAAATTCTGAACTGGATTCCAAGAGACCACCGAAGGTCTAGAAAACTTCCTGAAACTAGATGGTTGGATGAAAGAAGAAAACAGGTTGGGGTGGCAGTAGAAGCAGAATTGCTCAGAATAGACTTGTGTGGAAAGCATTTTCATCCAGCAGTGGATAGACAATGGTTGAATATGATTATATATTTTATATATATATATATACACATGATGGTCACATGTCCCTTTTTTAGCGATCGTAGTTCCCCTAGTAGAGAATTTTGGTACCTTTGTAAATATATTGCTTTCAGGAAAATTTCTCTCGCTCATTATATATACACCTATCTAATGGTCACGTGCCCCCCTTTTTTTTAGCAATTTTAGCGATCGTAGCTAATCCCGTAGCTATCGCCTAGCGGAGGATTTTGGTGCTTTTTGTAAATACCTTGTTTTCAGGGACATTACTCTTGTTCCTTGTACATACTATTTAATAGTTACGTACCTCTTTTTTAGTGATCCTAGCTCCCCCTGGTAATGGTTATTGGTGTTATTTTCATTTTTTTTTAATTTCCAGAGATATTTGTATTAGTCGCTGTATATATGTATCTGATGGTCACATGTCCGATCTTTTAGCGATCCTAGCTCTCCTGGTGACGGTTTTTGGCACATATTTCTATTTTTTTAAGGGCTATTTCTATTGGTCGTTGTATACACATATCTGATACTTCTACATAAATGGCTGTCAAGTCGGATTGCACGAATATTTGGTGCCTTTTTTAAACTTTCCTATTTCTTCTTTTTTTTAATTTTTTCTAAATTTTTTATCTTTTCCTTTTCTTATTTTAATATTTATTCTTTAACTTTATTTATTTATTCCCCTCTTTTTTATTTTCTATGTTTATGTTTTCTTTTTTATATTTTTTCTATGTTTTATGTTTCTTTTTTATATTTTTCTAATTTTTTAACTTTTATATTTTAATTTTTTAATTTTATACTTTTAACTTATATATATATATATATATATTTTTTCCAGAGATTTCCATCCACCTTCGACAATACGATATTTACGATCTATGGTACTACCCAACTTGTCAAGGCGTATTTCTGATCAATTCTTTCAAATCGTTTGCGATGAAAAGCAGTGGTTAAATATCGAGGATACATTTCCCCATTCATTCAGTCATTTCAAAGGCAACCTCACCGTTCAAAGTTCTACGGTTCATATAAAGTTTTTTCGCATGAAATTCGTAAACGAGGGTGAAGTAAATGAGAAGTCAATAATCCTAAATCATTCTCAATGGATGAAGCTGTTGACTGAAAGATGAGGTTGCCTGTTGCATTGTAGAATCTAAGTTTGCTGCTATTTCCTTTATATCTGTTTACAATGAGATTGAAAAATTTATGAATCAGTCAAAACAAAACGAAACAAAAAAAGTTAAAAAAAATTAAAAAACAGCAAAATTAAAAAGAGGTAAAAATTATTACGAATTGGAATTTTAAAGAAACCAGATTCAAAGTTAGATTAGAATTGCAGAGTCAAAACTGTTGACTCTCAATTCCATATTTATCATTCAGTTTTCTTCAAAGTTTAATATACCGTTACTTAAACTGATATAATTGATCCAAGATTGTTGCTCTGGGAAACTTTTCCTCAGGTCTTTCAATCACAAACGCGTAGCTAGAATTTAGTGACGTTTAAATAAACTAAAAACCAACGCAAATTTATAGTTTGAAGTTTTATAAAGACGCCACAAGATGCCTTGTACCGCGAAAAACTGCCAATCAATCTTTAATGCAAAGCGGTGTTTGACGTTAACATGCGTTTACTGATTGTGAGTGAGTGACAATTGCTGAGAACATGTTTTGTATTCACGTGGTTATCGAAAAAGTTTAGGTATCTATACGCAATATAGATGATGAAGCTACGCCGTTTTATTGTTAAAGTTAAAAATTTTGTAATACGTTCTTCACAGTCCCATGATTTCTAATAATGAATAAAAAATGATTAAGCATCAGAGTTTCAGAAGGTGGGTGGTTGCAAATTTACTCTTATGTACTATGGAACCGATAATGTATTTAATCTACATATCATAAAAAACAGCAGGGATATTCATACGTAAATATAAGGATAATTTAGACTGGCTTTTCTCAAATTGTGTCCAGCGCAGCTACGGGGTTCCACGACGTCCCACAAGGGATTCTACAAGCAATTTGTAAAACATTGCTGAACTTTCCCAGGAAATTTGTAAACTTTGTAATTCCTCTTCCTAATGACAACCCCTTATCTTTCCTTTAAGTAATATTTCGAGAGGTTCCGCGGTTAGGCATGTAGTAAGAAAAGGATTCCCCGACTAGGAATGTAGTAAGAAAAGGGTTCCGCAACTAAGCATGCAGCAAGAAAAGGATTTCGCGACTACATATGTAGTAAGAAAAGGGTTTCGTAAGGTAAAATGTTTGAGAAACACTAATTTATACATTGAGTTTTTTTTACAAATTGCATTAATGGAAATTAAATCCTTTTTTTTAAAATTTAATCCAATTTTGGAAATTTAATCTATTAATGGAAATCCCAAACTTTTGGGTATTTGATTGTATTTACCTACGTACACATGTAGACTATGGGATTTCATACACATAAAATGTCTCTTCACCCTACATCGATAATAACGGTATCGATAAATATCGACATGATACAATTCCTATTATTTTGTCTTTTTTTGTCTGGTCGAGTCCAGACTATACTAGAAATGACACTAGTATTTTTTTCTTTGTATGGTTGAAAACTATTGCGTCAGTTTGATATACGAGATCAATAGTTGTTTTAGAGAAAAATTCCAGGCAACACCTCCCCCCCCCAATTTTTACGGCGAACTAATGTAATTTTGAACCAGTGGGGCGAGCTATTCTGCACATACAAACTGTCCGTTCACAAAAAGAAGTCTGGTGAAAAAGAAGTAACAGGTGTTGACGTCACAAAGTGGCAAGCCGCTTACAACAGTGCAGGACTCCAAGTTCTACACTCGTTTTTGGATTTGACAAACGTTTGCTAAAAACAAGTTCTGAAAGTGTAATTCTACTCTGTGGTATGCCGCTAGTCCGTTTGTGACATCACCTCCCGTTATTTCTAACTGTTCCACCGGACTTCTTTTCGTGAACTGACAGTCTCCCAAGCCTTCACATCATAGCCTCCTCCAGCTATAGTTAAGTAGTTAAAGTTGGCTCTAATTAGTCCCCCATATGTGGTTGAAATTGTAAATTGTATCCATTGGTGCACGCAGGGGGAGTTGATGGGGGTTATAGCCCCCATTAGGATAAAATTTTATATATATATGAATATATGGAATTGTAACTCTGCACGCCCACTTATGAAATTTCCGCGTATGCCTATAATTTCATCATCTGATGATGGATAATGTTTGAGCAGTGAGAGTATTTAGATACCTGTAAATATTTTCAAAGTAAGCTTGAAGTAATGCACATAAAATATCAGTGATTCTTTTCGATGTGGGCACATTTGAAGATCTAGAAAGCCTTGATCAAATGAAAACTTTCCGAAATAGAAAGTGATTGAAAAAACAATATTGTTTCACTCACCCCGTGTAAGAAAATAACGCGAAAATTTATATTTTAATTTAACAAAGCATTTTAAAACAATTCTATCTCAATCTCTATAGTCGAATTATAATATAAAATTTTAGTCTCGTAAAAAAAAAAACCCCTCCTAAAACCTGCTTCATGTGAAAATCTTTGTTGCCTATCGTGATACAAACTCCTTTTACGCAATATTGAACCCTGAAATAAGAGCAATACAACGTCAGATCTGTGGTTTTGGAGCCCAATTACACAGAAAAATCCTCCTTTTAAACGAAAACAGCCATTTTGGAGAAAAAAAATTGCAAATCACTAGAAAAATACGGTGTTTGTGCCATTTTTTGCTTCAATGTCGGATGTGAACCCACTGCTTATATGTGTACACATATTTTAAATAAAAATTACATAGGTCTTTGTATGTGTGTGTTCGTGTGTGTTCGTGCGTGAGTTAAATTGGTTTTCCTTTTATCGTTTGTTCGTTGTGCTGTTATTACTAAACTCATTCTGTATATTCGTGTCTATTATGGGCTACGAGTTGCTCACTCTATGAACCAAAATGTTATGTAGAACTTAAAAAAGTACAACAGAACTTATCTTCAAAACCTTTATATATAATTATATCGTTTGCATTTTCGGCCTAAATTCAATGTGTATTTCCACATTTATTCCGAAGAGTTTTGTCCCAAAACCTCTATATCACTCAAATTTCCTTGTGTGAGTTTTATGGCACAAGTTAGGTAAGGGTCCTGCTAGATCTGGACCTACAGTTGTCCGAGGAATCTGAGCTTCTTGAGGCTCAGGAATCCAACGTCTGGAGTGCGGGTTTTTTTTTGCACAGCTTGTAGTCGAACTAAGAATAACTACACGTTAGGCAAACTCGTCACCGCAAGCCGAAGTACCAATTATAAAATCGAAGTCAGTTGTGAAACATCCATTGCATAGTAAGTTACAACGTTACGTGAATCGTGGAAGAGAACCATAATTTGTGAAAGTCGTTAATTTCTCGGAAAATACATGAAGACGCAGCGACTCTGACCCTTTCAGCAGGGATGGGAGACTAAGGACAATGGAAGAACTTTTTTTAAAACAACGTTATATATGCGTATAAAACGAAATTTTTTTAATCATACGATGTACATTTCACCCAGGCTTAGCTGGTCTTCTTCAAGAAGTTGTGAATAAACCCGTGTGTTGCCACTTCTTGGAAGCGTTGTTACCTAGATGGAGCGTTTGTTGACGTGGTTGCATGAAGTGGGGCCGTAGAGGGCTGGCCGAGCTCGGCTAAAAAACGGCATACTATTTTGGTCATTCACAATGTTAAATTTCAAAGCTTTTATGTGGAAAGCTTCTAAAAATCAAGTTCAAGAGGAGATTTTGGCTGGGAAATGATGGTAGGCTCTAGGAAATTAAATTTATGACCATTTTTTTGAGCAGTGCACATCTATGGATGATTTTTGAAACTCCGCCCTTTCAATATATCTTTGGTGTTCTTTTAACCTACGTTTTAAGGCTCTCTTTGTTTGTCTGATGTAAAACATTCTCATTGACAAAAAACTTGATAAATTTCCCAGCGTTGGGTGACATGAAACTTATCTTTAAGGATGGATTTAGGAATTTTGTTGGAAGGACAGAAGACGACACGGAAATTAGCATTTTTAAATTTTTTTTCTATGGCGTACCCGAGTTTCGGCGAGAAGAGTAAAGTTACGGTTGAAATGAATTCTTTTGTGGAATGGTTCACCAAAGTTGTAGAGGAGTGGGGTTTATTAAATTTCGCCACCGCAAGGTCAATAATATTGCAACTGTAGTCCCTATTTAATGCAATGGATTTTAAAACTTTTTAGCCGAGCTTGGTTTACCTTTCTACGGCCACACTTCATGCATCCACGTCAACAGACGCCAGTCTAGGTAACAACGCTTCCAAGAAGTGGCAACACACGGGTTTGTTTACAACTTCCTGAAGAAGACCAGCTAAGCCTGGTTGAAATGTACATTGTATGATTAAATTCTTTTCGTTTTATACGCATATATAAAGTTGTTTTAAAAAATTCTTTCATTTAATTTGCGTAGTTTCGACTGAATACATTCAAGGACAATAGGTTTAAAGGGTTTACGGAAATGTGGCCCCCAGCATCTCGCTCCCGGCATTTTGTCACCCGAATAAATCTCTCCCTGCAGTTAATAAGTAGGCTATAAAAATGTAAATACAGCAAAAGCTCTTTACTCCGGCATTCTTTGTTTCGGCACAGTCTACAATAAGGCACCGATCGAGCTGCTTGCGTTTCCCCCCACGCCCCGGGTGAATTCGGGCGTTCATTGACCGTGACCGCCAGTTCGGATAAAGAAAACATGGCAGATGAAGCTAAAGTCTCGTGGAAACAGGCTTCTGAATCATTAAATACATTTATAAAATTTGCTGAATCCAACAAAAGCTACAACTCTGCGGAACCCATAAATTTGTATATAATCTGTAACGACTCTTTGAAGAAAAAATTCAAATCACGGAGGCAACGTGATGTCAAACTGTTTTAAACAGTAACGCTCACGTGTATTTTTTCTTGCTATACAGCAACTTATTACAATTTGTTTTAAATATCATTGTACTGTATTAATTTTCTTTGGTATTCCCATTAAACCCATATTGACGTTCAATTACCCGGCATGACCGTGGCCCTGAACGCGCCGGATTAAAGAGTTCCTATTGTAATACACTCAATTCTTTAACAGCGGAATCACAGTCATCCAACCTTTGCTTAAGCAAAGTGAGCTTCTATACAATTTGTTTTTTAATTATGTTTTTAAGTGGACACTCGTTTAATGCTTTTTCGCTCGTACATTGGAAGTCTGTTATAACGAAACATCGGTCATCCGAACTTCGCTTAACCGAAATGATCTCCTATGCGTTTTTTTAGCCCTTTGCACTCCGAGTCATTTTGACTATGGGCTACCAGCAACTCCGAGTCATTTTGACTGTGGGCTACCAGCAACTCCGAGTCATTTTGACTGTGGGCTACCAGCAACTCCGGGAGTATTTACGAAGTTGCGAGCGCGTTTCTGAGAAAGGTCATTAACCCTTTGCACTCCGTTGTCGCCGCCGGCGACAACGGAGTGCAAAGGGTTAATTATTTTTGAAGCGGCACTAAATCTTCCAAACGCATAATCCAATCGTAAAGTCTTGCTAAACAGTGATATAGTCAAAGGATTTTTTTTTGTTCTTACATTATAGTGTCAATCGATGAAATTTTCAATAAAATGACGAACTATGTAAAAGACGATAACAAATTAAAATTAACTTTTTGTATTACAAAACTTAGTTTAAAAAGTACGATAGACGTAAAGTCTACAAAATAAACAGCAATTTTATTTCACATTTCAGATGAAACGATAAACGCAAAATTTTTGTATAGGTATGTTTTTCTGACGCCCATCATCTTTCGTTATCTATTTCGGTATCTGACAGTTCAGACTGTCAGACAAAGAAGGAAATTCGTTTATCATTCATCTTTCGTTATCTAACAGTTCAGACTGCCGAATATATAGGCGGAAATTTGTCTATCATTCGTCTTTCGTTATCTAACAGTTCAGACCGCCGGATATATAGGCGGAAATTTGTCAATCATTCAGTGCAAGAGTACCATGCTAGGTGCTTCTCTTCGGCATCACTTTTATTTCCTACGCTAACCATTGGTGGTTACCTTCAACATAATGGTGCATGAGAGTATGCACAACTAGTTAAATGGTGTATGTTGTCAGTCGTTGTTCCATAGGGGCATCAAACAGGCGACTGACGTCACCCCACGACACTTGTACGTCCAATTAAGCTTACTTGAGAGTTGAACCCGAAGCCAGCTGGCCCTAGAAATGAGATGGGCTCAACCCGGGTCAGAAAAGGGCTCGTTCAATATTTCATATTATTTTCGAGCTCATAAAACGGATGCAACTGAAGCCGAAAACTGACTTTTCTATATTGAAGCTTCGGGCTCGGGTTTCGAAAATTAAACCCAAACTCATCTCCAGCAATCACGAAGTCGATGGTCATGACAACGGCAGCACTATATATCTTGTAACTACACATTTCAACTGATAATATGCTTGTTCTAGACTCAAAAGTATAGATTATTCTATTCCGGAATCCAAGCTTTAAGTTTACTACCGCTACTTAGCGGGATAAATGTAACATTGACATCCGTGTGTAATCTAAATAAGTGTACTATGTAATTTACGATATTTACCTAATAAAAGGGTTGAATCTGCCACATTACAAATGTTTCTAGTCTTTATAATGCCTATTTTTAAATATAGAAAGTCTGTTTTATTTGTAAAATGCGGGAGACTTGCATTAAATAATGGCAAAAATAAATCAAATTTTACCCATCAAATAATCAACTGATCCTTTGGAAACACTGGAGAGTTCTTCAGAAGTTGTAACATATTTCGCACGGGCATTGCGATTCGCCTTTTCATTTTTCCAAAAATCGATTAAATCCAATTTATCCAATCTACTTCCATTCTTATTGGAAATTTTATCTGTCATATCGTTTGGCATGAAGTGGATACGACCACCTCCTAGAATAACCTGTAAAATACATATACATTTTCAATTTTATATTTCAAGTTCATAAACACAAAATATGCATAGTATACATCAACATTTCATTAAACTTCATTACTCTTATTATTATTAAATTTACAGATTTAATGCTGTTTTTATAGTGACCGTATTTGAAGAACTTTAACTCGGCTCTGATAAAAATATTTCAACGAAACAGATACATCATTATCACAACATTCAATCCATTACTTACCCACATTTCCATACATATTTCTCAATGATTTATATGATAAAAGGATCATAATAGTAGGCATATGCAGTGGAACCTCGATTATCCGTCTCCCGATTTACCGTCTTTCTCGCCTAACCATCGGCGTCAAATTCAAGTTAGGGCCACTCCGTTAACATCGACAATGAGACAATTTTACACATGAAAATAGTTTTGTGAGGTTCTGCCCGCAAGAGAAAACATGGAAATCAACGATGTTGTTGAATGGGTGAACGTTGACGAACTTTGAAGCAGGTTTCGAGTTCCTAAGTGACGACGAACTCATTCAGCAAGTGTTGAGCCTTAATAATCCTAAAGGAAACGATGAAAGTGTACAGGGGGATGGAGAACCTACAAAAACTATAGCACATGCTGAAGCAGAATGTATGCTTTCTAAGTGCATTTTACCTGGTTTGAACAACAAACTGAAGCAAATGCTATTTAGCTATTACTGCTTTGAAGAGTACAGGACATGGCAACCAAAAAAAGCACGCAGTGTGCTTAAAAAAACTGTTTTTTTCCCTGTAATTTTTTTTTAATTGTATAATTTTAATAAAAATGTACTATATTGTACTGTAAATTTCCCCGTTTCCGCTTAACCGTCTTTTCAATTATCCGTCAAGGCTCTGGTCCCGTGTCTGAAAGATAATCGAGGTTTTACTGTACTTATTAAGCTGGCCATATAAACAACTCTAGATTAAGAAACAACCTGACTGGACAGCCGCCAGGAGGGTCAGAATAAAAGCTATTTCTACAGAAGCCTAGTTTATTCAATGAGTTGAATTAATCTTCCTATCCCTTGAGTGGGAATATCTTAGTTATTACTACGTCACTGAACAATTAAAAGTGACGTGAACATGTCTCATAAGCTTAATGTAAAAAAAAAATCGTCATTCATACAAGAAAATGCTTGATCCTGGCATGTCCGGAAAATTTCTATTTGTATAATTTTTATGGATTGTTCAAATACCATCTAGTGAAAAACGATTTAACTATTTTTTTTTCAAAGCCCTGTTGTTCATAGTTCCATAAACGAACATACTAAATTCTGTTGAAATGCAAAATTTGCTGAAGAGATCTATGCAAATCGAATCACTAGCTGTAAGCAACATGCATATTAAAAACGTTGAAGACGTTTTTACCTTAAGATCTCTTCCTGGAAAATCTTCCACCATCTGTCGAGCTATATCTTTACAGCGTCGAGTAGCGTTTTCATGCATTTTGGCATCCGTTTCCCAATCTCTTTGAGGTGTATGAGCGTACAATGCGGCAGGTGTTGCATGCGTCACTCGTGTGTTTGTCACCAAACCAGTGTCTTTACCTATAATATAACTTGCGTTTATGTTACTAATATTTTTGTAAACATTTACCAACAAGTAATCAGGTTCTGTGTGTGGTATGTATGAACGTTGGACATTTGAAACAAAAAAAGAAATGCTTAATTTCTTAGCAATACGCATGTTCACAGAATGTGTGCTTGGGTTCATGGTGCAAGGTTAGCTAAGGTCATGGTTCTCTAGAACTCAGTTTTCCGAGGAGTCCGAACTTTTGTCTCCAGGGATGTAAAACCCTAGACCACGGATAAATAGAGAAAATGGCAAGCGTTCAATGACAATCATGTTTAAACCCAGGGATACAGCCAATATTTCGCCATGGTTCTTGTTCATATGTGAAACGCAAAGACAAGAAACGCGAGAAAGACATAGGACTGGAGATAGAGGTGAATGGTAAATAACATCAGGAGGGATTAGGCACTAGGAGAACACCTTGAGAGGAAGGAAAACAACCTACTTCAAAGTGTTGGAAAGAAGGAAGAAACCAGAAATAGGGGGGAATAACCGTATCAAAGATAGCAATACAAACTAAAGTGCTTCAGGATTTTCAGATCTTTTGCTTGAGAGCATTTGCTAAGCACATACAGTGGGTTTTGAAAATAACAGCAATGTGACACATTGCAGTCTTTGAATTGCAACTGCTAAAAAAGGCTTGAAAAACTGCAAGAAGGAACATATGGAAAACGCAATAAATGTGTGCAAATTGTAAATATACCCAGAAGAAATTTGCTGCTAATATTAACTTCCGTTCTGAAAGCTTACAAGAAGCGAAAGGTTATACCATTTGTTAATTACTTATTCTAAATTTTAAGTCCCAAATCTTCTCTTGAATTTCATATAAGAGTAAAAAAAGGACTGCAGGCTTAAAAAATGGTTTAAGATTAAAGATATTGGCAAATGCACGTACTAGCCCGAGTTTGAATTTCAGTGTAATTCATTGAAACATCGCTTTCAAACAGTTTGAATTTTGCGTCCAGAAACTGCTTAACTAATTATTTATGGCAAATAATTAGTTTAAGCAGTAACAGATTAGCATGTCCTCCAAATCACGATATATTTATGTTTTAAAAATAGAATGGCAAGTGATAAATTGAACACAATCAAACCCTAAAAAAACTCTAGTTTAAACAAAGAACGCGGGTGTCGAAAGCGCTATCTCTTTCTTCACGAAAACATTACAAAAAACATGCTTCGGCGACATTGCATGTTGACCATTTAGCAATTGTGTTAACCTTCTCAGAAGGTAATATATTATAAACTTCATATACGAAGCAAAAGAGAATCGTTCATGAGCCTTGGTGGCCGACAGGGTAAGGTACTTCGGTTCATACAGAGGGTTCCCAGTTGGACTTTGGGCCAGAGTGACTCGACGCCAGTCAATGACGGATTCAGGATGTCGTCACGGGGGTGGGGGGCGGTTTTAGGGGCCATCATCGGGAAACTTTCTAGTTTTGGACTGTTAAATAGTTTAGGTAAATGTTGTTATATTACTAGCCTTCCTTTATCTTCACCAAAATATTTAATTTATGACAATGAAGTAGAGTTGGGCTTTCCTTTAATTAAACTATATGGTTTAGGGTAGATTATAGTCGAGTATGACAGAAGGATAACCTAGTAAAGGAGACATATACAATAACCAAAACTATAATTTACAATGTAATTAATAGAACAAGTTTAAATTTAAACTGCAAAAACTTCGTAATTGTTTTACTTTTTTTATAACAAGCAACTTTTAAAAAAAATTAAGTTTAGTAAGTTGAGTAGTTTAGTAATTCGTTGCTTATTTTTATTATATTTATACGTGAGTGTTGAAAATTATTGTGTAGTTTAGTAAGTTAAATAGTAAGCTAAGTGCAAAATCAGGCCATCTTTGAAAATTTGTCAATCACTTTATTTACATCAATATGAATATTTTTGTGGGTGTGTATTAAAAGTTTCTCTTCTGTCATCCGCGTTCGAAGGCAAGTTTGAAGGCGCTTCAGCAAACCAACACTTATTAGAAACGTAGTTTAAAGGGTGAGAAGCTCGTAGATTCGTGTAAAAAGTCTTGCTCTCATTTCTTGAAGACTTAGAGAATTTGGACACCAGTGTAAGACTTTTGTTCATTACAGTTGTAACAAACAACACATAAAATATTCTTCATCGTCTTTATTTTTTTCCCTGACCCTGGGGGGCAATCGCCCCTTCGCTGAATCCGCTAATGGAGCTAGGGTGACTCGACTCTGAGCTAGGGTGACTTGACTGTGCCAGGGTGATTGACTCGACTCTGGGCAAGGGTGACTTGATTGAGCCAGGGTCCCTTTTTCTTCTTTAAATGAAAAAGCTCTAGCTTGAGCTAAGAACGTAAGTGTCGAAAGCGCTATCCATTTCAATTCCTCACGAAAAAATAAATGGCTTTGTGTGTTGACCATTTGGCAATTGTGTTAACCTTGAGAAGGGTAATGTAATAATATCTTATGAAGAGTATAACCCTTTTATAACGAGCATGGGATGACCGGCGCTTTCGTTTGTTATCTTATCCGAGTTCTCATTAAAACTGATTACCATTAAAAAAATGATAGAAAAAGAATGTCGTTCACGTATATTTAGATACTATAAATTTAAATATCGGAATTTTACATATTGTCGCTACACTTTAATGCCATTATATAAGCTGGTGGTGGTTCAACATGTAAGTGTTCATTGCCGGATTGGGGACTGTTTTCAGCTTACATATCAGTGACAATATCTTTAAGAATAAGAATATCGAATGTCATAAAACTTCAACCAAAAATAAAACTTATTTTTTTCCTTTATAAAAAAACAAAAAACAAGGAAATATGTTTGTAGACTCGACCCACGTAAATTAAGGGGAAATTTTACTAGACCGTTGTTCGCTATAAGAGGTTTTCTCTGTCAATAAAGGGTTTTCATTCTGTATATTTTAATGCAACCAAACGAATGTTTTATATCCTCTCGCTATAACCAGGTTCGATTATTATTAACCTCTTCACTACCAGACACACCACGTATGATGTGATGTTTTGCCGTTCACTATCAGGCACACCACGCATGGTGCGATGTTTTGCCGTTCCTTACCAGGCATATACATGAGTGTACACCGTACATAAGAGTATTCCTGGTAATGAACGGCAAAACATCCGTTATATGTGCCGTTATACGTGGTGTGCCTGGTAGTGAAGGGGTTAACGAAAGCACTACTTTAGGAAAACTTGAATTCCATATATTCAAGCATCAAATTCGTCATTACAAATCTAGACAAGAAATCTAATTTTTAATTTTCTCGGGTCTTTTCCATCTATAGCGTTGGAATCACGTATTCCTGTTTACTAACAGTCAAAAGGTTATTGACCATAGATACAGAAGTTGTTAGCTCTATGCTGGCGATTGCAGCGCCATACATCTTTCTCTTGGGTGCTCTGTATCTCGTTCCTTACTTGATTCATATATGTATGATATTCGTGATTTCCCTTATTAACCATTCTTTCCAACTATGTAATCTTTTTGTTTTACTCTGCGATTATCAATTCTGAAGAATCCAGAATTAGCTAAGTACGTTGTTCCCGCTCTTTAGTTCTTATTTCATTGTATTTAATGGAGTGTGAGATGTTTTATACCTTTAAAAATCTGTTTTTTTTAATGATTACGGTTTATCCCCTTTCTTGTACCATCCTGAGTATCGTCTCTCACAGCAAAGTGAATCCACCATCAAAATAGATTTTCTTTCTTCGTGCGACTGTTGTTTTAAAGAATTTGATTATGGTGTCTTTTTATTTCCTTATGTTGAACATCGATTAAGCGATGTATAAATGGGATGCTTTATCCTAAGGCGCACAGCTCCTTTACAAGCATACACATGTCCTAATAAATGAATTTTTCGGCTTTCGTATACTACCCGGGGGTTATAACCCAACCGCAGTAATGGAAGCAATAATGGGAGGTTGTAGCCATTCATCTGAAGTCGTAAACTGGGACCAATAGTACAATGAATATAATAAACTATGTAAAACTATTAACAGCCAAACTCAACATCATCTAGTTAATAACTAATGGTTTTCGTTATAATTGACCATTGTAAAACGGAAATATTCTCAGGCTATGACTTGTACAGAACTATTTGTCATGCAAATCGCATAATGAAACAAAATACAGAAGTAGCAAATATATTTGTATTAAAATTTTATCGATTCATTTTGACGAATGTGTAAAATTCTATTTTTTTCTGGAAGCTTTTGTTTTGCTCATAAAAGCTTTACAAGTAAAGAAAAAATTCTAGATTGAACCAAAATCAATTTTTTTTGTTTTCTTTGTGCTTTTTGTAAGTACAGTAAAACCTTTCTACAACTATACAGACAGAGAAAAATCATCGTTGTAGAGAGAGTTATTGTAAAAGGGAGGGTTCATTATACAGTAAAACCTTTCTGCAACACTATTATACGGACCGAGAAAAATTATCGTTGTAGAGGGATTTATCGTTATATCGGATATCGTTGTGGAATGTTTTACTGTATAAGGGCAAGAATACATGGCATTTTAGCAAATAACCCGAAAGTTGTTGATACAAGTCCACCATAAAGCGCAATCCATGCAACGTCAGTTTTCAATTCTTATGAATTTAAATTAATTTCAGATTGTGAAGCAAAACTAGAAAATATTCCAAAATAAAATGTAATTTATAATCTCTTTTAAAATGCCTCTCAATAATTAAGTTGGCCACCCTTCTCTGAGTATCAAGCTCTAAATAATAGTTTATAGAATGTTTTTATAGCAGAATAGTTGGTTGCATTTTTATGGCACAAGGACAAGGGTCATTCTGCGCCAGAAAAGGTAAGATCGTGCATACACAGAGTAACATCAAGAGAAAAGTTATGAAAAATTCGTAATGAAATTATTAAACATAAATATTATTGAAGCTTGATATTCATGCATTTCTTTAAGAATATACTATTTTAATAAAAAAAAAAAAATGAAAATTACTGCAATTTTATTCTTTTATTTTTTCTTTCCTTTTTTCTTTTTCATGTGAGTAACAAAATTAGAAAATAACAGACTTTGCAGCACCCCGCGTATCTTAAATCACCTCATCAGTGAAGAAATTGCATCAAGACTACAGCTGTGCATGCATTTAGCAAATCTCCCTACATTGGGAATTCGATAAGCTCAAATATAAGCTTGTGTGGTCGATACTGAATCTTAAATGGCCATTTTGGCTTAAATACCCACGATTTCAAACTTAGTCCTCCCCTATCATTATCA
This sequence comes from Dysdera silvatica, assembly GCA_006491805.2. NCBI lineage: Eukaryota > Metazoa > Arthropoda > Arachnida > Araneae > Dysderidae > Dysdera > Dysdera silvatica. Next base: position 86,257,768 of record QLNU02015003.1, read on the forward strand.
GCAACGTTTTCTGCACCTCTGTTATTCGTTGATCACGATTTTGTCTTCTTGAGTCCTCCTCCTCTAGCTATCCCAAGGTATTAGTGCCTTACTTTCCCCCCCTTCACGATTGAATAATTTATTCCTTGAAGTTGAAGGAAATGCTTAGTTTTAAAATAATTTAAGTCTTTATTAAAAATTCGACACGCAATATATTTATGCTGTCTTCCATCCATTTTGCTTCCAGAGTTCTGTTTATTAGTTTTGCATGATTTGCGTTCATAATATGCTTTTTTTTTTATGAAATTTTAAGAATCCGTTTTGGTATAAGTGCTATTTTGTCTTAGCTGCTTCAAAACTAGATATCATGCGCAGTTTTCATTGATTCATTACCATATTCATTGATTTCTTAAATCATGAACGTGTTCATTTGCAGGGTTACCAATTGCAGTTTCTACATTTATAGATTTGGTTATCGTTCTATGACGGATTGCAGAACGATGGAGCGGTGATAGACTTCATAATATCACCGATAGCTTATAAGTTATATCAGAAGGGTTTTAGCTCGTACGTCAACTCACGTGGATTGTTACCCTGGAACCTTATCTCAATTGAGTCAGGGATACCAAGATACAGATGAACTATTTAGACAGCATGTCTCTACGTTACACAAATTATTTACAATCACATAGCAAAATAACTTAAATTGTTACGATTAAGAATTGACATTATTATTATTATTATTATTATTATAAGGGATTATGAATGTCCATTATGGGCAGCGTAGGAGTCCTACGAAAAGAATGTCTTTTCTTGGTGTTTGCCTCATCGTTTCTACACTCGCAATGATCTTATTGGCTGTTCACCCTTTTCATACGCAAATGTTCATTGGTTACCCCTTTAACACTAATTGATGATTTGCTGTTCCACTCAAGGGTTCGTGGTGTCACACTCGGAGGGTCGTAATCATCATGTCCAGTAGGGGTATTTATAAGCAGGAAATGTCTGTCAAGGAGTCAAGGAGTTTGACGAAATACGATCAAGTTATCCTTGCACCGTACCGTGTTGTACACTAAACTCAATCGTCGCCTGCAGCCAATGTCTTTTCCGTGGCCGGGAACACAGCGAACCGCTGATGAGTCGGTCCATCTGGATTCTGGATGGGAAAAGCGTATATGCGAGGAAACAAAATGGTGAACATTAAATCATGATTAAACCTTTTGGAAATGTGGGTTCATGTATCAATGACCGTTGATTCGTGAGTCCCTACACATTCATTTTATCGTTCATTAAAGTACTCGTTGATTTTATCATTCCTTGAGAAAGCTGTCCTTTAACTTTTCTAAACCGCGACCCCCCCTTCAGAGATCACTCACCCTCGCAGACCCCCAAGAATTAACTCAAAGTTTAAAGCCCAGAATTTGCATCATACATATTTATTTCTAGTGTTTCATCGTTGATTTTCACCTTTTAATGAAGGAATTTTTCGTTCCCTCATAATTTATTCTTAGCATTAAAGAGTAATTGCTCTTGTTTCGGTATTTTTTCGAATCTTTGTGGAACACTGGGAGGGTCTCGTGGACCTCCATAGGTTCGTGGACCACAGTTAAGGAACCGCTGCCTTAAGGTATTCATTCATTTTATTATTTTTCACTCAATCATTTACAAATCCTTTTCATTCATTCACTTATTTTACATTCATTTATTAATTCATACACATTTACCTATTAATTTACATATACATTTTGAATTCCCTAACCCAGGGGCGGACTGGGCTCTCTCAAAGGGCGAATACCTTGGATTATCGGAGGGCGCTAGTCCTATAGCCCATGAGGGTGCACCAGCCCAGGGGCCGCTTGGTCTGCGGCCCAGTCAACCCCTGCCCCAACCCATATAATACCCCTTTTATGTCCTCTAATTACCTGCTTCCTGAGCCCACTGGAGAATAGAGGAAACCTCATTGCCGAACAGAGAATCGCAATCGTTTACTTTAGCTCTTGCTGAGACGCCAAGGGTTGCGGTATTGGTTTTCACGCCAGTAAATAACGCAGTTGCAGTAGCAGCAGAATCAGGAACTTGATGACTCACGCTATACGTCTGAAACAAATAAAACAAAGATCAGCAATCACAATGCAAGTATAGTTACGGCAAATCTGAGACCGGAACGGTAGGTTAACGTGGCATCCCAATCGTGATACCCTTTACCACAACTAAGCCTATTGGAGGGATCATCCCTTTCCAGCGAGCTCAAAGGACATGGTTGCATCTATTGAGACAGGAAAGAACCGATCACACCATACATTTACATTAACAAAATTTACCGAAATTAAGATCCCAGTTGAACCTCAAATCTTTACATACGATGAAGCAAAATTATGTTTTGAAATATGAAGACTGCAGTGTCCATATACATCATTAATGATAATGGCTAATGAAATGCTTGTGCTGTACATATACTACAGAAAAAAAGCTATAATTATATCAGAGAAATTAAGAGAATATGACGGCATGAATAATGCTTTTAGAAGCATACTTAATAAAATTATCTTATGGCTAATGAAACGCTTATGTTATACATATACTACAGAAAAAAGCTATAATCATATCAGAGCAATTAAGAGAATATGACGGCATGAATAGTATTTTTAGAAGCATATTTAATGAAAATTATCTTAATAATAATAAATTCATTTATTTAACCCAATTTTGTATACATTTTCGTGAAGTACATTTCATAAACAATAGAAACATGAAATCTTTTAGATTTTATGTTTAAGATTTAAGTTAGAATATAAAGCCAAAGATTTTTACGGAATTCTCTTCCAAAATGGTTCTACGGTTCTATTGAGGTTTGTTAATTTCTTAAATATCTGAAATATCGAACATTGTATAATTCATTAACTGATTAAAATAGCATTTCTGTAAGCCGACAGTCTGAATATTTTAAAATTAATGCTATATATACGATATTTGGGACTCATTTGAGAAAACGATGACACAAAATTGGATAAAGTTTATGTGTTAGACTGAAAAAGTAACACAGGTGAAATAAAAATTATGAATTTTATGCGTTTTTCAGAATTCGATCCAGTTAGATCTCTAAGGTGTGTTAAAATGAATAAGATTAAATTTAACATAATCTTTTAGAGTTGATGTTATAATTTTAAGAGCATTAGTATTGAAAAATACATTAGAATGGAACACATATTGTAGGCATATTATATATACTTATGGCTAATGAAACGCTTATGCTATAAATACTACAAAAAAAATGCTATAATCATATCAAAGAAATTAAGAGAATATGACGGCATGAATAGTGAGTGCTTTTAGAAGCATATTTAATGAAAATTATCTTATGGCTAATGAAATGCTTATGCCATACAAGTACTACAGGAAAAAAAGCTAGAATCTTATCAGAAATTAAGAGAGGATGACAGCATGAATGATGCTTTTGGAAGCATATTTACTTCCTTAATGACAATTATCTGAAAAAAAGACATTTTAAAGTATAAATATTTAATCATACCTCTATGCTGGTAGTTCCTGAAAAAGTGCAAATTGGACTTCAAACACATGCACGTGTTGTAGATGAATTTATTATAAGTATTTTTAATATTTAATCTGTTGTTTGCTTGCACTTTTAAGTAAAGGTTAAAGAAAAGGAAATAATTTCATTTATTTGTTATGTAAAGATCTTGGAGTGGATATATTTCTTTGAGCTTTTATTGAAAAAGGATCTTTAATAACCTGAAAAACTTGCTGTTTGCTCTTCCAATGTTTGATCATCTTCTCTTTGATGTCCTCGAAAAATTTAAGCTTCATCTCCTCTTCATTTCTTTTCCCAACAAAAAGTTTGGGCATTTCCTTCTTGGATATCTAATGTATTTTATCAGTATCTACTGAATTTTTTTTTTAAATTTTAAAAGTCTTCGTTTCTATTCTGTTTAAAAAATAAGAATGGGTAAAAAACATTTTTTTAAATACTGGAAAGGTAGACATAAAAATAATTCTACCTTTCTCTGATTCAAAGTATTCCGCAGACATCCAGCAAATTCATTCATGAAAATTTGATAAGCATCCTCTTTAGATATATCAAAATAAATTCAGTATGCAATTGATAGGTATTTGATGCGGCAAGTGGAGGAAAGCATCGATTATATAATGATTAAGAATGTAGTTGTAGGACAAATAAAATAGAAACCTCAATACAAAATACGACAATAAAATTTTATATTAAGTAATAATTTATTACTTACCTATTATACAACAAATCATATCAAGGCTGGCCAAATTTAACGGGAAAAGACGAATTAACTTTTAGTTTTACATCTGCCCTTTCCATGACACATGAATTATAAAAATATTGTATACAAGAGATAAATATTGTATACAAAAGATAAATATTGTATACAAAAGATAAATATTGTACACCAACTAAAAAAAAAAAAAATCGACGCACCAAGAAGGGGTTGTCCGATTGCGATAAAAATTGGTGGATGTAAAGAACATACATAGAAAAAGAAAGGATTACAATTTCAGAACAATTGAATGATTTATTGCAGAGTTTGACCGTTACAAAGGGAGGAAGTCAATAAGGCGTTGGTTCACCTCTGGCCTGGATGCAAGCTGTCACCCGGCGTGGCATAGACTGATAAAGATCCCGGATGGTGTCCTGCGGAATTTCTTGCCAAATTGTCTCCAACTGTCGGGCTAAATCGTCAACATTCCTGGATGGTTGCAATCGCCTTCCCATAGCGTCCCAAATGTGCTCTATGGGAGAGAGATCAGGAGACCTAGCTTGCCAAGGAAGTGTTGGGCAAGCTTGAAGACAATTCATAGCAACACGTGCCGTGTGCGGCCGGGCATTGTCTTGTTGAAACGTAAGTCCAGGGTGTCGCAAAAGGAACGGTAACACAACCGGTCGTAGAATGTCGTCTACGTACCGCTGTGCTGTAAGTGTGCCAGAAATGACCACCAAAGGGGTCCGGCTATCAAAGGAGATGGCACCCCCTGACCATAACGCCCTGTTGTGGGCATGTGTGGCGTGCGATAGTAAGGGCAGGATCCCCACGCTGCCCTGGACGTCTCCAGACACGTCTGCGGTTGTCGTCAGGACACAGTTGGAAACGGGACTCGTCACTAAAGACTATACGTCCCCAGTCAGCGCAGTTCCAAGTTGATCGAGCCCGGCACCACTGTAATCGGACTTGACGGTGTAAAGGCGTGAGAGGTAAGCGGCGTAACGGTCGGCGCGAGCGTAAATTCCGCTCTCTCAGTCGTCTGCAGAGGGTCATGTTGGACACATGTGTGCGGGCCACACGTTGGATAGTTGATAACGACGAATCCGGTGCTGTGACAGCTGCTCTGACAATCGCTCTGTCTTCCCGTTCTGTTGTGGCCCTAGGTCGACCGCTGCCGTCCCGACGCTGACATCTGCCGTTGTTGACCCACTCTTGCCAGCACCGTCCAATCGCCGCATCGCTTCGACCCACATGTCCAGCGATTCTTCGATTCGTCCAACCAGCCTCTTTCAATCCGATAGCACGACCTCTTTCAAACTCTGACATATGCTCGTAATGAGCACGAATCTTTCGGCGAGGCATTGTTACAGTCGACGTAAGATATCCGCAGTCAAAATGCAACAGAAATTTTGACCACATATTGAGAATCGCTCCTTATATACACCTGCTGAATGCGCAGTTCCGATGCGCTGGAGTTCCCGCTATTCATTCATTGGACACCAAATTTTAATCATTTGCATGTTCGGTCAAAATGTCTTTGCATACGAAATTTCATTACAATCGGACAACTTCTTGGATTAAGCTGAAACTTTCAGGAAATGCAAATTAGGGTATGCTATTCAAATGATTAGAATTTCAGAGTCAACGAAATCTCAACGAAAGAGGGCGACATTTCAGCAAGTTACGGAGTTTGAACGGGGACGAATGATCGGCTTTCGTGAAGGAGGGTTTTCTTATCGTGCAATAGCAGCTCGTATGGGGCGTAACAGCAGCACAGTGATGCGAGTGTGGAAGCAGTGGGTTCAAGAGAACCAGACAACTCGGAAATCCGGGAGTGGACGCCGAAAGGTGACGTCAGCACGGGATGATAGACACCTGGTCCGCATGGCGGTGACGGACCGTTTTGCTTCATCTGGACAGTTGGCAGAACGTTGGTGCACTGCTACAGGTGTATCATTGTGTGCTTCATCAATTCGTCGGCGTCTACTGCACCGTGGACTGCGTGCAAGAGTTCCTTTATACAGGATCCTCCTGACGCAAAACCATCGGTGCCTGCGGTTACAATGGGCTCATGGACATAGAGACTGGCGTGCTGATTGGCAACAAGTGGTGTTTTCTGATGAATCCCGCTTTAATTTGGGGTACAGTGATGGCCGCATCCGTGTTAGACGCTATACCGGTGAACGCCACCTTCCGGAGTGCGTTATCCAACGTCATAGTGGACGAACCCCCAGCGTTATGGTCTGGGGTGCGATTGCGTATCATGGACGATCTCAGCTGCTACGAATTGTGGGTAATCTTAACAGCAACCGGTACATCAATGAAGTTCTGGAGCCCGAAGTTGTTCCCTTCCTTCAAGGCATTCCCGGAGCTGTATTTCAACAGGACAATGCCCGCCCACATATTGCCAGGAATGTTCAAGACTTCTTTTCATCACAACAGACACAGCTTCTTCCTTGGCCTGCCTATTCGCCGTATATGTCGCCGA
>QLNU02015003.1:86273025-86285963 GCA_006491805.2 Dysdera silvatica
CAGACGGCAAAATATGTCTTGAACCCATAGGCGGCAAAATATGTCGGAGCTTACAGACGGCAAAATCATAAATCCGCCTCTGATTGCAAAAGTTGCTAGGCATATCACTCCGATGAGAAAGTGTCCTTTTTTTGAATAAAGATGAACAGATAAGAGTACCATTCCTGCTTCAGTTCGGAAACAACGAAGCTGCTCCACATCTATTTCGACCTCTGAGTAGTAATAAAAGTTCAGATCGATAATCTTTTATGAAAATGATGGCCTTCCGGCTCTGTCAGCACTAAATAACGGTTTAATTTTTGGAAACTCGTTTTTCTCTTTTCATGACAATCGTTTCCGCATATCTCAATAATCGTATTTCCCAAATTTACTCAAGTTTTATTTTCTAAATATCCCTGTAGCTTTGTGCTCTTTTGTATGAGGATATTTTATTTATGTGAGATTATTCAATTTTAAAATACAAGTCATAACCAACTATTAAAAATAAAATATGTTTAATGAAAAAGGTATTTGTTCACATAAACAAATAGCGGAACTGGCGGCTTCTGAATTCTCCCGTCAAATTCTTGGTGTAATGTTATTCCGAAACTTAAATGAACGCTTCAATGAATTTGATCTCATTACAATGTGTTATACGCACAACTGCACAGCTAAAAATCATTATCTTTCGCTCCAAAATGGTAGATCAGAACAAAAACGTCACTCAAAGGGTGTAAAAACAGTACAATCTACTCTGAATGTCAACAATTTCTCAGAGGTTTGGGAGTTTTCGTTGTCCCGAAAACTAGTATTTTCTTGAAAAAATATTTGCAAAAAATAAATTTTCGTTTTTATTTGCTTGATAAATTGCTGTACATAACGTTTTCTTACGGATATCTTCTAGGCAAGATTTATTTTTTATAAATTTATCGAACATTTTTATATAAGATTTACAAATAGCACGCATTTTTTATACCAGCAAAAACAATCAGCAATTAAATACGATCGCACTTCAGATCAGCAGGCTAGGTCGGCTGATTATTTTCACAAGGAACACTGTATTTATTTTTTTTCATCATGGGATGGCAATACGTCAAGATGCTAGTAATGACCAATAATTATCAATCGTTCAGAAAATGGGCGAGAAACCATCGTAGTCGATTGACATCACCTCAGGAATACGTTGTGTTCCCATCATATATCCATGCCATGATCACATGATTACACATAATATTCGATACCGCTGTCATGCCAATGGCAATAACAATGATTAACGTAAGAGAAAAACGTGTATTTAAAAATCTTCTTATACCTCCTTCAACACACCTTCCTTTTGTTCATGTATCGATGTAGTTGCCAGGTAAAGATAGGATTTTGAATTCCAGAGGGACCGTGTATCATCTTGGGTGCGAATGTACTTTACAGGCCACTTAGAAATGCGAATATTGTCTTTGCGAAAGCACTGAAAAGGGTCATTGCATCTCTGTAAGCAGAAATCAGAAAGAGGGGAGGCATTCAATTTGGAGATTTCATTGCGAAGTGGAACATGCTGGCCGTGGTGAAGCAATCCTGAATTTGGGGATACAAGTCTACGTCTGGTGGATTTTAGTTACGTAAATGTAGACTTCTTTCTGGATTGTAAGAATTACAATTAGAAGGCGAATTTAGAGAAGAACTTCCCTATTATATTATTATCATATCTTTTTGGTTTAAGAGAATCTTGCTCGCGTTCTCCCATTATTAAGGGGATTATCTTATTAGAAGTCTAAGGTGAATATTTGTAAAATATAAATTTTGATTACTCTCAAAATGTTATATTATCGTATTGCATTTTTTGTAGGATATATTATTTGCAATCATCTGAAGAATAAATAAATAAAAGAAATAATAATTGTAGTACAATCAATGTAATTATAAATCAAGTAAACAATAAAAATGTCAAGTAAAAATTGAATCGATTTATAAAATGTATAGATAATTATAAAAAAAAAAATGAAACCTCAATTATTCAGTTTAAATTATAAATATGAACTTAGTATTGTTATAACTGTGTAATTAAATTATAATCTATATTGTATTCGGTGTTTTTCTTAAATAAATGAATATGTACAACTACATTTGTACACTTGTAATGGCAGTTTTCCACGTACCAATAGCTTTCTAGAATCCAGCCTTAATTAAGTAATTAAACCCTACAACGTAACTGTAATACTTAATCTCTACAGCATAACTATGTAATCTCTACAGCATAACTATATGTAATCCTACAACATAACTGTATATATAATATGATCTAGAAAACGCCATCAAACCACTTAAATTATAATAATATGAAGTGAATCGACGTTTTTAGCTTAATACAGTTAGTTCCTTGATTTTTTATGACGCGAGGATACGGAGGATCACATTATGCCGAAGGAGATTTATAGGTCTTCATATCGCACCCTTACGACGAAAGTGTTACAACTCAAAATTCGGTGAAAATGAGTTAATGTTACAACCAGATGTAGAAAATAGTGCCGCATCTTCCCGTAAAAAACGTTAGGCCGTAAGTTATTCAAGTGTCCGCTAGTTGGCACATGTCATTAGATGAACACAACATCCCTCAATTCAACCAGAAACAGTTTTTTTGCATTTTCTGAAAATTGGGATTTTTTGAGTTGTAACACTTTCGTCGCAAAGGTGCGATATATAAAGTGCATGAAGATTAAAGCTTACAGAAAAGTAAAAAACAGTTCGGAAAACCAGATACTTTTATAGAAATCAATATCAGATAAAAATATAGGAATGATATTATGATTAAAAAAATCAAATCAAATGTCAATCAAGTTAGTCATTTCGTTTTAAGGCAGACAAACGCTGACGTTCAAAGTTCTTACAAACAGACAATACATGTGAAACAATTAAAGGTTCGTCATAGGTATCACACATAGGAGGGTTCTCCCTCTTTATGAGAGAATCGTGTATCTTCTATGCGGAGTCTAGTATAAATAACTTCCTCCCTGCCGTTTTTTCCATTACTGAAACACGAAAACTCGACTTGTGATTTAACAAGGAGAAGCGTAGTGTAAGTATGGAAATAAAATCCTGTAGGGTAATTTTTTTAATGGACTATTTTATCACGTGATCTAAATCATTTAGTCATGACGCTTCACCCAACGCTACTGTGAACCAATAGCAGAATTTGTATTGTGGTTTATGGGGCAAGGACAACCAAGGTCATACTGCTTCAGGCAGTGGCGGAGAAAAGGGCGGGACGCGGGAACTCAAGCGCCCCCCCCCCTAGGTATCAAAAAACATTTTCCACAAGGCCGCATCACAATCTTTTTTATAACCACTTGAGCATCCTCATGAGTTTTGAATTGCTTCACAACTGGCCCCAGGTTCCACAGTTTTATAAGGGACTTGCACTTCTGTAATCTAGGTAATCAGTAGCGTAGCAAGTAAAAAATTATGAGGGGTTGAGCCCGAAAGCCCCCCTTTTTCTTGCGCCACTATAGAGAACCCAGAATAGAAATCGGTTGAAAAATTTACAAGCATTTGATGCCACCGTTACCTAAACCCTCATTAACCCCGAACCACCGTTGAATTTAGGCGAATGGATGTACTGAATTTATTTCGAAGTCGTTGAGTGTATCCATCGTTGTGAGAATGATGCAAATACTTTTATTTTCCATGCTCACATACTATCCAGATATATACAATTCTATATAGCATATTTATCTTTTACCATGTGACATAAAAGGAGCAGATATAAAACTAAAATTTAAGTCTTCTGTCCCTAACAAAATAGAGGATGGATATGATAAGGATAGAATTAAAATATACCTTAAATTTAATAATTTCAAAGGAAAACTAATATAAAGTCTCAAGAGATAAATTGCACTTCACTTGTCAATCATGGAAAAGGGCCGTACTAGGGTAGATATACAAATGTTACTGAAGGGGTTCGATGAGCAATCACAAGAAACTTATTTCCATAATTATTTGTAAATAAAACAAAACGTATTTCTCGTACAAATACGTATTAGAAGTTTAATGCCAAGGAAACAATGAATTTAGTTTTATTAACATTTTTAAGAGCGATGGATAATTTATAGATCATTAGCCGTTTTTATATTTGCTAAGAAAAAATAGCTCAAAAGGTAAATTCAAGCCTGTAGTGGCTAAAGGTGTTAATAATACAAGAAAATGATTTATTCTTAAATATATGTGGTGTATAGTTGCATAATGTAAACTATTAAAAGTTAAATATGCTGAATGTTTGATTTCATAGAGAAATGTTTTCATTTTAATAGTTAGGTTTGTAAGGGATGTATATAGAAAGCGCATATGCTTCCGAGCATTTCCCCATAGGTGCATAAAGGAAGTTCGTGAAGTGGGGGGTGGGGGTGACAGAGTTAGAACACCATATATTCATATGTGTACATATAAAATTTCATCGCAGTGGGGGCGGGTTACAATTCCTATCAATCCTCCTGCGTACGCCGTGTCACTTTCAGGGACATGAACAATAAAAAGAAAAGCATTTTTAATATTTTAGATCAACTTACGTTCATGAAGGGTTAGTGTTTTATTATTTCTATAATTTCTTAAAACGAACAAACTAATCGATTGAAATTGAGTTAGTTTAGACGCAACCAACTGCAATTGTAACAACTGCATCATCATAAAAAAAATTACTAAATTATTAATAATTATTCCTAAACAGAGTTGAACCCCTTTACTAAAAGGGGATGTACAAGTTGTAATGGCCAAATTTAGCAAAAAGTTTATATAATTTTATTTTATTCACTATTCTTTTATCTTTCAGGGCATACCAACCTTTGTTCAAAATCTGATAGTTTTAGAGTTATACTTATTTCTGTGAAGTGTCTAAAAATTAATGTGTTTTTAAAATTTCAGTTGCAATTTCTGAAGAATTAATTTTTCCATGTTTTACACTGCTTGAACAATGATATTTCAAGTTTTACAAAACATAATGGCAAAAGTTTAACTGATTCTTGAACAGGTTAATTGTGCCACTGGGATGGACCTATATCAAAGTTATCTGCCAAGACTAACTTTCAAAGACTGAATTTAAATTTATAATTTTGTTATATTATTGCATTTTTTAACGTTAAGGTCATATTTTTTTATACGTTAAAATATCCATTATATAATTATGAGTTTGCACCATATCGTGCCGACAACCATATACTGTACCTCACACTTAAAATTATATCCTTATCTCATGTAGAAAGTAAATTATCCTCGTTCGAGTAATACTATAATTAGCTCATTAATTAGCATATAATTAACAAAAAGATAAATAATTTCTGATCCAAGAAAATGCTATTTTTATGCACTATTTTACTATATTAAAAAACTGTACAAAAACATTCAAAATTGAAGAAAATTTTATTCAACGTGTATATCCCTCTTAACCGAACTTTCTTTAACCAAAACGGCCTGCTGCTGCATTTTTGTTTAGTTGACACTCAATATTTTTGGCAAAAACGTTCATATTTGTTTTCTAGTGTACTTTGGATTTGAGAGAGAGGAAACAATACAGATTATATATTCCCATGTTTCTCTCCTGTGTGGCCGTATAATTACTCCTTTCACTCTCTCTAAAATCTTCAGAGAAGCTTAACGCAGCTGGGGATTTAACCTGTGGCATAACCTCCCTCTGCCATTATTTCGGCAATTATTCAATCACTAGCCCGGTAATTTTACGATAAGCAGACAGATTGAGAAAGCAAACTTGGAACATTTAAGGCTGAAAATTTATGGGTCACCTGCGATACAAAAGCTAACGTCTAGCTGGCTATTTAAAATAGATGCCAGGCTGCATTCGGCGTTGAAAATTTCAGAGTTTGAGTCCAGGTCCGGTTCAACCTTCATCATTTTTGAAGAAGTGGAAAATAGACAATACAAGTGGACGGCACGCGAACTACGTTTAGCCGTGTTCCTTTTATTTTATTTTTATCTTCCTTCTCTCAACTAAAATTTTGGAGAGATAAGAGGTTCTTCATTTTGATGTTGGGTGGTAAAACGTTACTTTTCCAATAGCCTGCTTTTAGTAATTGGTTTGTTACCGCATGTGCGTTAGTATTGGAGAAAACGAAAGAGCCTTTGCAACGAACGCTCTTTTATTAAACGATAAAGGATAAGCGCGACTGGAAGTATATTGGAGGGGGAAGGTGACTGTGACAGGATGTACAGTCAAGGTGGTGCTGATGATGAATTGAGCAGGAGGATTTGGGAAGGATGGCCGCCGGAGGCGGGGCCGTAATCCCGGACAGGATGCTTAAACAGCGTAGATGAACAGTCGAGAGATTAAAGTAAATACGTTCCCCGTTCAACATTGTTTGTGGCAGTGGAACTCAGAAATGGATTGATACGTTCATTGTTACACAAAAACCGTGATTAGCCTTACTGCCGAAGTTCGTATTTTTGCGTGCCCTGCGCTCCTAACTCTCTCATCCGCTGACAATGGTATATCCTTGGACAGATGCTGAGACGCTTTTACCGATGCTATGCATCTTCTATATTTTTTATTGGCATTTGTGCGAGTTTCGGCTGACAATGCGAAATTTTTGCAATTTTTTTTCTTGTTTGACATTGTTGCAGTCACTAAAATTGGTTTAATGTTACAGAATGCACGTAATGTACGCAGATCTAATCGAGATCTACCATTCGAGGCCAAAACTAGTACCGTAGCTGCTTGGAGTTATGAGCTATTGTAAATTCCTGCGAACGCCCATATTGACCGCTGGGCATCGTCCCGCCTCCAGCGTACTCCGCATGCGCGGTGGTGACCACGTTTTAGCGGGAACCCAACTATATACCAGTTAGAATGATAACACAACCATTTCACACTGACTTGCAGTTTCAGAATTATTCAATGGTTTTACATTTAGGCTACATGCAAATGTTACATTAAGATTTTTGAGATGCCATCCAGAATTGGAATGATTTTACAAACGTATTCACGTCAAAAGTTCAAATAAAGATATAAACTATTCCCATAGCAGCAAAAGTTCATATCTAATTAATAGTCGAAATGTATCGTAAGGTCTTTTCACTATGGATATGGTAGTTTAGCAGTATATAGTTAGTTGTATGTTTATGGCGCAAGAGCAACAATATTAATTCTGCGCTAAGCAAAATGAGATTTAGTAGTATATAATTAAACGTGGTTTTTGGATAAAATGTAGTTTCTTTACACTGAAAACTGAATTTCCGTTTCATCCAAAACTTTGCTTTTCCAAAATGTGATTCTCTCCCTTTGTTTCGGATAATCGTTGTTCTACTGTATACAAAAATTTACCTGATATTATATTGAATGCCGTAATAATTAAGTCAAATATTAGTCAAAGTACTCACAAAGGTCCAAGCCAATTGGAAACCACCTTACCAGAATGGACATCTATGAAAGGAACTCTGAGAGGCCCTCATCTAGGATTGATCCAGATAATGGTTAAGAATGGCGATGTTATATTTTTAAGAATAGTTAATTATCCGGTGTGGGAAATTCTAGTAAAGTATTTTATGTTTAGCAGCATCTTCAACGCATAACTCGAGAGAAACTGACACTTCCCATCGCTTGAAGTTGTTATTATTGTTAGGTTCCTTCTTTTTTTGCAGCACGCTACTTGGCGATTAGCCTGTGGCCATTGCACTTTTAATGACATTTCGTGGTTTGTTTCACTTCTAAGTGGCAAAAAACACAACGTACCTAATCAACAATGCTCTGACGCGAATCTTGGTGTCACGAAGAACATACACTAATAGTGATCGAAACTTTTTGCATCTGTCCGGAGAAGATAAAATGTCTATTCTCTATCGTCTTAAGGAAAAAAGCAAACGCATAGAGAGGACATCTCACAAATTCCAATTACGTTTTTTTTTCTCTTGATAATGAAACTTGGCTAGGAATTTAATTTCACAATGTTTTGGAGATTTTTATAAAGTCACTTGTAATTTGCGTAAAAAAAACCCCGTTTTAAGAAGCGTCCTATAAACAGAGGTGACAAGCATAGGAAGTTTGGCGCTACAGTTGTTTATGCCATTAAACTAAACCCATTGGATCAAAGCAATTTCATTCTCTTCTGCCAATGAATTGATTAAGAAGACAGCGCCGCCCTGGGCGGCCATTTTCCTCAATCTGTATCCTACACTGCACAACAACCAGTGAATTGCAAATGTAAGAAGCTCTGTTTGTTAGTTTTTAAGGGATTTTTAGAGGTTCCGTTAATCACGTGCTCATTTCTGACTCTCAATCGTAACAAATACACACGAAACCACAACCACTTACCACGTATTCGCTTCACTAAAAAAACAGCGTCGTTCAAATATTCCTCAATCAGAAATCTGTAGCATTATTAATAGGACGTATCTTAATAGTCTATTAAGGTACTTAATAAATCTTAAAATAATCGTCATCAGTCTCCGAGTTTGAATTAGACAGCGGAATGAACAATAAATACAATCGTAAAATACATTTCTCTTTAACTGCGTAGAAAGTTTTGAAAATACAGCGTTCTCTTACTACAGAATCCTATATTTACAATGTTTGTTACATAGAAAAAACGTGGCAAAATTAAGTTTACCTTTGATAAGGCCACATAAGGAAACTTTTCAAAACTAAGCTGAGAATCTTCACCAGATCTTCCTTCTTTCTGTCCCTGTAGTAGCCTAGCTGCCATGACTGTGCTGACACCCATACCATCTCCAACGAATAT
Source organism: Dysdera silvatica (assembly GCA_006491805.2). Lineage (NCBI taxonomy): Eukaryota > Metazoa > Arthropoda > Arachnida > Araneae > Dysderidae > Dysdera > Dysdera silvatica. The sequence goes on from QLNU02015003.1 coordinate 86,281,734, forward strand.
TATCACATTTCTTGCCACATGTGTATTTGGCTGTAACCGAACGGCATCCAATACATCCTGCAATCCAGACTCCATCCAAAATGTAGGAGATTTTTCTGTAATTCACAAAATAAATAATCATATTGCTACTTATAAAGCAATTTATTTTTGAAACTATACTAAATCATGTTGCATCTTTCATAATTTTTCAAAATAATCCTAAGCAGAAGTAATGAATAGGAAATATTGGAGAATAAAATAGGAATTTTACCTGTGAGTACTTACTACTAATGAATGCTACATATTCAAAAAAATGTATGAAAGGACAAGTAAAAAATGTATGGGAGTGACAGAAATTAAAGATAGGTTTGAAGAACAGAAATTGAATGAAATAAATGATATCCACCCAAAATCAGAAATAAAAAGGACGGGGCAATATCTGTTACAGTGGAACAAATCTTTAGAATTTACTACTAGAGGGCAATATAAAAAATAAGGAGCTCTGAAGTTTTTAAGAAAATAATAAAGGAGAGATTCATAGTGAAGACAATAGACGGTTGAGTTTCTGTGGTTACATGAACGGCTAGTCATGACTAGTTATTTGAAACAGTATTTATTTGAACCCCTTAAACCAGCGGTTCTTTAACTTTCCTAGACCGAAGACCCCACTTCAGAGAACACTCGTTCTCGCGGACCCCCAAGACTTAATTCAAAGTTTAAAGCCCGGAATTAGATAGGCAAATATAGGGCTAGATAGAGAAGCGTAAATAATGACGTAGGTTTCACTCGCTTCCTCCATGCACATTTTGATGTACATGGACAATAAAAACGATTTTGATTGATTTGATTAATTAATACAAATTAATAGATGTTTCATTTATGTTCGGGATGCGTTAAAGTATTTTTAACACAGTGGTAATGATGAAAATTAATGGCGATAAAGCACTAGAAACAAATATGTATGATGCAACTTCCGGGCTTTAAACTTTGAGTTAATTCTTGGAACCCTGCGAGTGATCTCTGCAGGCGTCTACGGTCTAGGAAAGTTAAAGAACCGCTGCTCTTTTTCCTGAGAAATTAAACTCCGCTTGCAGTCGGCAGAAAAATGTTACCAGGGGCGGACTGGGCCGCCGACTCCTCCAAAAATCACAGATATGAGCCATTTGATAGGCCACCCAGTTCGCCCCTGAATGTCAGCAACTCCACGGCACTTGCAGAAATGGTAGCCACGCTAGTTTCGATTTATCGCATGACGCTGGCCAATCAGATTTGCCTTCCTTGCCTACACACATACACCGGAAATCCTCAAGTCGTATAACCATTTATTTTTATTAGTACAGTCGCAGGTTGTTAGGCGCCATTGTTTAGTTACGTTTACATCTTTCAGTTGGTGATCCGTATTCAAAGATAATACTGTTTATAGTAGTTAACGCGACAGACAGAAACGTTCTTACAAAACAGTATTAACTGTTTTCTAGGGCTATGCGAACGTAAGCTGGCACGGTGGCGCGTATGATTGGCTGGAATGACCCATGCCTTGTGTTGTGCAAAATGGTGGTCGGACAAGCATAGTCGTAAGCAGAAAGTTCATAAGGGGGTTATAGGCTTAATGGGATGGGTTACAGAGCTATAACTCATATATTCCTATGTTAAATATACAAAATTTCATTGCGATGGGGGTTACAACCCCCAAAACCGCCCCCTGGCTACGCCTATGCGGACAAGGGCATTCTATATCTGTAAAATGCCTTTTATTCGTCATCCCCCACTTTGCTATTTGCATTGTATTACAACCCTCTTTCCTTTTTCTGCTGAGAAAATTTTTTTCCTACTAACGATTTTCCGCTTTATGCAGGTTTTTCTCTTTGACGGGATTAAATAGTGCTTTCCGCTTCCGCGTTAGACAGTTTCTGTGTTAGATAATGTTAACTACCATTGACTTTTGAAGGGATCGTAAAAAAATTCCGTGTTGAGCAAGTTTCCGTCTTAGACAGTTTTCACTGTATATATATATAATTTTTTCCCTCTAACCTCTTAACGATTTTATGTTTTAATTTTAAATGAAGATACGCTGACTGAAAATAATGCAAATATTTCTGAAGAAGTCTTTCCCCCTTCCCCCACCTCCCATTTCTTCAAACATAAAAGGAGAATGAACGGAGCATATATATAAGGTTGGTTACCTTTAATGAAGTTATATAATGATATAATAACTGATAATAATCCATATGATATTGTAGTGACGTTATACAAGATTATGGCAACTGATAACGATGCATATTCTCTTATAACAACGAAAAATGTTTTTTTTTATTTACTGGATTAATAGAACTTTGCGACGAAAATTTACACTGAATATATATAACCACTGGAATGGCCCAGGCTACCATTTGTTATTGACCTTGGCTACGTATAATGGACGATCCCTTGCTTCTGAAGCAAAACTTCAGGAATTGGAAGAGGAACTTGAAAAGATCAATTGGGACATTATAGGACTCAGTGAAGTCAGAAGAAAAGGTGAAGAATTGGTGGAACTTAAAAGCGGACATTTGTTTTATTATAGAGGAACGGAAACTGGAAGAACAAGTGGTGTTGGCTTCTTAATCAACAAAAGAATTAAAGACTACCTTCTTGAAGTCGAAAGCACGTCAGATCGAGCAGCGAGGCTCGTTGTTCAACTAACCCAGCGATACCAACTTCAAATAGTACAGGTATATGCACCAACATCAAGCCATACCGACGAAGAGGTTGAAGAATTTTATGAAGAAATCAAAGAGTTACACACCAAAGGGAAACAACATATCAAGCTCATCATGGGGGATTTCAATGCAAGAATTGGACAACAGGAACAAGGAGAGACATCGGTTGGTAAATACGGATATGGGGAAAGGAATGAACGTGGCGATCAACTCATCGAATTTGCAGAAGCTGAAAACCTTAGCATCATGAATTCATTTTTTAAGAAGAAACCGCAAAGAAAATGGACATGGAAACACCCAAATGGGGGAACTAGTGAAATTGACTATATCCTGGCAAACAAGAAATCAATTCAAACAACAATGTCAATCAATCAACGTTTATTGGCGTAGTGATACCAACGCCGATAGTATGGCGTGATTAGATGGTGAAACGTTCGAAAGAAAATAAATATTTCTGCCTTCGGTGGGACCTGAACCCGACCTGGCACCTACAGGTTCCCACCAGAAGGCGAAATATTCGGCCTAACATTTCCATCTATCACGCCCTGGCGCGTCATCCCTCAACTATTGATGTCAAACACATTTGATTTAACAACGTAATGTTCGATTTACATAAAATAAGAAATCAATTATTGAAGATTGCAGTGTACTGAACAGATTTAATACTGGAAGTGATCATCGAATGGTGAGATGTAAAGTGCACTTAAATACTAAATTAGAACGACAGAAGCTCATTAGGAAACAAGTAAGTAAGAGGGTGGATTTAAAGAAATTAAAAGAAAATACCGAGGCATTCAAGTTGGAATTAAAAAATCGCTTTTCTGCACTGGAAGGACTTATTGATGAAAGTGATATCTCAGAAGCAAATGAAAACATTGTTAAGACAATAGTTGAAACTGCTGGGGAAATTGGTGGTGTAACCTGTAAAAAGCACAATAGCAAATTATCTGAGAAGACGAAACAGCTCATGAAAAGGCGAAGAGATATGAAGGTGGACAATCAAAATACCAGTTCCAGGATTGAGTACATAGAACTTTGTAAAACTCTGCGCAAAAGCATGAAAGAAGACATAAGAAAATTCAACTGTGAGCTAGTAAGGAAAGCCATTGAAAATAACAAGAGCCTTAGGGTTGTTAAAGGAAGTTTATCTGTTGGGAAGAAACACATCATTGCATTAAAAGGAGAGGATGGCACCGTAACAAGAAATAGGGAAGAAATACTTAGAAGAGTTGAAGAATTCTACAAAAATCTATACGAAAGTAACAGTGGATTAAACGAAGACATTGAAATAGTCGAAGGAACAGCTCCTAAAATCTTAAAAGAAGAAGTTTCATTTGCAATAAAAAGTATGAAGAAAGGAAGAGCCCCTGGTGATGATGGTATTACATTAGATATCCTAAAAGAAGCTGGAGAATATGTAGAAGACATACTTGCAAAATTCTTTACCAAATGTCTTAACAGCGGTAACATACCAAACCAATGGGATTCTGCAACAGTAATTCTTTTGCATAAAAAAGGTGATAAAGAGGATTTATAAAATCTTCACAAAAGT
>QLNU02015003.1:86286063-86342950 GCA_006491805.2 Dysdera silvatica
CTTGAATATGGTCTACTGTACTGAATCCACTTCGAAATCCAGCTTGTTCTCTTGGTTGAGCTGCATCTAATTTTTTCTGCAGGCGATGTGTTAGCACTTTTGTGAAGATTTTACATCTCACCATTCGATGATCACTTCCAGTATTAAATCTGTTCAGTACACTGCAATCTTCAATAATTGATTTCTTGTTTGCCAGGATATAGTCAATTTCACTAGTTCCCCCATTTGGGTGTTTCCATGTCCATTTTCTTTGCGGTTTCTTCTTAAAAAATGAATTCATGATGCTAAGATTTTCAGCTTCGGCAAATTCTATGAGTTGATCGCCACGTTCATTCCTTTCCCCGTATCCGTATTTACCAACCGATGTCTCTCCTTGTTCCTGTTGTCCAATTCTTGCATTAAAATCTCCCATGATGAGCTTGATGTGTTGTTTCCCCTTGGTATGTAGCTGTTTGATTTCTTCATAGAATTCCTCAACCTCCTCGTCGGTATGGCTTGATGTTGGTGCATATACCTGTACTATCTGAAGTTGGTATCGCTGGGTTAGTTGAACAACAAGCCTCGCTGCTCGATCTGATGTACTTTCAACTTCCAGAAGACAGTCTTTAATTCTTTTGTTGATTAAGAAGCCAACACCACTTGTTCTTCCAGTTTCCGTTCCTCTATAATAAAACAAATGTCCACTTTTAAGTTCCACCAACTCTTCACCTTTTCTTCTAACTTCACTGAGTCCTACAATGTCCCATTTGATCTTGTCAAGTTCTTCTTCCAATTCCTGAAGTTTTGCTTCAGAAGCAAGGGATCGTCCATTAAACGTAGCCAAGGTCAATAACAAACGGCAGCCTGGGCCATTCCAGTGATTCTTAGCACCCCCTGCTTTCATGCCACACTGACCGCTGCCTTGATCAGGAGCACTCCAGCACCTGGAGACTAGGGGCCATGGTTTCTGGTGTGTCAACATAATGGAGGAATTAGCCATAATTTCACCACGCTGGCTAGACGGGTTGGTGAATTAGCCCTCCCCTTCCGCCTTTCTATCCGTGCAGCAAATATTAATTTGCCACATAAATAGAAAGCTCAGCCTGCACCACTTGAAGGCGGGGTAGGACACTAGGTTACTGGCCTGGCCGGTTCCACACATCGTCACATACGTTCAGCGTGTGGGTCTCCTTCCAGTTAGATACCAGCAACCCTTTTGCAGGCCGATTGTAATGACTATATATATGTATTCGGCAAGGAAATGGAGGCTACGAGAGGAATAGAGGAGATGGAGTATACGGGCATCACGATAGAGGAACTCCAGCAGGTAATCCAACGTACGCACAACTGGAAAGCACCCGGTATTGACGGCATACACAACTTCTGGTACAAGAAATTTACCAGCGCCCATGGCCCATTAGCCAAGGAACTTACGGCGATAATTGAAGACCCCAGCAAAATGCCTGAATTCCTCTGCAAGGGAATAACTTACCTCCTACCGAAGGACCAGGATACCAGTAACCCAGCGAAATACCGACCCATTACGTGCCTTAACACCCTGTACAAGATACTCACGGGGTGCATCTCTGAAAAAATAAGCCGGCACAGCGAAAGCAACAACTTAATGACGGAAGAACAAAAGGGATGCCAGAAAGGGACTCTGGGATGTAAAGAGCAGCTTACCATCGACTCAGTTATCCTGGAACAAGCAAGAAAACAAAAGCGAAAACTCAACACCGCATACATAGACTACAAGAAGGCTTTCGACTCTGTTCCGCACTCGTGGCTCCTTGAAATACTCAGCATATACAAAGTGCATCCCTCAATCATCCGATTCCTACAGAGCAGCATGAAACAATGGAGAACCCGGTTACAGCTAAACACGCCAGACAGTAAAATAGAAACGGCCGAGATCCCCATCCGCCGCGGAATCTTTCAAGGAGACGCACTAAGCCCCCAGTGGTTCTGCTTGGCGTTAAACCCCTTGTCAAGGATGCTGAACACAAGTAAATACGGATACATGCTGAAGAAAGACAAGAGAAACCTACATAAAGTCTCCCACCTCATGTACGTAGATGACATCAAGCTATACGCGCCAACAATCACCCAACTCCGACAACTCATCAGTATAACAGAGACATTCTCCAAGGACATAGGAATGGAATTCGGCCTCGATAAGTGCAAAATACAGAAGAATAGCAAAGAAGATTTACCAGGCATCGAACTCGAAGACGGGAGACTACTGAAGACCTTGGACGAGGGCGAAACCTACAAATACCTAGGGATAATGCAAAAACGGCAGCAGGAGCACAAGAAAGTCAAAGTCCAGCTCACGCAAGCATTCCAAGAAAGACTTAGAAGCATTGTGAAGACGAAACTGAGCGGGAAGAACACCACGCAAGCCATTAACGCATATGCGGTACCAGTGCTCACCTACTCCTTCGGGATCATCAAATGGTCCAACACTGAACTAGAACAACTCCAGCGGAAAATGAGAACCATCCAGAGAAGAGCCGGACAACTACACCCTGCAACGGCAATTGAACGGCAAACACTACCCCGGGAAGAAGGAGGACGCGGACAAGCGGACCTCAAAGACTTACATGACAAGCAGATCCAGAGCATGAGGCAATACTTCCAGTTGAAGAGTCCCCGATCGCCACTCATCCAAGCCATAATACAAGCAGATGCAAATTACACGCCACTAAACCTGTGTAGTACCGAAGAGCGTGTCCTCGAAACAGCCAACGAACAGAAACTGAGAACTTGGGCCGGAAAACCATTACATGGCAGGCACTACAATGACCTGCAACAACCACACGTTGACAAAAAGGCATCAAATTCTTGGCTGGCCAAAGGCACTCTCCAGCCAGAGACAGAAGGATTCATGCTAGCCATCCAAGACCAAGTGATCGCAACAAGGAACAATCAGAAATTCATCCAGAGAAAAGACATAGAAAGCGACAAATGCAGACACTGTCATGCGGCATCGGAGACAATCCAACACGTGATGGCAGGATGCAAGATCCTTGCGCAGTCAGACTACAAACATAGACACGATCAAGTAGCGAAAATAGTCCACCAGAAATTGGCAGCGAATGCTGGCTTTCTGACAGAAAAATGCCCGTACTACAAATATGAGCCAGAGACCGTGCATGAGAACGAAACACACAAGCTTTACTGGGATAGAGCAATCATAACAGACAAGACAGTCCCACATAACCGTCCTGACATAACCCTCGTCGATAAATCGAATAAGACCACGTACTTAATCGACATAGCAGTACCCAACACCAATAACATACAGACAACCTACACAACGAAAATCACCAAGTACCAAGATCTCAGACATGAAGTACGAGATATATGGGGTATGGAAAAGATCCTCATCATCCCGTTAGTCATCTCAGCAACAGGGATAGTACCAAAAACGCTTGCGACGAATTTGGAGATACTCAACATTGACCCAAACACCTACATTGAAATACAAAAAGCCACAATCCTAAACACGTGTCACATTGTCAGGAAGTTTCTAGACATGGCACATTAAGAAGTGATGTAAAAAGAGGCTTGGGAACATGGCGCTCTGCCCGTCCCAAAGCCTGTTTCCGCCAAGAATGGGCGAGGAAAACTTTTATATATATATATATAGATATAAAGTTTGTGGTTTTACGGCTCAAGGACTTGGCAGCCTTTTGGCATAGTTAATTGTATGATGGTGGCGTGAAGAAAAAACATTTATACATGCAAATACTTTATGCATATGTTAAACATTTTTTGTTTAGCAACGTAGCGGAGAATTCTCTTAATTTGTCTATTATAGAAAGATTTTGGAAATCCGTTATTAATTAAGAGAATAGTGAATTGTTGAAGACTATTCCTTGTGTCATTTCTAGTATTGCAGATTCTTAATATTCTGGTTCTCATGGTGGTGATGATTCTGAAGACGTTAGAAATATTAGAGCTGCATTTAGAGAGGTGGTTAACTTGGAAGGTGAAGTCCATCTTTTTGTCGTAAATGATGCTTGTTAATTTATTCTTATCAGTGATTTTTATGTCGATGTTCAGGAAGTGAATAGAATTGTTTTGAACGGACGTTTCTGCTAATTTTAATTCACTGGGGTAGATATATTGGAAATTTTCTTCAAACATTTGGTTGCTAAAAGTAATATCATCAATGTATCTATATACATTGCATAGGTACTCAGGTCTATTTTTTTCGTAATGGTGTAAGAATGAATTCGCAGCGAATGATGAGTAGCACGTTCCTTGTAGAATGCCACAAATTTGTTTATATACGTGCTTGCCATTATAGATAAAATTATTGCAGATGGCAAGTTTTGGCAAGTTTTGACAGTATTCTCCCTCAATGCCTTTAAGAAGGTGTTGACATTTAACGAAGTAGGTGTTTAGAACGTTTTCCAACTTTTCAAATGGTATGCTTGGGAATAAGTTCTCGAAGTCGTATGTACTGAGATCATTAATGTAAGCATGGTTGTTTAGATATTGAATTATAGATACGTTATTATTGATGAAGATGCAATTCTCTTTGGATTCTGTGATGTCATGGGCGAAGATTTTTAATATATCGAAAAGGATGTAATTAGGAGAATTATTGTAACAATTAATCCCGTTGATAATAATGCGAAATTTAACGGCTTTTTTTGTGAAACTTAACACTTGTGAAGATAAAAGGATATTGGGTAGTATGATGTTTGGTTTTGAAAAGTTTGTTAAAGGCAATAATCTTCTTGGTAGTAGTGGACAAATTGTAATTGTAGAGCTTATAGGTGGTAGAACTTCTAAGTTCTTGATAGATAATTTGATGATAAAGTTTTTTGCGAACTATGGCGAAGTTTCCGTTCGCTTTGTCAACACTAGTAATGATGAAAAGTTTCTTTAGTTCATCAATTTGCTTGTGGATCTTAGTCATATTGATATGACTATAGTTACATTCTATAATATCTTTTGGGGATTCTTTGACTTGTAAAGAAATATTGCCAAGCCATTCTAAGAAAAATTCAACAGGGATGGAGTATTTCTGGCTCAGTTTTAGCCAAAATTGAGGGTGGTCTTTCTTGAGATGCTGTAGTATCCTCCTTAGATTTAAGAAGGGAACAGGACGGAAGTTAATACCCTGTAGCATGATTTATGATTATTAATTATAACATTAATTATAATTATGCATTAATTATGATTATTTACACAAGATTTTAAAACTTGCGTAAATACTCCTAAAAAAAGTTTAACATATGCATAAAGGATTTGCATGTATAAATGTTTGTTCTTCACGCCACCATCATACATACTTCGCCAAAAGGCTACCAAGCTATAACCCTGTACAGAGACGCTTCAGCTGGAGCATTCAATACGAAACTAAACAAGTCGCCATCTTAGCCTGGATTGCTTATATCCTTTAATGTTATAATGTGTAACCATGCAGAGTCTAGAGAAAAATTTCCTTATTACGTAAGTACCATTCACTATACATGCCATTACTGCATTAACACTAAAAATTAATGGTGTAAAGGCAATGGGATGCAGACTTAGCTTTTCGAAAAGATTTCTTAAAAAAAAATTTTTTTGAAAATATTCGGCTCTGTTTCCACTATTTGAGCATAAACCATTTTCGAAAAGCGTTTGTATATTTATATTCTTTTTTACACCTCTACATATTTCTATTTTGCATGTATCAAATGTATCTACGTATGATTTTCTATTATATTGATTTTACGTTTAATTTGCCTATATTGTACATATTAGTGTTTATACTGTAATATTATTTGGATTTGTACGTTCTGTTTTTTGGCGCCTTTGGGCCTTGGGATCTCGCTGAATACATCTGGCTTATCTGATTTACTTGTATTTTGCAACATACCTCCAGAAAAGGCGCCAAGCATGTAGTCCTAGAAAAGGTCCCAGACGACAGTTCTGGGGCTGTATGCTTATATTGTCGCATTTATATGTGCGTGTGTGTATGTATATATATTTGCATGTTTATATTTGTATATATATATATGTATATGTTTGAATATTGTATCTCATATTAATCTTTCCTCTTACCTTAATTCTATTCAATTTTATTAATATAATTCGCCCTATTTTTTTTATTTTTATTTCTTTTATATACACTATCCATGTTATAGAGGTATTTGCTATTTTGCATCATATACACACACATATACACACAGGCATATACAGTTTCCATTATTTTTCAACGATGATATAATCATGGAAGTGGGGGGGGGGGGGGGAGGATTGATTATGAAATTTTTGCGTACGCTGTTGGATACAATGTTCATCATCCTTTAGTGATGGACTTTATTTTTAAATTGACAGAAACAAACAAATGAAGGAAAAACAACTATAAATAGAATTAGAAAGGGAAGACGTCATTCTTTTCTTTCAGTTTCTATTATGACAACCACTCATTCTTTGTTTAGCTTTGGCACAAAATTTGTTCATGAAGAAGTGCTATCCACTTTGGCATGGAAGCTAGTACCTGAAGTTGCACCTCCTTCAAAACAGTACAGTTAGGTTATTACCAGACATTGCTATTAACCAGTCAAACTTCACGGATCACTTCCAATCAGTTAACTCTAATTGCTCACGAATATAGCACTTGTGGATAGGTTCCTCTGCAATCGCAATGACGGAAGCAATAAGTGCCTTTATACTTTCTTTCAATTATTTAAAATTGTACGTTAGAAGGCCTTTCGCTTGTCATGTGGGGACCACCCCAGATGAAAAAAAGGACTAAGAAAGTTTGTGTCATGACAAAGAGATTATGACAATCAAGGAAAAAACGCTAGCATGGAGTTCGCAATCATGACAGAATAATGACTTATTGTGCGCAATAGCTGAAGTATAGGCTCATCCTATTTATTTCATTACCATTTGTTTTTATACGTTATAATTTGAAACCAATTCTAATAATGTTGCCATTTTCTACAAAATAAAAAATTTAAATTTACATTAGTATTTCTTTATTATTTAATTGATCTTTTCGTGTTTCTATTATTTTATATTTTCTAGGTATTTTTCTTAGTATTTAAAGGAAACTATTAAATATATATAACTATTATATATAAAATATAAGTACATAATGTAATTATATAAATCTAAAAAAATCAGAAGATAAGCAGAAATGTTGCGACACTTAATATTTACCATGACACCATGCGTAGCCAGGGAGTGGTTTTGGGGGTTGTGACCCCCCATCGCGATGAAATTTTGTATATTTAATATAGGAATATATGAACTATAGTTCTGTAACCCCTTCCATTAAGTGTATTACCCACTCCTTATGAATTTTCTGCTTACGCCACTGTATGACACACCTATTCATACAGTTTATAAATTTCCATGATATACAAATTACCGATTAATCTCATACTTTGTAAGTAAAACTTTTATATATAAAATAATTTATAAGTAAAATTATCGAACGCGCGCGTGCGAGAGAGAGAGAGAGAGAGAGAGAGAGATTAATGTATCTTACATAATTACTAATTTACCCTTCTCATTAAATTCTAAGACGGAGGTTAAACAATGCATTATAGTAATATTCAGACTATTTATAACTTGCCAAAAAAAAAAAAAATTTAACGAGTTCCAGAGAAACTAAAACACTTTGAATACTTATATTTTTTCGTTAATCTATTCGCCTGTTTTTTGTGTCTTATAGCTTTATAACCAGGGCTTGGCGGTGATATGAGACGGCTGCCTAACGTTTTAAAATTTTGGGGCGGCATTTCGACACTTTAAAATGTATTTTTTTTTTTTTTTACAAGTTTCAGATATTACTTTCAAAATTTGAACCTATCGTGAAAGAACATCTTCTAAGGATTCATTATGGCTCGCAATCTAAACATTGGTCAACAACTTACTTGAGTCAGACGGTTAAAGATGAGTTGATTGCATTACCTGTCAACGAAGTTCGGACCCAAATTATCAACACTGTCGAACGGTCTAAATACTTTTCAATAATCGTTGATTGCACACTAGATTTGTGCCACCGCGAAAAGTTGTCGCTTATTTTAAGGTGTGCGGCATTCAATGAAGCAGACCAAAAATAAGAAATTAAAGAATGTTTCGTCGGATTTTTTGAAACAAATGAAACTACCGGCCAAGACCTCACTGAATTAATCATAAAATAAATCAACGATTTAGGTTTTGACTTTTTAAATATTAGAGGGCAGGGCTATGATAATGGCACGAATACGAAAGGAGTGCGGAAAGGCTTATAAAATAGAATTTTATTAATGAATCCTAGAGCATTCTTCATGCCATCTGTCTGCCACTCCCTGTGTTTGGTCGTGAATGATGCTGCGGCTTGTTCTGGAGAAATTATTGGATTTTTTCCAATCGTTCAAGAAATAAATATATATATATATATATTCTTTTCCAACTCGCTAAAAAAAAGTGTGCGTTTTGATAGCCGAACAGAAAGAACATTCGATGCAAATAACTTTGAAATCTTTAAGTACCACGGACTGGTCAAATAAATAGGTGCCCTAAAACCTTTGCAGTATAAAATGGGGGCCGTCTATCATGCGCTGGTGATTACAGCAGAAGACACCAACTGAGATGCAGGCGCCAATGCAAAGCTAGAAGGTTAGCAAAACAAACTGCAGATAAGTTTATTTGCAGTGTTGCTTTGTGGAACAACACCCTTTTTCAAGTTAATACAATTTCTTCATTGATGCAGTCACCAGAAATTGATCTCACAGAATGTGTTAATATTATGGAAAACATGACAAAATTCTTGAGAATTATAGATCGAATGGGTTCGCACAGATGAGGATAGTAGCAAGAGAATTGGCAGAAGTGTTAGTGATCGAGTTACAATTTATACTTGTTGAACCTATCTACCTACGTCGTCAGAAACGTCATATTTCGCATGAACGTCAGGATGAATATCCCCGTATAGGAAGAATAAAATTCGACGTCAATTTTTTCAATTTTCTCGTCAATGTGACTTTAAATTCAATAGAAGAACAATTTGTTCAACTACAGAAACGTGACAACATTTTTGAATTTCAATATAACATCTTCAGTTTAAGAAATGAAACTCTGATCTCGCAAATCATTGCAATTACCTTTATCTGTTACTTAAAGACGGTGAAAATTGTGATACTGATATCATAGAACCGAAGGACGAATTAAATGATTTGACAAACATTCTGCAGAAGAAAATGACAAATTTGGAGACATTGAACCGCATCTAAATAACAGGCCTGCATATTGTTTACCCCAACACTGTCTTAAGAATATTATTACTTTATCTGTGACTGTAGAAAATGATGAAAGAACTTTTTCAAAAGTGAAGCTAATTAAAATACATTTGAGATCAACTTTGGGGAATAAAAACTTTCAAATTTGGAAATTTTTTCAAATGAAGCCGACACGATCGATCTTTCAGAATATAGTCACATTATCAATGAATTCGAAAAACAGAAGGCACGGCTAGTTCATCCGTAAATTGATTTATTTTGTATATGTATTTCATTCCGTATTTAGTATTTTTATTTATATAAGTAATTATATACATACATATATACATACATACATACATACATACATACATACATACATACATACATACATATATATATATATATATATATATATATATCATCATCATCATATTCAACCATTATCTATCCACTGCTGGATGAAGGTCTCTCCAAATGCTTTCCACACAAGTCTATCCTGGGCCATTCGTTTCCACGTCACCCCAACCTGTTTTCTTATTTCATCCACCCATCTAGTTTGAGGACGTTTTCTAGGTCTTCGGTGGTCTCTTGGAATCCAGTTCAGAATTTCTGTTGTCCATCGTTGATCAGTTCTTCTTGCAATATGCCCAGCCCATCGCCATTTCAGCCCTTTTACTTTAACAATGATGTCCTCTACTCTAGTTTGCTCTCTCACCCAAGTGTTTCTTTTTCGATCTCTCCTAGTTATTCCAAGCATGCACCTCTCCATGCTCCTTTGCGTTGTCTGTAACTTTCGTATTGCTCCAACTGTTAGACTCCATGTCTCTGATCCATAAGAGAGGACTGGCAATACACACTGGTTGAAGACCTTTCTTTTTAGACACAAAGGCAATTTCCCCTTCAGGATAAAACTGTTTCTTCCAAATGCACTCCAGCCAAGTTTAATACGTCTGTTGAGTTCTTTCATAATGTTGCCATCCATTGAAATCAGCTGGCCAAGGTAAATATATGAATCAGCAATTTCTAGCTCAATGTTGTCAACTTGTATTTTTGTTTCCTCTACAAAATTATTGAACATGATCTTAGTTTTTTGTAGGTTCATCTTGAGTCCAACTTCTTTACTTCTAGTTGAGAGCTCCTGTACCATGTCTTGGAGTTCTGATGGGTTCGTTGAAAAAATAACAATGTCATCAGCAAACCGCAAATGATTTAAATATTCACCATTTATTTTTATTCCCTTGTTATTCCAATTTATCTGCTGAAAAATCATCTGTAAAGCTGAAGTAAAAAGTTTTGGAGAAATGGTATCTCCCTGCCTCACCCCTTTGCCAAGTTTGATAGTTTTGGTATCTTTATGTAACCGAAATTTTGCACTTGCATTTTTATACACACGTTTCACCATGTCAATGTACACATCCTCAATGTCTGTTGATCTTAAACTGTGTAACTGTTTGATTTCTTCATAAAATTCTTCAACATCTTCGTCGGTATGGCTTGATGTTGGTGCATATACCTGTACTATCTGAAGTTGGTATCGCTGGGTTAGTTGAACAACAAGCCTCGCTGCTCGATCTGATGTACTTTCTACTTCTTCATGCTCCTCTAAATTACTTTCCTGACAATCTTGGTGATTTTATGGAAGAACAAAGAGAGCGCTTCCACCAGGATATTAATAAAGCGATGGAAGCGAGATACAAAGGCAAGTGGACTGTACATATGATGGCCGACTGTTGTTGGATACTGAAAAAAGACTACAGTAGAACGCCAAAGAAAATTAAAAAATATGAAATTCCAAGAGGGCACAGTGGTGAATGTTAAGTATGTTTGCTTTGAAATATGTATTTGTGTTTCTCTATTCGTTACACACGCTTACTTTTCTGCCAGAGAACATTTTCACACGTTACAAACGTTGTGGAGTATCAATGCCATTAAAAATTTACCTTTTTTTACATTTTTGTTATTTTTGAAAAAAGCTGACATAGTACTGATTTTTAAGGTCATTTTCGTAACCTGCAGAAAAAATCCGTTCTGACAGATGTTGCCATTTCAAAGCAATAAAACCTTGCATATTAGTGTTATTATTTACCCTTTTCTATAAATTGGTGTTTAATATATTTTTAAACAGTTCATACATTCACTCTTATCCAGGGTTTAAGCTGGCTCAAAACATGCTGTCGCAAAAATGCTAAAAAATATTAGTTGCTTTCGTTGCTCGAAAAATCGTATCAATGAAATTATTTATATCAACGATGCTTAACAGGTGCTGTTAAGAATTTTGAAGAGGAAACAAAAAGGAACAAGAAAAGATCGCTGAAGTGCAAAACGGATATTCTGGAATCGAGGAATCCTGTTTTCAGAGAATAAACTGTGGTTAAAAATGCCTGTCGCATTTTCGCGATGGGCAATAATTTTTTCTTCGCATTTTCGAGCAACTCGTCGCATTTTGCGAAAAACGAGACTGCAGCTTAAACCCTACTCTTATCCCAATAAAATAATTGCAACTTCTCTTTCTGAGAACTTCAGTTCTTACATTTTTTTAAAGCTTTAGTCTTTCCATCTCTCAGAGTCATTCTATCCACTTCTCAGAGCCCCGTTTTTTCCACCTCTCAGAGTTTCATTCTTTCCATTTCTCAGAATCCCATTCTTCATTCTATCCACTTCTACAAGCCCCGTTCTTTCCACCTATCAGTTTCATTCTTTCCACTTCTCAGAGACCCGTTCTTTCCGTCTCTTAGAGCTTCTGTTCTGAGATTTTTATTTTCTACTTTATCCCAATAATTTAACCACAAAATAGCTCCAATTCAAGATTTCCCCATCAAATTTCGTATCGACAGACTCCAAGGCTCTCATATGCAAAAAGCTGTCCTTTTCAAAATTTTGCAAAATTCGTTATTAAATCAGATGCGTGCTTATTTAATATACCTCCATCACGAATCTTTCGTAAGTCGCTAATTACCATGTACTAAAGGTCAAATGCAACCCATCGTACCTGGTGATGTAATTGTCGTTCATAATAACAGCTGACATAATTGCTCCTTTGCACGGGGCATTAATTTTGCAATTTGTCTAACTCAACGTCATCAGAGGTCACTGCTATTCGCGTGATAATGTCCGTTTTCTGAAAACGCCGTATTGAAAAATGAGTCCGTTGTTCTTGAAGCACGTCATGGATACACGTAAAATATCTTGAAGCAAAAAGCAACGGTATTTCATTATCTATAGCCTTCCTTTGACCTCAAATTCGACCTTGAAATGCCAAGAACAATGGGGTTGACCGTCAAGATGGCTCCACTAACACGAAGTTGGCCAACAATGTGGAGCATACTCCAGTTGGATAACGATCGAGGATCATAAACAGGCGGTGATGCAGAACGGAGAAAGTGAAGAACCGAAGAAGAATGATGTAATCTGCCAAGGTAACGGCCTCGCCCCTATCAATTTATTTTTCGAATGTTTGACCACCTATCACGTGAAAATTCCGATGACGTCACTGCAGAACACGAAAGGTTGTACTACTTCATTATAACGTATTATTTGGTGCTTTTATTTTGGCGTTTTAACTTGGACTTCAATTGTATATCAAAACTGGGAGGTTGTTCATTTGTATTTTTAAGGCAAAAGGACATGAAAGATCATATTACCCCTGGACCTACAGTTTTCCGAGGAATCTGTGTCTGCTACCAAAAGGGTTCATTTGTATTTTTACGACGCAAAAGCATAAAGGTAATTTTATCCCTGGACCTACAGTTTTTCAAGGAATCGGAGTCTCTGCTACTAAGAGTTTATTTGTATTTTTACTGCGCCAGAACATAAAGTCTCATGTTACCCCGAGACCTACAGTTTTCTAAGGAATCTGAGTCTGCTGCTAAGAGTTCATTTCTATTTTTACGGCGCAAGAACAAAAGGTCATATTACTTCTGGACCTATAGTTTTTCAAGGAAACGGAGTCTCTGCTACCAAGCGAACCAGACTCCGCACTATTGCCGGCAGAAAAGAGATACGCGTTCTATAATACCATTCGGAGTCAATTGAATGATATCTTAATTGCACGATATATAATAGCACGGCTTAATTGCACGATGGAAAAGTGTATGCGTTACCACTGAGTTGGGGCAGTGCGCAGCTTTTTTCCGAGGAATCTGAATCTTTCTTCGTGGGTTTTACGGCGCAAGGAAAATTCTACGATGTAAACTACAGTATTTCGAGCAATTGGAACATCTTAAAGGCCTAGGGAACGAACTCTCGGACTGAACACTTAGTCGGTAAGAGGGTTATTTTTTATTTTTTGGCACTACTATGAGTCGAACCCGAGATAACGGCATGTGAGATGAAGTAACTGTCACTACACACCCCTGGAATCTAAATTTTTTAAGGCCTAAAGAAACGGGTCTGGGCCGAAATCCCGGTAGGGTCGAAATCCTTACAAGCCAAAATCCCGACAGGTTCGAAATCCCGACGATCCGGAATCCCGACAAATTAAAAAATTCTTCGCGGAAAACCACCACCAAAGCGTAGGAGTATGGGTGATGACAGCGAGATAAGAATTATGACTGTTGTGAACGATCGTGATAATCACGACGTGTGATGTAATGTCTTCGTGGTATCGCTCACAATGTGTCACTGTAAATATGCTATTTGAATGCATAAAGCATTGTGTGTGTGTGTTTTCTTCTTTAATAAAATTAATTTCCTAAATTTTCATTTCAATATGAAGGCATTTTAATATCTACTATTTAGTTAAGAATGATATAATTGATATTAAGAATAATTCAGAATTATTAATTTGTCAGGATTTTGTCTGTCGGGAGGATCCCTACAAAAACAGCCTTCAAACTGTAGTGAAAAGTTAGTCGTTCGGCTTTTTTCTTTTGGGCACTACTCTGAGTCGAACCCGAGATAAGGGCATGCGAAGTGAAGGGATTGTCACACTGCACGTCCCTGGAATCCAAACTTCTTAAGGCCTAAAGAAACAACCCTCAAGCTGTAGTGAACAGTCAGTTGTTAAGCTTTTTTTATGGGAGTGGGCCGCTGAAAGTCAAACCCGAATATTAACGAGTTAGGTGTATGCTTACCTTTGCGCCGACAATAATTATTTAAGTTTTACGACGCAAGGACAGATTATACTTCTACGGGAGCTACAGTTCTCCGAGGATTCTCAACTTCTTAAAATCTTGGGAACCAATCGATAGGCTATGGTGGCTATCATTCGAATAATCCGGGCTTTATTCACACGGATACCCAGCGTTAGCTATCTTTTTTACAGGTCAGTGTTTGATTGCTTAAATAAAAGGGGTCCAGGTTCTTTGAAAATCTGTAGGTTTCGACATAATCATAACTAACCTTGCGCCATAAACAATCCAGCCTTACTGGACAAGAGTATGGTTTTTCAAGAAACGCGAACCGTTGGAAAATAAAACCCTATAGAATGGATCTCTCTCTCTCTATATATATATTTATAGAAAATGCTGTAATATACCCGGAAATATTTAAACTTTAGTTAAAGTAATATTTGACCGTAATGCCAAATTATGGACCTACAGTCCATAACAAAAGTTTAGGGACACGAAAGATTTTATAATTTTTATGACAATAACGATTTGAAGGAAATAATTTTAATTTATACATTTATATGAAATTTATAAATATACAAATCATCCTGATTTAAATGTTATTGCATTGATTTTAAATTCAATTAATATGTATATATACATTGAAATAATGCGACAAAAGTTTAAGGACAACAATAAAAAATACAATTGTAATATTAACATTTAGTGGGATTACCATGATTGTATATTACTTCATACATGCGGTTTGGCATGGAGTTAACTAAAGCTTGAAAAATATCTGCAGGGGTTTCATTCCATGTATTTTGGATGGATTCTTCTAATTCATTTACTGTGCTGTATTGCTTACCATTAGCATAAATTTTGCGAACTAAATAACCCCATAGATTTTCTATGGGATTAAGGTCTGGACTTCGAGCCGGAAAGTTAAGTTTTCAACTCCATTCGCACTTAACCAGCCATCCGTGGAACGTGAGCGATGAATGGAAGCATTGTCCTGTATTAAAAGCCATTCTTCACCATCAACAACTGGAGCCATAGGAAGCAAATGCTCTCCAACCATATCTTGATATGCTTCAGAATTCATGCGCCCATTCACAAATGCTAAATCCACCCTGTCATTCACCCAAATGCAGCCCAAACCATAGCAGAATCTCCTCCGTGCTGTTTATGAGACAAGACATGTTTCTTATGTCGCAAATCGTGCCAGTAATAATACCTAATACCATCTGGCCCGTCCAAATTAAACTTTTTTTCGGCGGAAAAAATAATACTTCTCCACTTTTGAGTCCAAGTTCCATAATTTTTGGCAAAATTTAAACGGGCCATTTTGCGCTTTTTTTTAAGAGCTGGCTTTTTAGCCATTTTGCCCCCTGCGAGGTTTGGATCATTTTGGAGACGACGCTGTACGGTTTTTAGATAACACTTTACAGGAATTTTCCTGGCAATTTGACGAACAGATCTCTTTTCTCTTACAGCCTTGCGATAAATTAATCTTTCTTCACGAGTAGTTGTGACTTTGGGTCTTCCGCTTCGCTTTGATGTGTCATATTTCTTAGGATTTTTGAGGTAATTAGCGACACATGACTTCGAACGTCCGACTTCTGTAGCAATTTGTTTTACACTTCGCTCTGGATGCGTTTTTTTTTTTCAACTGTTCAATCGCACCATACTCTTGCAATGTTAATTGGCTTTTTTTGCCCACTTAAAAAGTAATAAAACTCATTTCAAAGCCACAATCCGTGATAAATCATTAAATTTAAAACCAAAATACAAAATAAAATCACCGTCATTAAAATAATTTACACACTGTTTTACGTCTTGTCCTTAAACTTCTGTCACGCCTACTTTTATAGCAAACTAATTGCAAGTTTTTATCTGCGCACAATCAACCAACGAAAGAAAACAAGACCTTTAATTTAGTTCCTTCTTATCGCTAAATTTGCACAAGCAACTGTTTTCCTGCTGGCCGTTTATCGTATTATTTTAAGATAAAAAAATATGCTGTCCTTAAACTTTTGTCGTGAACTGTACACTGCTAACGCCCATACAAATGAAAACACGCAACTACTGATAAATAGGGATTAGTGAATTTGATTACACATCCATCATCGGCTGAATTGTAGATGTGTGAGATCCTGATAGAAACCATTATCGTACCCATATATTCAAATCACTAAACATCTCATTTATACTGACGACCACTCCTCCCATGTGGTGATTTCAATTATAAGAATACTCTATAATTATTACAGTTAGTAATACGTACTAATAAATAAGTACTAATAAATAAGTACTAGTACTAAGTAGATAGAATACTCTTATACAAGCGTGCATAGGACAGCTTTCAGGGCACGGTATCTGAATATGAATCAACAAGTGCGTAAGTTAGTTACTATATACAAAAACTGTTATTGAAGTTTTTACTATAAACAAAATTGTTAATTATAAGAAACAAAAATAGCTTTTATGCAGTAGTAAAAAAGGAATAGATTGAGTTGTGCATCCATTTTAATTGCAAATGCTTCGTTTACCTTAGTTATAAGACCCCCTCAAAATGTTTTTATAAACTATTTCCCCCAGTGGCAGATTTCCGAGTAGACACATAAGCCATCTGCCTAGGGCATCACTTATTTAGGGATGCAACTAGGAACTCAAAAATGAATTATTAGTTATATAAAATTATTAATTGAAACATTTATTTAAATAATTGTATGAAAAATGACCTACAGGTATAAAAATTTTGTTTTTAGCGGGTTTCAATAGATATTGAACCCGCTATTGCTTTTGGTTTTTCTGTCTGCCTGTCTATACGCAATAAAAAGGACAAGGTAAAGGTCTTCCGTAAATGCAATAATGATAGCTATTGTTAACGTTGAAAACCTACCGAGTTACTTGAGAATTAGATAGTTGCGGATTAGAGAGTTGCGGATTAGAGAGTTGCGAATTAGAGAGCTGCGGATTAGAGAGTTACGGATTAGAGAGTTGCAAATTAATGTTAATTGAAACCCGCTAAATTTAAATATCGACCTTAGACGATTTTCTTTCACTTGTTTGTTTTTTCCTCAGTAGTACTTGAAAATAATCCATTCGCTGACGTGTAAAGAATACACTCCGCATAGAAACATGTGTGAAACAAACGAATGAAAATATGTTAAAATTCTAGAGGCAAACAAGTTCAAACAGTCTAAAGGTTTTGGAGTCGTTCTCTTGTTTGCCATTATCTTTCATATATGTCCCCGGACACCGCCTGGCATTATCTGAGGTGAGATGCATCCACTTCCTTGTCCTCCTACAGAGAGTACAGTTCGGGTTGATAAAGGTTTTAAATCTGTGTAGATGTTTGGCTAGGCAGTCATGTCCAGTGTCTGAACGAAAAGCTGCAATAGCGTGTCGACTAGGGAAAGCTGGCATGTCAAATAGTGTGCTCTGTCAAGGTTTTACACTGATTTCATTTATCTGTTTGGTTTGGTAGGATATGTCCAGAGATTACAATTCGCGCCATAGAAGTATAAGGGATTGTGGACGAAGAATATTGTGAAATGGCTGTTTCTTTCTGGCCTGGAAGATTGGCCATTTCGTTTTTGTTAATATCGCAGTGGGCCGGAACCCATTGTAGAATTTTATGATTGGCTTGAAGGTGGTTTTTAATTCTGCAAATTAAAAAGTTGCGTGCAATACCTTTGATTTATTTTTAAAGGCATTCTTTTATTTGCAAGGAAGGAAAAGGGGGAAGTTTACTGCGTCCTGAGGCGGCAATTTCCTAAATCTTCTACTGATTACATCCATCTTTATGTGAAAAACGGCAATAATTCGCTGCATAACAACGGTCCTGAACCTCACGTCGTATAATTGACGTATGTCCGCATTTTGACCATTCGAAAATGAATAAAAAACTCGATGGTACCGCAAAAGGAACAAAAAACTAAAAAACGCAACAAAACGACGGATGTACACTTTGTAAACTGGCAATTTATACAGGTATTCACTTTTCACAAAAAAAAAAGGCTGAAGTCATGATGTAACTTACGCTTTCATGACCATCTTGCGTCGTTTTGTTTTCAAATATAGTAGGCACGAACGTTCTCCATCAAGTTCTTTTCAAATTACTGCTATTGGAACCACTCAATCAAATACGACCTTGACCATCCCACTATTTCAATTTATCTCTTCTCTTAAAGGAGTAAAGAATTCATTCAGTTCTCCTTATAACGGTAATCCTCCAAGGTCTTCAGGTTCTTCACCTGTTTCTCCTGCATTCTCTTCTTCACGAACTACGTATCTGGCATAGTGATTTGACTCACGCGAAAACATGAGATAAACGTTTCATGTAATACGAAGAAAAATATTAGAAGCAAATTCGGAAATTTGAGGGCGGTGAAAAGGTTAATGTAAATTGCGTAGCAATAAATTAATCCTCAATGGATGACGTTACATGATCTCTTAGCCGTAGCAATAAATTAATCCTCAATGGATGACGTTACATAACCTCTTAGTCGTAGAAGCGAAATATGAGGGAAACCAAGAGGAAATTCCGAACCTTTAGGGAAAATTTTTAGTCTTGGGTATGCATCTAATTATCCCTGTCATTCAAGCTCGCATAATTTTACATAAAGTTTTAAATATTCCAAACATTGCTTTTGTTTTATAACAAGCGTCAGTAGCGGACATGTTTATTAATAGAAGGGGTATTGGGTGTTCTCGAAGAGCATTTTTAAAATCTATATTTACAAACACAATAATATCCTTTGAACTCCCCACCACATCGACTCCTTGCCATCAAAATACAGTCTAACCACGATTTAACAAATTTTACGGGACTAGTGAAAGTAATCGTTAAATTGGGGATACGCATTTACCGGAACAACTAGCGCCCCCACGGAGGGGCCGAGAGACCCCGCATTCGGATTTTAGAATTTTCCCCACTAAATGAATATTAGGTTCTTTCTTATCGGTGATCTTATTTAATGTTGAGGTCAATCCTTCCCCAATATTTTTTGTTCTGTGACATTGATTATGACCATTCCATATCTGAAGATAAAGATTTCGGTTAGCTAAGCTTTATCGACCTGTTCCTATAGAACAGGTATATAAAGCTTAGCTTTTTATCATGAGAAATGCCCCGAAAAATGCCAGCTGCCTATATTTTTAGATTACTTTGTTGAACAGTGGTCGAATAACCAAAATCTTTATCTTCAGATATTGAACGGTCATAATCAATGAATTCACATTGTAGAAATTCACAAATTCTCGCCAAAATTCCCCTTAACGTGGTATTTTACTTGCTCTGCCCGCATTTGACATTGTCTGCAAGTTGCATGTAACCTTTGGAAAAATAAGACAATATCACAGGTGTGTGGTTTTAAACAACTATAAGGATTTCCAACAAAAATTCTACTTGCAGCTACAAACTAATGACAAACGTCATTGGTAAATTGAGGAAAGCAAACGTTAAATCGAATTTGATATAACACTGAGCTCAATGTTACTCAGCACGGACCAATAAAAATATTCGTTAAGTAGCGGAAATCGTTAAATCAGGTATCACTACATCGACGTTAGACTGACCAGAAAAACAAGACACTGTAATTTTCACTTAACTGTAAGGTTTAAAATTCAAACTTTAAGACGGTAAGAAAAAATACAACCCAAAAACAAAACGCTAGAATTACTTCACTGGTTCATAAATAAGTAATTAACAAAGTAATTTGTATTCATGAGTCAATTTTAAATTTAGATATTTCAGAAAATTCGTTAATGAATAATTAAGCTGTGAGATCTCAATTCTGAAATGAGTGGTTGCTCATTAAGCATCTAATTAAGTTACAGTAGAGGAGGGTTCGACAAAGATTAATGGTAGATGTACAGCGTGAAATTACTTCTCACGGCGCAAGTTAATTTTAAGAGTTAATAAATGCGATGGAGTTATTAGGAAAATTAAATTTCATCAGTGACCCCCCCTCAAAGACAGACTCAAAATGATAAAAACAGCCATGAAACATAAGGTAACTGAAGGAAGGAAGCATTTCATTAGTAAAAAGAAAAGGTCTTGAAATATTAAAAACAATCTGATTATTAGATATTTTCTATTTTTTAACAGTATGTTTTATTTTTTATTATTCTTTATATTTTCTTCTTAATTTTTCACATTCATAGTTTTCTTTTATCTTCGTTCCATTTCCTGTATTTTCCTTCAATTTTTTTTATTGTTCTTCGTAATTTCAGTTTCCCGTTCCGTATTTTTAATTAATTTTTATTTCACCTTTTCTGGAAAACGAACGGAAAATATTCGTAATGATCAAATTTAACTTACAAATAGGCAAGATTAGTTAATATTTTGATCATTTTATTATTGAATATAACGAAAGTTCAAGTGGAATAAAATATAAAATTCAAGTGGAATATAATGTGGAATTCAAGTGGAATATAACAAAATTCAAACAAAATAGAACACGAAATGTCTAAGAAATATAACAAAATCTTTACGGAATATAGCAAAAAAGTATTCAACGAAAACAACATATTATAATATTGAAGTTTACACCAATATATAAATATGAAGTATAACAAAATGTATATAAATATAAAGTATAATACAAAATGTATATAAATATGAAGTATAACACAAAATGTATGTAAATATGGAATGTAACGCAAAGTACATATAAAACAAATATTAAATAGAAATACGGGAAATATTGCTATATAAATTTAAACTCTGCTAAAAAAAACTAATATTAAAAATAAAATGAACGTTCAGTTCGAAAGAAGAAAATATTCTAACCCTTCGTTGAATATTTGATCGCAAATCACAAATTAAAAAATACGTGACCTATATGTCCCAATTAAAAACTTTCAGCTTGATTACGTTTAATAAGCGATCCAAAAAATTGCGTAACGCTAAACTGCACGCTTGGTGATAAAGGCATCGTTTTCAAGCCAATTCAGCTTGAAACTTCCTGACATGGAAACCGTTTAAGGCACAATAACAAAATAGAGCGTGCAATTTTGTCCGGTAAAAAAGTTAGCGGGAACGAAAGTTAAATTTATTCGACTTTCCCGGAAACCGTTGCCAATTACATAGGATATAATATCACTCGCGTAAACGAGCATCTGGGGATTCGAACCATGACCACCTGCGGTTTACACATTCTTATCAAAATAAAATTTGGAAAAAAAAAAAAATCGCCAAGGTGTTTGGTTAACAAGGCCTTCGGCAAATGCGATTCTAATTGCTTTTGAAACGTTCTGTAAGTTTTTATTTCTGTTGTTGAATAGTTCTAAAAGATTGGCAACATGTGTTCGTGAAAGGATTTAATGGCTTAAACCATAAAATACACATTGAATTTAATAAATTAATCGTCTGCTAGTTTTCTAAACGTTGATATTGTGAATCGCAACTGATATGATTTATCTTTTAAATTTTACGACTTAAAAAGCGAAAAATTCATCTCGAGAACATTGAAAATGTTTTGTCGTAAATAATTTTTTAGTGTGTGGATTTTGGTATGCGAACTAGGAACTATATCTTGTATATAATTTAAACTACATGAAATAAATCATACTAGGTGGAAGGATAAAAAGTTGGAGTGAAATATATAGAATAAAACCTCCCTACAACGATATCTGATATAACGATAAATCTCTCTACAACGATATCTGATAACGAATCTCTACAACGATATCTGACGATAAATCCCTACAACGATATCTGATATAACGATAAATCTCTCTACAACGATATCCGATATAACGATAAACCCCTCTACAACGATAATTTTTCTTGATCCGTATAATAGTGTGGCGGAGAGGTTTTACTGTATAATGAACCCTCCCTATAACAATAACTCCCTCTACAAAGATAATATTTCTCGGTCCGTATAATATTTCTGTAGTGAAGTTTTACTGTATTACAATATAAAGACCAGTAGAATTACAAGGATGAAAAATTATTTTGAGTTTCTTCTAGATTGTTAATAATGAGAAAATGTGCACAGGGCATGGTTACCGACTAGGCTCGCAAGGCCCGGGGCCCTCCAGTTGGAGGGGGCCCCAAATTATTTATTTTTTTATGATCACTTTCGTTAACTCACTTTTGGTCAGTATCTAGATTTTTTTTTTAGGTAAAAGCTTACTTTTTTGGCCATTTTGGACAGTTTACCACTAATTTGAGAAGTTTCAGATTGAGTATATGTAAGTACATATTTTTTACACACTTTCAGATCCCCCCCTCTAAATCTGTCAACTCGCGTAAGACGGTCCTCAGCTGATACTATGCTTACAGCCTCCATATGTCTTAATCGAGCCCTAAACGTGTAAAATAGATAAAAAAAATAGGTTCTTATATTTGGTTCTTATATAGGTTCTTATATATCTTGGTCTTAGAGAAAGAATGGTTCTCGACACGATTCTAATTAGTAATAATTATAATTAATAATAGTTATCATACAAATAATTACAAAAATTGTGTGTCATTAAATAGAGGTAATTTGTAATTTAGTAACTATTGCCTCGCAAATATTACACTTCCAAACATTGATTACTCATTTAGAGAAATGGAAATGTCACTTTTAGAACTTTTACCTGAAGAACATAAAGATACGCAAAGATAGAATATATGAAAGGTGTATAAGCTATATAGTATACGAGTGTAATAATAGAACAAATTGTTTGATTAACATATTCATGTTTCTAATTCAAGATATAGCCTATATTTTATTATAACAATAATAACTTCTCTCCTACTCCTATCACTTAAAACTTTCACCACATTAGTGTCTGTTTACACACACACCACATTTTACTTTCACCACATTGGTGTCTGGAAGAATGTGCTGCTAGTTAAAGGCTCTATGCTGTCCATGGTTTTTCCCATAGAAACACCATATTGGCGACTTTATATATATATATATATATATATATAATATTACCATATATATATCTTATACCTATATATACCATATAGACAAGGAGTCAAAATTTTTTAAATCAGGTGCACAAATGCACCCAAGTCTTACGACTTAGGTGCACTAAATACTAGTTATGTGTCAAGTAACTAACAGAATAGAAAGTAAACCTCAACATTAGAAACATGTAAAATGTAAGTGTAGCAACTATATTTTAGCAAATAAGTTAAAAAAAATGCAACTTTCCAAAATAATTGAACACTCTGAAATATATTAAGTTATAAAATATATTAAGTTATTAATTAAGAATAATTGAACACACTGAATTATCAAATTTGCAGCTATATTTAAGCATGTAAACTACAACAAAATGCAACTTTTCAAAATAATTGAACATTCGTATGTAATAAAAAAAAATTCAAAGCAAATGCAGATACATTGAGAAAATTATATAAAATTATTCCATAGGTCACTGTTCTTGAAAAAAAAAAGTAAGTAGCCATAGTTTGGAATAGTTAGGTGCACTATGTGCACCCAAAATTTACATGCATGGATAAAATTTCATGTGCACAATGCACCCACTAATTTCGAACCCTGATATAGACTTGGTCTTATGTATACATATCGTGAGGTGAATTGCGATATACGCATACATAAGAGCGAGTCTACTTAAAAGTCGAATTCAAATCCAACGAGCCTGAGGGTAGTGATAATGCTCACTGGACCACGTAAGTAGAAATAGCATAATGAAACAATATCTCGTAAACGCTTAATGTACATAAAAGTACATATTTCATAAAAATATTTAACGTCGATAATATTGATAATATCTAACTAAAAATTGTTAATAAAAATGTTCAATGTTTTTTTTGACGTGTTTTCTTTAAAGTGGCATTTTGTAAAGGAAAAATAATTTATTTACAATATATGCAATAATTTGTATATTTTTGCGCGTTTGTAATGCTTCATTTTTTTTTTTTTTACAGTAGAACCTCGTTATAAAGAAACAAGTTTTAGATGAATTACTTTTAATGAGAATAGTTTTCTGAAGTTCTGTCAAACTATATAGGAATTCTCATGTTATTGTTTTCCCTTAACACGAACACAGTCAAGATGAAATACCTTTTACTACGAACTGATAATCAATGGCCCTTGGAAAATGTCCTCCACTTAATGCGAGCACAACGCACTTAATAAAATCAGAGCTTTTCATTGATAATTTCAACAGATTGTAGTTGACTTTACCACATTATATAATCTACTATGTAAGATATTATTACCCTTTCCAGGGATAACACAATTGCCAAATAATGGTCAACACACAAAGCCACCGGGGCGAGATTTTTGTGAGTTTTTCGTGGGGGATTTTTTATTACTAATAAATTTGACACCCACGTATTAGTAGCTCAAACTAGAGCTATTTTTGTTTATGAGAAAAAGAGACGCTTTCCCCATCCTGGATTCGAACCAGGGTCCCCGCGTTGACCCTGGTTAAATATAGCATAAATTGGGAGCAAAAAAAATTGTGTAGAAAAAATATAATTTTACCTTTGTTCTGAAAAAAATTTGGGCATGTGTCCCCTTTCCCCGCCAGATTACACCTATGGTAACCCGCTTATTGGAAACGTTTGATAAACACAATTTTGTTAGAAAATAGTTCATTTGTAATATGACTTTAGAACACACAGAATGGTAAATTATTTATAATCATATGTCCTCGACTCAAGATTTATTTATCTGAGAAAATGGGGCATTAATGAAAATCAAGGGCATACTAAAATTGTTGTGCATTAAGTGTACAGAACCATATTTTTTAACTTTTTAGATCCACATATACATTGGTACTTGAGCTAAATTAAATGAACAGAAAATTTAATAAATAACGTAATATAACAGATTTTTTAAGTAATGAAACAAAATCTCGCTTTTGCGACCGCCACAGTAAAACGCAACTACAGTAGAACCTCCATATAACGAAATGGACGGTTCCATGAAAAAATTTCGTTATATAGAAAATTTGCTATGTGGAAACGATGTATTCATGAACCAGGGTATTACAATATGATACCACAATTAAAATCCTATTTTTCAGTAAACGACTGTTTCTCATAAATGACATTCAACCATTTAAAAATAGATGTTTTTAAGTGTCAAATATACATGCATATAAAAAGAGTTGAAAAATTCTTATCTTAAAATGAAAACGTATTTAATGCTTCTTTCATACACATTCATGCTTTGTAAAAAAATTCTAATATCCTGCTGCACAACAAATGGTGATGTTGATTCATCATAAAAGTGTTCCTACTTATTATGGTATGTTTTGTTTGCCACTTACCTTAAAACCGTATTGTATTCCCACAATATTAGGGAAGGTGATATCGCTGACGTGACCATTGTATTTTATGTTTTGGTAGTTAAAAATTTCGCTATATATAAATTTATTTCGTTATATAGAAACACTTTCATATGTAATGACTAGGGCCCGGATTTCTATGCACTTGCATGTTTTTGCATATTTCACATTTGTGCGCATATTTTTGAATATTTCTGCATAATTTGGCACCTTTCTGCCAATTTTTCATAAAATTTTCAAAAAAGCTTGTATATTTCTAACCCGTTCGTAATTCACTCAATTAGATTAATTCGATGGGTTTTTTTTTTTAATTTTGTAAATAAAAATGGGAAAAATGCTACAGAATATGTTTTCATTGTAAATGATATAATTAGATAATATTAAAGTTAGAAAAAAATAATTTTAGGCGTCTGCATATTTGTGTGGCGATATTTCTCAATATGTATAATACTTTCAAAGTCAAAACCAAGTGTAATATTTTCCACCCCAAGCCATGGGCGCCGGCAGGTATAGGCAGGGGAAGGTCATTGCTCCCTCCAAAATTTTTGATTTTCTTCAAAAAAACAAGAAAAATTAAAAAGGTGGGGCAGAAAATTTCGTTTTATCTTTGCCCCCCTCCTCTCCTGTAGATTTCACCCTTCAGAAGTCCTTGGGGCCAAGCCAATGCTTATCATGCCGTATTTTCAAACATACCTCCGTACGTATTTCATGTGTTTTGGTGCATATTTTATATTAATTTTGTGCATAGTAATTATCAGGGCCGTAACAAAGGAATATTTTTATGCATTTCAGTACATATTATGCAATAATTTCAAGAACACTTGCACTGTTTCAATAAATTGTTATTTTATACATTTCGAAACATCGCTTATGAGTAGGGTACAGATTTCTATGCACTTGCATATTTTTGCATATTTCCATGCATAGTTTGCAATAATTTCGTGCATATTTGCATATTATTTGAGCTAAATTTTATGCATGAAAATCCAGGCCTTAGTAATTACCCTGGGGATTTACCAAAACTTTGCTATATAGAGACCTTCGTTATACGAAAATCCGTTAAATGGAGGTTTTACTGTATATCCAAATTATTGACACACAAAAGACATCCATGAAATAGCAACCTGAAATATTTTTATTGCTGTGGCCTTAATTGTGCATACCCCCAGTGTATTCTCTGCTTCATTTTTTTTTGCAAGAATCTACAGAACTGTGCCAGCAATATCAAATATACCAATGAGATGACAATGTTCTTATCAACAGCTCACAGTCCTTCCGTTCATCAAGCCAATATGACCAATATAAATTTAATACAAATATAAGAAAAAATATCAAAATTAATCATTCAACACCTTATTATTTTCCTTTTACCCCCTTTCTTTTCAACAAAGAAATTGTTTAACTTACCGGCCACAGAAACCCCTGGATGCCGTTGCCCGGAAAATGTTTTTACAGTTACTAAAAACACAGTCAAAAGTGAGAAGATTCCCCTTTGGTGGTACATCCCGTCTTTTTACTTGACACCTTCAGAAGCTGCTTTGACAAGCACTCGACGATTAGAAGTCAGCTACTGTCAGAGCAAGTCAATTTGGCATACAAGTTCTCTATGCACTGTACCGCGCCGTTTGCTTGGTGTGCACGAACTAAAAGGAGCGATTCACCATACAACTTTCGCTTATCGCGTTTTGAATCCGGTTTGGTGCAAGGAAATTACGATCACGACGCCGCACCATGTTTTTACTTGTTTCGTCCCCGGTTTACCTTTCCCTTGGCTGGTTTTTAAACCGCTGAGGGTGGGTTGATCTATTCAAACAGAACTCTTGATCGTATTGAGATGCAATCCATCCTCAGCCGGGCACCTCGCATCAAGAACAACTCGAGCGAATCTAAATATTATTTATGTGATGTGTTAGATAACTTATCGTTCTCACAGTTTTCTTTTTTTTTTCACACAGTGACCCCATGAAACAGGGTCACATAATGATCGTGAGTTTTATTTCGGACGCATTATACTCCTCTCCCTCCTCCTCCTCCTTTTCGTTTTCTCCGTTACAACAGTAATTATTTCACGCAAATTGGAGAAAATCAATCACGATCCTATTACCAAATTACTGCATGAGAATTCGGGCAGATTACATTGTTAATGCAAAGAAATACATACATAAGATGCGTGTACATTTGCATACGTGGGTCTATACAAGGTGTCCCAAAAACATGGACTGAAGCTCTAATTTCTTAAATATTGATCCTAGACATATGTGTTAAATTGCAAAGTGGCGTAAAAAAAAGGTGCAGAATTTTATGAAATCGATTAAAATTGCAGAGGATTATTTTTTGAAAAAATACAAAATTTAAATTTTTATACAGTCCCTGTACACAAAAATTTCCAATAAGTGAAATGTGCCCCATACTCCAATAGGTCAATATACAAAATTTCAGCATTCTAGTGGAAAAAGAACCAGAGATATCAAGACCCAAAATAATGTGACTTAACAACATGCATTTCTCTCTTCCCAAAATCTATTCAAAAAATGGCGTGTTATTTTGGGTCTTCATATCTCTGGTTCTTTTTCCACTAGAATGCTGAAATTTTGTATTGACCTATTGGAGTATGGGGCACATTTTACTCATTGGGAATTTTTGTGTACAAGGACCATATAGAAATTTAAATTTTGTGTTTCTTCAAAAAATAGTCCTCTGCAATTTAAATCTATTTCATACAATTTTGCACCTTTTTTTTATGCCACTTTGTAATTTAATACATATGTCTAGGATCAATATTTAAGGAATTAGAGCTGCGGTCAATGTTTTTGGGACACCCTGTATATGCTGTTATTTACGTGCAAATACATGTGCAGAATGTATGCATTTATACAGGTTTCTTAATTTTAGTTATTTATTCCTTCCTTTCACTTGTTTTCTGTCTTCTCCTTTTCTTTATTCCTTTAATAAGTTTGTGAATAGTAAAGCCATCATTCTCCACCCATGTATAATTAAAAGCATGCTTTACTAAGTAAAATAATCGACTAATAAAAACCAAAAAATCGTTTAATTTTAATATGGGTGTATAGTAGATTCAAATTTGAGTCAAATCATTCACGAACTGCTTCTGAATAATTTTGCCCGTCATTGATTGATATAAGGAGACGTTCAACCAATCCTTCAGTATATTATTCGATTAATCACCACGACCGTGCACAAGGAAAAGGCTTTGGGGGTCAGCCCCTTCACTCATTGGAACAATATTATCATCTGTAAAATAAAAATTTCTTATAAAAGAAATTTTTGTTTCCTTCAAAACCCCACATTTTTATATCAAAAACATTACCCTTTTCCAACTCCTGCGTACGAACCCCTATTCAGCACCAGAACAAAATACTAAATTAATTTATTATTAGAAGAGTTTTTTAAAATATTATTTTTTGATATCGAAATCATTTTCTTTATTATTTTTGTCTTTAAATAATTTGTTCCTCTTCTCTTTAACGAAGTTTCGATGGTTTATCAAGTAGATTTGCTGTTTTGCTTTTACAGAATAAACCCGATTAACGGAACTTCGTTTAACCGAAATCCAGGTTAACTGAAATGTCATTTGGTGATCATTTTATTATTGTTTTTTGTTAATGTAAATACCTGTTCAAAATGTTTGATCAAAACACTCATATTTGTTTTCCAGTGCACTCCGATTTTAAGAAAGAAACCAACGTAAATGCTATTTAAGAACATAATAAAAAAAAGAAAGGTACAGGAGAAAAATTGAATGGTGTTAGTCTTCTTTTTTCATCCACTATGATGACTACGTCTATAGTATATGACCTCGCCATGTGAAAGGGAAAATTTCGGGATCAAAGGGGATTTAATAACGCTTTATGACAGACGTATCAGATATGCATAGGTTCCGTTGTATGTCGCCGCTGACAGATAAATTCTCAGTCAAGCGTTTTTTCTGTAAATTCTTTTCACCAACCCAGATTATCCCCTTAGTGATTAGATATTAAAATATTTAATAGCCGTTATCGAAATAGTAAAACCCAAGGCTCAGTAATTAAACCAATCCCGGTGGAGAACGGAATGATGGGTAAGCAAATCATCCTACAAGAGAAAAATCGTGACGTCATGTTTTTGGATATTGTTTCCGTGCACTGAAATTGTTTTTTCGGATCATCCGAAATAGCGTTAATCCCCCTTATTTCGGTTTATCGGGGATATACCTTATAGTGGCAATAAAATTAAACTCAGGTAACGATATTTTTGGAAATATTTCTTAGGCTGCCTATTTGTCCATTTGTGTGACAGTCTTTTAAATACGAAACTGTCTCGTTTACATCTTTATTGCTTCGTTTCTTCCAACTGGACGTACATAAAAAATGGAAATTTGTTCGTGCCTAACTTCTGAATACTTGCAACAATGGCCTTTGATCTTCTTGGACAGTGTAAAATGCGGAACAGCGGAACCAGTTTGTACATTCTGTATACGCGTCGTGGTTTTGAACTCATGTTAAACCTTCCAGAAGAGTCCATTGTACTCTTATATCCTGAAGACGAACGCTAAAAAAATGATTTTGAATGTATTTGCACTTCGTGCTCGCAACTCTGGAATACCGCGCATGTATTCCGAAGATGACTACTTAACGTAATACACTTGTATAATTTTTACATTATGTGGTGTAGTTTACAACGCTTCCGTACTTGCCTTACAATGGCGCAGTGGTAACGCGTTCCTTTACAGTGTAGTAAACCCCGGTTTATTTCTAATGATACCATAGAGGGCGTGTTTCTTTTCCAACCATCATAAACCGATAATTTGTTAGACGACAGAGATTCGAATTCCCTGGAAAACTACAAGTCTCTGCGGAACATGACCTTGGCTATCCTCGCACCGTAAAAAAACGCAAACAAAGATTTTTGTTCATTTTTGGTAATAAATGTTCTAATCACACTCGTTTGATTGGTTCAGAGTTGGCACCTTTCCCCCCCACCCCTAGGTACGGGACGTTGCAGCTTTCTCGGACATCCGCAAGATTTGCGTGGTAGTACAAAGTGCTCGTATCCTATTGGTTCGTTGTACGAATTATTACCTGATTAGTTGATGCTACGACAACTTCAGATGTATATAATCCCAGGAATTACGTCTAACGTGACTTTCCGGCAGCCGGTTCTAGTTGCTGGGTGCGGATTCGTAATCTGTCAATCCAGTTTCCCGATTCCGTACTACTGATTCCAGGCTCCGCAGCGCGCCAATCCGGCAGCCATGCAGACGGAAACCTCCAGTCCTCCTATCATCAATCAAATGGAGAGCCACCTGAATAGGGTCCTCTGTAAGATACTATTCCTGGCTCCTGAGCACCCCATCTACCAACGTCTGCATAGCAGGGCTGATGGTTCGGTGATTGCTCGTTAATATAGGAACTCCATACTACTCCACGTCGCGCCGCAGGTGCAGCGGGACCCCGTTGCTGTTCGATGGCTTCTTGCTCTTCCGACTGTGCACCCCTCCCTCCGTGGAATGCCGAGCAAGGAGTCAGTAGATGCTGGAGTCCTGCGTGACTTTGTCCGCCATTCCATTGCCCATCTGACCTTTCCTCCCTTCCAAATTTTTACGGATGAGTTTTACTGTACAGTCTCCAGGAAGGATGGTGCCTCGCTTGCAATCTCGCAAATCGGTCTGGCCATTTACTCTCTGTTTCTCCTCCACGGAGGCGGAGCTTGTTGGTTTGTGGGAAGCCACCAACTGGGTCCTTCACCACGGTAGCTCCGATGCTACCGTGTTCTGTGACTCTCAGGCTGCTTTGCTTGGCCTCCAGGCCGATCCTGCTGTTTGGCCGGTCTGCCCCATTGTCCAGGACATTGTGGTCGCGGCGGCTAGATGTGCGGATGAGGGGAGGTCTGTGATATACTGTTGGTTTCCTGGCCACACCGGTAATCGTGGTAACGAAATTGCGGACACTTGGGCGCGTCGAGCCCTAGAGGACGTAAACGGTTCCTGCAGTAACAGACCCTCACTCACAACCCCCCCTCTCTCTCCTGCCCTATCAGAAGGTTGAGGACATCTTTTGAAATGACATGGTGAACATCTTAAAAAGAGACATTTCTGGGTATTTTCGATCATTTTTCGAGGTGCGAAAGTCGCCACACTTTCTTCCTGATTTTCTCCCAAGGGGAGGCACAGACCAGGCTGCATCGTTTCAGAATTGGCTGTGCATTCACCAACAAGTACCTCCACCGCATTAGGCAACTCCCGTCGGTTAGTTCCTGTAGGTTCCTCGGCCGGCTCTGTGGTGTGTTTCCGGATCTGCAGCCTGGGCCGTTATCCGTGGTGGTTCGTCTGGCAGCTGGTTTCGGTGTGCGTTAAATTATTACTTTCACGTGAGCGTGCACCTTTGTGTGCCGTGTTGGTCGGCAATCCAATTCAGTTCAGCAATCAAAACAGTGTACTCAGCCGCCTCGATGGCTGAGCACAGTGTTTGAGCGTCCTGTCTGGGATTACAGCGCCGCCTCCGGCGGCCACCCTTCCCAATGAAACCCTTGCACAATACCTATCTACCTCCGTACTACTGGGCCACCTCCGCCAGTACGGCCAACTCAAATCTGATATCATCTGGGAAAAATGGAGCGGAGGTTTTGACTTCTGCAATGGTACCCGTAAAGTTAAAACAGAGTTGTCGAAACCCATTCCTGATGTCCTCTTCATTGAGAATTTTAAAGCCAACATCCACAACCGGGGGATCACCCGCAAATGCTTTCTTTGCAACAATGCCGGTCATCTTAAAGCGAATTGTCCCACCCTGGCCGCATCTTCATCTGATGGTGAAACTTCGTCTCCCGCCACCCCGACGCCGCTGTCAACGCGGGCTAGAACGCCGGTCCCACTAGCTGGCTATCTTCCACCCGATAACACCACCTCATCACTACAATCCACACCCAAGTAGAAAACCCGAAGGCGTTCATCTGCCAAAAAAAAAAAAGACCCTCCCATTTACAGCCTACCGGAGGACACGCCGCCTATCGCCCTGCAAAAGATCACTAAGGCACGTCGATTCGCTGAATTGCGGGCTTTAACCAAAAAGCTTCCCCTGGGCGAATTGGGCGATGAGAAGACCTACGCTGATGGCGAAGAAATTCACAACGAAGTTAAATACGTCCACTCCTTCAGCGCACGGAACAACAGCTGAACTGCTTGGGAAGCCGAAATCCTGAATTTCTACAAGACCTACGGGCCCCGGCTTTTCGAAGTCTCTGGTCGAAGTTTAACGAAATATTGGGATGATGTAGCGGCATGCAAAGAATGGTGGAAGCTCTTCGTCGAGTCGGAAGCTTTAGTCGTTTTACCTCCGTTTAAGCAGTTGTGTGCATTTGTAGGATAGGAGTTTTACTTGTATGATTACATTAATTCATGTTAAACCCGAGCCGTCACCATGTCAAAGATAAATCTTTGACCAACTCAGGGTTTGTTACTTGTACCTAACGAATACGTTATAATTGCAAATTTTTTATATGAAATTGAATATGAAATAAAATAAACATTGACAATTACATAGATTCAAAATCTTCTCAAATGAATCAAAATCTCCCTGAATTAGACTTCTTGAGAAGAAAATGAAGTAGGGAATAATCAAGAAAATAATCGATAAAGATAGAAATTAAAAATTATCATTGATATATGAGAATGATGTATAGTTTATATATTTTTTACATAGTATTTTGTCATTGCTCTCTAATCAGATTTCAAAGAAAAAAGAATTCTTACTACTATGTTAATAATTTATATACATTGTATCAGTTGTTGGTTTCTTACATGATTCTTTTCTGAATTGATGAAGGTTTCTCCAAACGCTTTCCA
The DNA here is from genome assembly GCA_006491805.2 of Dysdera silvatica. Lineage (NCBI taxonomy): Eukaryota > Metazoa > Arthropoda > Arachnida > Araneae > Dysderidae > Dysdera > Dysdera silvatica. Next base: position 86,319,429 of record QLNU02015003.1, read on the forward strand.
CACAAGTTCATTCTGAATAATTCGCTTCTACGTCACCCCAACCTGTTTTCTTATTTCATTCACCAATCTAGTTTGAGGACGTTTTCTAGGTCTTTGATGATCTCTTGGTATCCAGTTTAGAATTTCAGTTGTCTATCGCTGATCAGTTCTTCTTGCGATATGCCCAGTCTATTGCCATTTCAGCCTTTTTACTTTAACAACGATGTCCTCCACTCCAATTTGCTTTCTCACCCAAGTGTTTGTTTTTCGATCTTTCCCAGTTATTCAAAGCACGCACCTCTCCATGCTCCTTTGGGTTGTCTGTAACTTCCGTATTGCTGCAATTGTTAGACTCCATGTCTGTAATCTATAAGAGAGGATTGGCAATACACACTGCTGGAAGATTTTTTTTTAAACACAAAATCAATTTTCCCTTCAGAATTAAACATATATATATATATATAAGCAATTGATAAAATTATATGTAAAGAAGCATAAGCAATTCATAAAAGGTGACTGCGCAAAAGCTGCAATTGCATTTTTTATGATGAAAATAGTATTTTTAGAAATGTAATTAAATTATATAAAATTGAAATGACAGGAAATTGACAGAAATAGAGATAGCAGAAACACAGTAAAAACATTAAAAATAAAAAATAAAAACAGAATAACAATAAATTAGCAAAAATATTTTCACTGCCAATAAGTTTAGCAACTTCATAGGAAATACAAAAATAGAGTCAGTAAGTAAAAACAAGCAATTTGAGATAAGAAACGGAGATAATTTGACGAAAATATCATAACAAATGGAAAATGAAAAACGGGATTCCACGTGTAGGAACTTTTTCAAGGGAGGCTCCAAGCACGTGGTCCTTCAGCAATGGAATGTTTCTGTCTGTCTATTGAATAACAAGGGAATAAAAATAAATGGTGAATATTTAAATCATCTGTGGTTTGCTGATGACATTGTTATTTTTTCAACGAACCCATCAGAACTCCAAGACATGGTACAGGAGCTCTCAACTATAAGTAGAGAAGTTGGACTCAAGATGAACCTACAAGAAACTAAAATCATGTTCAATAATTTCGTAGAGAAAACAAATATACAAGTTGATAACATGGAGCTAGAAATTTCTGATTCATATAGTTACCTTGGCCAACTGATTTCAGTGAAAGACAACATTATGAAGGAACTCAACAGACGCATTAAACTTGGCTGGAATGCATTTGGAAGAAACAGTTTTATCCTGAAGGGGAAATTACTTTTGTGTCTAAAAAGAAAGGTCTTCAACCAGTGTGTATTGCTAGTCCTCTCTTATGGATCAGAGACATGGAGTCTATCAGTTGGAGCAATTCGAAGTTACATACAACCCAAATGAGCATAGAGAGGTTCACTCTTGGAATAACTAGGAGAGATCGAAAAAGAAACACTTTGGTGAGAGAGTAAACTAGAGTAGAGGACATCACTGTTAAAGTAAAAAGGCTGAAAGGGCAATGGGCTGGTCATATTACAAGAAGAACTCATCAACGATAGACAACTGAAATTCTCAACTGAATTCCAAGAGACCACCGAAGACTCAGAAAACGTCCTCAAACTAGATGGGTAGATGATATACGAAAACAGGTTGGGGTGACATGGAAGCGAATTGCTCAGGATAGACTTGTGCGTAAAGCATCTGGAGAGACCTTCATCCAGCAGTGGATAGATAATGGTTGAATATGATGATGATATATATTACAAGAAAATAATAATTCAACTGTCATTTAGTTTTTAGTTTTTTCTTTATGCCGTCCATTAAGGACATAGAAATCTCGTGAATTAATGGACAGAAAATGAAATCTCACTTCATCTATTTTTAGCAACATTTTACGCAATGTTTCTCTTGCAATACCATAAATTATTTACACTAATTCACACATGTAATTTTAATGTGTAATAAATTACAAAATTACATTGATCCTTTTGTTGCTCACTTTCAGATAAAGACCTCTTTACCGTAGATGTAATCTATTCATAGAAAATGTAAATGAAGTAATTAAGTACAATTCGTAACGAATAACATACTTCATTTACATTCAAAGTGGTTGAGAATAATTGCATCATTAGCTGATCGCAAATCGATGAGTAATTGCTACATCCTTTCTCATCTGCTAACTCTATTGCGCAACTATTCAGTATACCTGTTTTTTCTTCAATACGTGTCTAACCCTTCCCCACCTGGCAGAAATATGCCCGCAGAACCAAGGATGACGAGGTTTTTAAAGGGTGCGTTCTTAAATTGGCTAACTGCATTGTCTTTTAAAAAATATCGCGTGCCCAGTGTGATGTTGCCCTCGTCACTAGTTTCCAGGCGCTCTGAGAGGATGAGAGAGGTCTGGGCCACCTTCTTTTGCGAGGCCCGGGACAAGATGCCGGGGACAAGAGTTATAGGCCCCTAGCCCTGGATAGTTTAGCGGATCGGACCCCTCCCTCCCATCTCTAAACCCTGTCTATTTTCTCCCAGGATAATTTTTCGTGTTGCGTTTAAATGTACTTAACATAATAAAAATTTTAAAAAGGCAAAATAAAAAGTTTTGCGCTGGGGCCCTTTATAATACAGGGGCCTCTGGGCATTTGCCCTCCCCTTTTCATGGGTCTGCCCTTTCAGGAAAAAGTTAGAAAAAATTACTATTAACAAATTTCAACAATATATACAAGTACTGTAATTTGAACCTATAGGGTAATTGCTCAAAATGCATATGATGAAAATATAGTAAATGAACAAAATATGTAATTTGTAATATAAACCACTATTGACTGTTCTCAATTTTTTGATGAAATAAAAGCTTTTCTGCCTTTTTTTTCTACAAATGCATTGATAATTGAAGAAAAGTTGAGATTTCGTACTACATCATAATTTATGTTGAGCATAGCCAGTCCGTTCAATCTATTTTTACTCATCATTTAGCGGTGAAATTTTTTAACTTGTTTGAGTACATGAAATGTTCTTTTACCTGAAGCCACTGACACTGGAAGGGTCCGAAAAATCCGCAATGTAATAGTTTTATTGCGGCACATTTCTTTTCTTTCTTTTTTTTAAGGCAAAGTTTGAGGCTCTTCGATAAAGTGCAGGCCCGAGCCAAATGATCCCGCTGCCCCCACTTTCGGAGGCCCTGTCATTTGGCAACACCTTCGGTACAGTCCTAGTTGTGCAATTATTACACATTCTACTTAATTTTTCGTATAATCGGACGGTTAATTCGAAGCTGAAAAATCATAAGCTCAGTCCAAATCATGCAATAATTGAATTCAAAAAAGCTTTAACGTGGCTCTTTCGCGGTCATCCGACCACATAAAATATTCGAATCATCCGCGAATTCGAATTAAACACGTTAGAATTATGAAATTCAAAGACTAAAGCATTTTCAGATAAAACGAAAATATCTCACCCTTCGGATATTTTCAACAACTTGTTTATGTGAATGACAGTTTTTTTTTTCTTTTTGTCTAGGTAGCTGCTAAAATGAAATAAACATCTTGCGTTAAATGCAACTCCATATATTCAAGATTGCAGCTGTTCCAAATTCAGTCAAATATAGCGAAGTTGTGCAAATCAATTCCTCTGATTAAAATTTAAGTTATTTTTATCGCTTCTTCGATGCCAAGAACCATTTTGGGTTTTGCAACTAAAAAGTTTCAAATAACATATTTATGTAGATGACATATTGTGAATTTGAAATAGCTGGTTTGAATTTAGTCTTAAATATTTTGCTTTAGGGAGGTTTCAAGTATTACGTAAGCAATATTTTGGCCATTTCAACCCTCCTCCCCCTCCATAAGCAAAAATTAACATTGGCTAACATTAGAAGATAAGCACAACGGCAACCCCCTCCCACAAAGGTGCTTACGTAATACTTGAACGCTTCCTTTACTGCATGTTTCTTGGTTATTGTTTTTCGTTTATGTAGTTGAGTAAGTCCCTTATTCATCTAAAAGTTCTGGAGAAAACAGCATGTCGAATGAAATGAAACCTGGTGTGTTTAGCATAACCAAATATTCAAAAATACCTTCCTTTGTCAATACTGCTATCATTCAATCAGTGGCGGATTAAGGAATTTTGTGACCCTATTCGAGTTCGAGACTTTAAGGCCTCTCCCTCCCTCTCCGACCATATTTTTTGAAACGATAACACCACAGAATAGCCCGAAAATACTTTAACGTAATTAGCTGAAACACTCACGTGCAAGAAGTAGACGTTGCATTTTATCACCGATTTGGTGAGAGTTAATTATGCAACTGGTAAGTAGTACTGTCTTAATGTAACGGACTAGGGTACACTACAAATTACAACTACCAACGCCTCTGAAAAACTATGTACAATCAACTCCAAGAAATTATAACTTAGGGTACCGAGACACACAGTCAAATAAGTATTTTTATTTTCGTTGTCAGCAAGTCGTTGAACATGGCAAAAGATGAATATTTACAATGATAGCCCAAATACCCTTACGTCAGATGTAGAAACTAATAGAACATGTCTGAAACTACTGAAACTATTGGATTCATCCAGAAACTTAAAAGTGCATAAGAATGATGTGAATAGTTACGCTTGTAACTCATGTATGGCTAAGACCAGCAAATGTAAGATATTATTACCCTTCACAGGGATAACACAATTGCTAAATATTGGTCAACACACAAAGCCACCGGGGCGAGATTTTTGTGAGTTTTTCGTGGGGGATTTTTTATTACAAATAAATTTGACACCCACGTATTAGTAGCTCAAACTAGAGCTATTTTTGTTTAGGAGAAAAAGAGACGCCGTTCTCATCCTGATTTGAATCCCCCTCGAAAAACTCACAAAAAATCTCGCCCAGGAGGCTTTTCTGTGTTGACCATTATTTGGCAATTGTGTTATCCCTGTGAAGGGTAATAATATCTTACATCCTCATATACGGAGAAAAATGCGTTTGTTCTTGTCCTCATTCGTCTAGTAGGTCAAGACACCGCGGGCTCAACGCGGGGACCCTGGTTCGAATCTGGGATGAGGACGGCGTCTCTTTTTCTTCTAAACAAAAATAGCTCTAGTTTGAGCTAATAATACGTGGGTGTCAAATTTATTTGTAATAATAAAAGAAGCAAAGCCAGATGCACAGCTACGTGTTTTAAGCGGTAGGGTGAAAACCAGGGCTCGTGCGGGGTTCTACGTCCGGGCTTGGATTTGCGCTGTATGGATGCCATAACTTCTAGTTATATATAAAAAAGAATTTATAATAAGAATCATTTATTTTTATTTGCAATTAATATAATTCCTCTATGCAGAATGGGAATGCATTCACAAGTACATTATTTTAAAATGAAAACTTCGAGATTTTGAAACCGCAAATTCCTGTATTATGTTATTGAAATACAACTATCCCATCAATAGAGCCGTTTCTAGGTGTTTGGCTCCCTAGGCGAGAATTGAAAAATGCCGCCCATATCCTTTTACTACCATTACTCTTTCGACTAGATCTCCCTCTCTGCCCCAACCAACATCCAGCGGTAGAACAATGTAAATCTTCTTTTATACTTTTAATAATTAAACCCGTTAATTATATTTATATTTTAAACTTATATTAGTTATTTTGTAATATTAGAATATTGTGAATAGTAAAACAATTGCTACATGTTATAATTGTTTAATTTCAACATTTTATATTTTTGAAAATTGTAATATTGACGGAGTAATATTTCAAAACACAACGTTGTATTATCAGAGCTAGAAGGCTTAAATGCATTAGATATAAAAGAACTTGTGTGGAAAATTAAACAATGAAACACAACAAACATCATTTTATTAATCATCTATTTTCTCTTTTATCAAATGTTCGAATTGCATGAATTCTTCTGGAAAAGCATCGTCGATATTCTCGTTATAGTGACACAAAAATTTCTTTGCACTATTTCTGATATCATTCAAATCTGCACTTTTTCGTTAGGAAGCCAAACTTCTTCTTGAGAACGATGTATTGGGCAATTCGCTTCCGTAGGGCTGCTGTTTTCAAGTTAATTATAAAGTTGAACGTCCCAACTCCGAAGAGGGTGTTTCCTTGTACTAGCAACTCTGTGTCTTCTTCATCAGTGCTCTTCGTTTCATTTGGGAAAATCTTGCAGATCTTTTTTCTTTTGCTTTCAGTCAGATACAATTTATACGAAGATGCATTGAACGCCTTGCCTTTTATCTCCCTGAAAGGTTCTCATAGATTTGACATAAACTTACGTAGTAATTGAAGAAGATCAATTGCCCTGTTCAGCTCCATTGAGACCTATTGTAAGTGTTGTGTTGTTGCACTGAAACGTTCAAAAATCACATTCCACATGAGGCACATGAACCATTTTTCTGGTACAACGAGTTTTTTGTACAGTTGTCTTGCCTGCGTGCATGTTTCGTTTCTTTCTTAGCTTTCAGTTGAAATTTTAAACAATCATTCTAGAATCGCATCATAAATTAAATGCAGCTCCTCCAGCATTGCTTCAGCTTGACAGCCATGGTCTAGTGTCACATAATTTTTTCACGGTTAACTTCTTTCCATGTTCATTTAATGACAAGCAATTTGTCAATTTTTCCGATTGATGTGTGGAAACAGAAAAAAAAACATATAAAAGTTGCACTAATCTAAAAACATCTGCAGCTACACTGCATGAATCGGCGGCTAATCTCCCTATAAGATGTAGTGAGTGGAAGCACAAGTTATGTAATCTGCAAAATTATTGCACTGTATTATTCTAGCTTTCACTACAGTGTATTTTCCCGACATGTTTGAGCATCATCGAACGTTTGTCCATGATAGTCAGCTATATTATTTATTCCATACTTCTGTTTAAGCACTTCAAACACATTTTGTTTTTTCCCTTCATTTTGTTTTTTCACCTCAAGCTCATTTGTTAATTATTCACCAGCATGAGAGTAGATGTGAAAGAATTCTAAGAAACGTTCTTCCGAATGGCCGTCGGTATTTACGTACCTCAGCATAAAGAGAAGTTGATCATATTATATATTCATATCAATATTTAGCTTTCCGTACTTCCCTTATTATGCTTTTTCGCACTTTATCTGCCATTAGATGAATTGGCCATATATGGTTGATAAGGGTACGAATCAGTGCCCCTTCCTTTATTTCCGTACCATGGTACGGAATCTACTATATTCTTTGACATTGTATGCATTAACATGGGGGAATTGTGACCACAAAAATGACTATAATATATTTTATCTTCAAATGCAAATTTTTACAAATACATTTTTTGTTATTTTCTTTTTTTTTTCCTTTTTAATAGCTAATCGGAAGTGACATATTCCAGCTTTTTTGAGGCCCCCCGATTTTCGAGGCCTTGTGCATCCGCACAATCCACACTTCGGTTAATCCGCCACTGCTTTCAATCTGGCATCTATGTAGGTGTTGAGTGATCTGTTTGTAAATTTTATGGCACAAGAACGGCACAGTTCATGCTGCACCGGCAGCAAGAGTTTTATGGGGAATCGAAACTTCTCTATGGCCTTGGAAACGAATCCCCGGACTACAGGTGTGAGGTAAAAGGCATCGCCCTTGTGCTGAAGATGCGTATGTGTAAAATTGATATGTTTTTGTGAAAACGATATTTAAATATCCTTTTTCCAATAGGAAAAATAGGATTTTAAATATTTTAGATCAAAAGTTAGTTATTTAGAAATCAGAAAATAATTAGCATTTTTGCTATACAATAAAGTATCAACTAACAACTTGAAAAACAGGATTAGGTGAAAATGGACCAAAATACACAAAGGTGCCTTTGGCATACGGGCGATAAAAGTGCTGCGTGACAAATTTCTTCCCTGAAAAGTGCTGCATGACAAATTTCTCCCCTGAAAAATACTCCACGACTTGGAGCAATATAGCCCAGATGCTCTTGCGCCATAAAAAATCCAAACAAACAAACTCCACGACGAATTTCTCTCCTGAAGCGTGCTGTGCCACCAAAAGGGTTGAGAACCGCTGGTCTAGCCCTTGCCCAAATCTTCATATAAATCCGGCATTGGTTCAAACTTATCGTAAAATTGATCGGGAGGACTAGATGTATACGGCCTCAAGGGTCCATATAACTGCGTCTGAGACAACGATCCACTTATACGGCAATCTTTCGTTACAACCAATACTGTTTGTACGGTTCTCATTCGCTCTTACCATGACATCGACAGAGTTTAATGAATGTGTGTAGGTACTTGGTTTGCGCGCAGCTAACAAAAGCAAGTGTGTTTGTTTGGATGTTTTATGGCGCAAGAGCATCTGGGCTATACTGCGCAAAAAAGCAAGTATGTACTTGTTTGTTCGCGAGTTTTACGGTTCAAGGACGGGAGGGTCATTTTGAGAAGGCACCTACGGCTTTACGAAGAACCCGAACTCCTTATGGCCGTGGGAACTAATCTCCGAACTGCAGTGGGCAGTTATTCGGTAAGTCCTTTTTTTTTTTTTTTTGCACCGTTGGGAGTTGATCCCGGGACAATAGTGGACTAGATGAACATCTTACCAATTACCACTGCCCTACCATAGGGCCCTTGTTTTTTCATGTTTCCATAGCGTAGGGACAGCAAAGGGCATTTGGGGCCAATTAAAACAAATGAGAGCCCCTAGTGACGTAGCATTGTGGTGCAACCCGGGAGATTGGTCTGGGCGCAAAATTCTTAGGGACGCAAGATTAGAATATTGGACCAGTGGAAGCGCTATGCTGGGGTGTTTTTAGCACCCACAATACTTAACTTTTCCAGGGCGTTAGCAACCAAGCCACGCCGCTAGGGCCCCTTTCAGGCGAGATGAAGGATTTCAACTCCTCAAATTTTGGATAAACTCTTCAAAACAGCTCAAAAAAGTTAGCTTTTGCCTAAAAATTTTCCAGGTACTGATGAATAATGACATTTATTTATCTATAAGACCGAAAAACAAAACACATAAAATATAATAAGAAATATAAAACGTCAATTAAACAAAAAAAAAATGATCAAAGTGAATTACCAAAAGTTAACTCCTAAAAAAATTCAACGTTAAAAAAAATTAAATGAAGCCCCCTCAAACTGGGGGCCCCAAGGCCCGGGCTTTGTGAGTCTAGTCGGTAATCAGGCACTGGGGCATGCTGCCCCGTAACCGACAGTTTTCCAAGGGATCCGAACGTCTGCAACCGAGGGTATCAAACCCAAGACTATAGTGAACAGATAAATAGCACGCGTTTTTCGATAGCAATGGAAGTCGAAATGGACAGTTTCGTTAGGGATCTTCTCCTCAGCGGTACACAGAAGATGGGCCAAATTATTTCATAGACTGTAAGTGCTGCTGAATTTTTTTACTTGAAGTAGAAGCACAGCCCGGTGTAGTTATATATTTTCAAATGCTGCCCTTAAACTCACTGATTTTTATTCTCAGTAAACGTGGTTGTATATACATATCGTAACTAGTAAAATTTTGTCATGTTTAAACGTACAAGAAAAAATTTCGCAACGTTCCGAGAACTGCTATTCCCATGGGCGGATTTACCATTTTGCCGCCCCAAGGAAATTTTTCTTGCTACCCCTTCCTACCCATCCTCCCCTAAATCAGTGGTAGGGATATAAAATTGTTACATTCCATATACGCCAAAAAATTTTGTATTGACAATAAATATGTTGAAAAACAAACTCATAAATTGAAACATAAACATTAAACAATATTAAATTATATTGAAACACTATTTATTTTTGGTATATAATAAATCAAATTCAATTTTATTGAAATAAATTTTAATTTTAGTAAAAAGTAAAAGCCTATAGAACACTGGTATTTAAATGGAAAGCATGACGTCTAGCTTTCTTCTCGGCAAAACATCTGATTATATCATCGTCTGGTATTGATTTTGTTATATCAGACTTCATACACAAAATTTTGTCGCCCTAGTCTATAGCCTAGTATAGCCTATTGGGAAATACGGCACTGACTGTTCTCTCTTCATCAAGCCAGATCATGCCAAACTGTCGCACACAGTAGGGCAAATCGCGGTCCAGGATTGATAAAATAAAAAATCTAAAGTAAAATCAAGTCTTTGAAAATCCCTTCAATGCAAGCACGTGTCTTTCCAAAACAAATACAAACCTTCTACCCCTCTTGGCAAAAAGCATAGAGGGAATCACGGTAGGTTTATATATTCTTTCTATATTCTTTATTTCTCTTTTTCTATATTCTTTCTATATTCTTTATTTCTCTTTTTCTATATTCTTTCTATATTCTTTGCTTTCGGGGTCCAAAGATTACTGTTAAGTAAATGGTCAGTGGGCCTAGAGTGATCGACGATTGCACTCCTATATCGCGATTTGCCTCACTATATGCGTCGGTCTATCTAAAATCATTTCTCTTACAATCTTAAAATCACAAGAAGCTAAATTTATAACAAACTATAAAAGAATAACTAGAAGTAAAGTGAAGTATTGCAATTTTAAATTACTTTAAATAATACTTTTAAGTGCCTTTGTCCTCAGCTATCGTCATATTCCACCATTATCTATAGACCACTGGATAAAAATATCTCTAAATACTTTCCCCCACGAATCTATCCTGGGCAATTCGCTTCCAACCTGATTTCTTATTTCATCCACCTATCTAGTTTGAAGACATTTCCTAGGCTTTTAGTGATCTTTTGGAATCCGATTGAGAATTTCAGTTGTCCTTCTTTGATCAGTTCTTTTCACGCTATGCCCTACTCATCGCCATTTCAGCTTTTTTGCTTTAACGATAATGTCTTCTATTCTTACTTGCTCTCTTTCTCTCACCTAAGTGTGTCTTTTTTATTCTTCCTAGTTATTCCAAGCTCTTCATGCTCCTTTGAGTTGTCTGTAATTTCCGTATTGTTACTTTCGTTAGATTCCATGTCTCTGATCCATAAGAGAAGACTAGCAATGCATTGGTTGAAAACCTTTCGTAATAAGACATAAAAACAATTTTCCCTTCAGGATAAAATTGTTTTTCTAAACGCACTCCAGCTATATATGAATATAAGGGTTTAAGCTGGCTCGAAACATGCTGTCGCAAAAATGCTAAAATGGGAAAAAAGTTGTAGCAAAATGCTAAAAAATATTAGTTGCTTTCGTTGCTAGAAAAATCGTATCAATAAAATTATTTATATCAACGATGCTTAACAGGTGCTGTTAAGAATTTTGAAGAGGAAACAAAAAGAAACAAGAAAAGATCGCTAAAGTGCAAAACGGATATTCTGGAATCGAGAAATCCTGTTTTCAGAGAATAAACTGTGGTTAAAAATGCCTGTCGCATTTTCGCGATGGGCAATAATTTTTTCTTCGCATTTTGCGCAAAATGCGACTTCAACTTAAACCCTGATGAATATATGTATGTGTGACTGTTGAAAAGTGTTATTAAATAATGATGTGCACCTACAATTTAAACCATAATATCAAACACCAAAAACTCTGCCATCTGCAAATTAAACATGGCATGAAACTATAAGCTTCGAACTGCAGTAGCAAAATCTAAAAATAAGTGAAAAAAGCTCTGTTGCTAAAGAAAAGAAACGCATTTGGGAGCACAACAATAATGAAAGATGTCTGAAAGCAGAAAAAGAAAAAAGAAATTAAAAAAGCGAAATCAATAATAATCTGGGAAAAAGAGAAAAGGGGGAGGGAAAAGACAAAGGGGTAAATGTATGCAAGAATTGAAACAGGGAAATTTTTCGCCGTAAAATCAGAAAAGGTTCCCATAATATCTGTGCAGAAAAAAATTAGTTACAGGGGAACGGAATACCTGACAGGGATTTTTATTCCAGCTTCGTTTGACTGGCAGTTCTATTTGCACGCCGAAACAAATTTCACGTTTATAATTCGATAATTGCTTCCGGAATTAAATGCATTCAGCGGTTTCTGTAATTTTTGTCTGACACATTTTTTACCTGCAGTGATTTTGTTCACTGCTTCAATCTGAGAGAAAAGGATTTTTTTATAGGGAATTTTATATTTATGAAGATAGACACATCCATGTTCCACTGTTGTGAAATACAAGGTTGAAGGTCTTTCATGCTTTTTTTTATTCGGAAAAAACCCAATGTGGTTCGGGTTCCACGTTGAAATGTAGGTCCCTGACCCAGGCGAGTCCCTGTTTGGTTCTCTGAAATTAGAGAAATCTTTTGAAAGCAAGGAGGAGCATCGTTCTTCAAATGAACCGAATTCCAGGAAAAAGCATTTCCCTGGAAATTTAAACCTCTCTTGCGCAGGGAATGAAATCCCGGACTGCTTATGAATACAAAAAAGTCAAGTGCTTACTACCGCCTAGTTTCAAACACGAATTTTCTGCATGATGAAAATAAGTCTTGTTTTGAAAAAAAAAAAAAAATGCAATTAGTACCGATATATACTTATTAACGTATTAAACTTTTTAACTGCGAAACTTTGCAGCGTTTTTTTCTCTTTGTAGGATTTCTACGCATAACGTGCTGAATAAACTCAAATGAGTTTAATTTTTAAAGTAAATCTTTAAAGTGAATTTTTGTAAAAAATTTTAAATAATGGTATGTTCACACTATGAGACCGGGTCTTGCGATTTCCTGAAGACAGTTCTGGACTGTCTATAGACATTTTCTATAGAGAATATCTTGAGACAGTCTATGGACTGCCTCGCGTGCACACCTGAATGCCTATCTCGAGTCATTCTTCGTTGATTCAGTATCTTGCAGGAGAAATATAAAATTATCGTATTAAATCAAACAACAATGTCAATCAATCAACGTTTATTGGCGTAGTGATACCAACGCCGATGGTATGGCGTGATTAGATGGTGAAACGTTCGAAAGAAAATAAATATTTCTGCCTTCGGTGGGACCTGAACCCACGACCTTCCACTTGCCGGGCGGAGGCTCTACCCACTGAGCTACGAAGGACAATATATAATCTCTTTACGAACGTATATATATTGTTGCCAGTTATTTCGCAGAATGGTGTAGTACAGGGGTCTCCAAACTACGGCCCGCGGGCCAACACCAGCCCACGAGCACCACCAATCCGACCCGCAGCAGCGGGCCGACCATGCTCGGTAAGCAAAAATTAGCATTGGCCAACATAAGAAAATAAGGTCAGTGCGGCCCGCGGGCCAACAAGAATAAGCAAAATTGGCCCTTGGACTAAAAAGATTGGAGACCCCCCCGTGTAGTACATAGACTACTATTTAAACCAAATTGCAAAGAGACTGGTATTAAATTGATCGAAATGCCCGTTGCAGCATATGTATTTATTTTATCTTGGCGCAGTATAGCCCAGATGCTCTTGCGCCATAAAAAAGCCAAACAATCAATCAATCAATCAATCATTTTATATAAATCGAACACTACGCAGATTAAATTAAACAACAATATCAATCAACGTTTATTGGCTTAGTGATACCAGCGCCGATGTTATGGCGTGATTAGATGGTGAAATGTTCGAAAGAAAATAAATATTTCTGTGTTCGGTGGTACCTGAACCCACGATATATTCATTCAGTAATATATATATCACTACGCCAATAAACGTTGATTGATTGACATTGTTGTTTGATTTAATCTGCGTAGTGTTCGATTTATATAAAATTACCGTATTATTTCAACCAAATGAGAAAAAAAAATGAACATTGAAAAGTACAAGGTAGCGGTTGTGCCCCCCCAAGAATATCATTAATAAGATACTGCATACGCCACTGATAGAGAAAGTAAATGCTTCTAATTTCATCATGAACACAAGTAACAGCTTGTTGGTTGCTTAGAATAATAAATGGGAAAAACATTTTTGTATGAATTTAATTAGAAATTATGCCATATTATTGAGTATATATATATACATATACATTGTGTCCATTACACATGTATTAAAGTCATAATCAAAATTAAATTGCAATATCAACTTTCTTTTCTTCTTCCGTGCTGTAACACTTAACACGTCCTCTGCTTTAAAAGGTAGCGGATAATGCATAGACATCAGTGCTAAGCCAGTTAATCGTTCATTACCCATCCTGTTCCTTAAATAAGATTTTATTCTCCTTAGCGCGCTGATACGCTGATAATGATCTCTCAACTTCGGGTGTAAAGATCGGTAAGGATGCTAAGACGCAGAGTAAATGTCGAAAATTTGGATTGAAGTCCTTATAACAGGCATCTAAAATAAGCATAATTCGAGATGGTAAGGCAGATTTCTTCGTAGATTAGATTTCCATTTTTCTCACCACAAGATGCACCCTGCTTGGGGTGTTGTTTCAGAAATCCTATGTTCATAGTAAACTTTCCGTCTTTTTGATTATTTCTACATTATTCGGTGTATAGTTTTTCGGAAACAACATCTCGATGGCAGATAAAAACTTTTATTTTGACTGAATCTTCATTCCAGATTCGTAATAGGTCCATAGACAGATGGTAAAAAAAACCTGACCTTCTTTAATACTTCTTGGGAGATTTATGTGGGCACTTGTCATGTTTTGCTTTTTCGTTTGTCTCGGGACATCAATATGAGTTTTGGAAACAGTTTTACCAACAGCTACAGCTTTCTGAAAGATCTTATGAAACTCATTCTTATCTTTATCGCCAGTGTGAAGATTCTTTAATATTTGCAGAATATCTTCACTGAACTTGCCGCAGAAGCTAGTTCGTGCTAAGGATCTTGGAAGTATACTGAAAGTGATAATGTGAGGCTAAAAATGTAGTTACAAACAAGCATAGATACAATAAAGCTTCATTCCTTTCTGTATGGCGGATAGGAGTGCTGACGCAGTACTTGAACTCGTTCTTTTCTGCAAGTTCTTGAAAACTTCGAACTATTACAGATAGAAGCTCAACAAAAGAATTTCCAGAGACTTGATGCTCAACAAACCTTGTTCTACAAAACCCCCACCCCAATCTCGATTTTGTTTTTATTCTGGTAATATCTTAGAAACGTTTTCTTCTAAAAGGTTCCCTGCTTGTGTCTAAATAATTGAATTGCCTCATTTAAAACTCCAAAGCTGTTTGAGATTATAGGTATATTAAGAGAATCAGTGAGAACTAAATTTAGACGACGGCTTGCGCAGCGAACGTACAACGCTTTTGGATAACATTTTATAATTTTTGTTTGAGCACCATTTTTGCATTCGCTCATTGTAGAAGCTCCATCATATCCCTGACCGGTGAATTTGTCTAGATCAATGCCTAAGCAATTGCAAGTACCCAAAAATTTTCCAGCCACATTCTCTGCAGATAAATCAGTTAATGGAAAAAAGGTTACAAATTCTTCACTCAGTGAAGGATGGTTTTCGTTATATATCTGATACATATTGAAAACTGTTCCTGGCCAGAAACATCAAGAGTTTCGTCTCCAATAATAGAGAAACACTCTGCATTATTGACATTTTTAACTATTTCTTCCTGAATTAGCTGTCCACAAATGCCTATAATTTCATTTTGAAATTGTGGATCGAAGCAAGATTCATTTTTGGAACCGTGAAGTATGTGTTTTTGCAAAAAAGCCCAGTACATAATAACGACACCCACAAGTTTTCTTTAGTAGGAGACAATGAGGCAATAGCCCTAGTTCTTGTCCAGTCACTATTGAAGCGAGCTTACAGACCAACCACGATCGTCGTAACAATCGGAGCTCTGCTATTTCGGCAACCATGATTGATTTGTGAGCTTGTTAGGGAGCGTTCACTTCAATAGAGATGGTACGAAATTTGGTCTAATTATAATTCAGACATCAGATATTTAAATGACTATGTAGAAACATATTACTGATCATTTCCGGTTTAATTACAGATTTAACGATCTCAATTGTATCCAAAAAGAGGAGGAGGTTTGAAATAAAACGGAAGGTGACTAAAGAAAATAAAATTTTTAAAAATGGATTTTTTTCATCTGCTATTATTTCTCAATATTTTTCCTGTTTTTTCTGTTTAATTTTTTTTCAATGTTTTTCCTGAAGGGGGTCTGGACCCCCAAGACCACCCTTTGCCTACGTGCCTTCTCCTACCCTTCGATGCAATGGGGTATGAAGGCTGATTTGACTCATGGCGGAGTTCCGTGAATCGAGAAAGGCAGGGCTGACCTGATGAAGTTCAATGAAGAAGGGAAGGAAACTATAAAAGATAAAGATGCAAATAGTCGTAGAACAACCAGGCCTAACACGCAGGACACCAGAAAAAAAACAAGAGGACGCAGAGAAGGGAGGCAAGGGAGATGAAATGCACCGCATGGCAGGCGAAGGACATCAACAGCCGAAACAACAGAAGCACCATTGACAGCAAGGATGAACACGAGAAAAACAAAGATGAGCAGAGGCAGCTGCGGACTCCTGAATGAAAAACAGCCGAAACTCTGATGCATTCTTTGGAAGCAGACACACGGCCATTGCAAGAAAAAAGAGGAGGACAGAAAAAGGCAATTAAACCGATTAAATCCGATCCCTCGGTTCGTGGCAAAACCAGGGTCAGTAACCAGATCAATAATTTTGGAGACAAGACAAAGAAGGGGAAAAAATAATAATAAAAGTGAGAAGGAAGGAAAAGGAAGAGTAATGCCGAGTATCCTCTCCCTCCGAGAACTAGAGCCAGAATACGAGTTAATAACCACATATTGTAGCGCTTAGTGACCCAGTGGTTAGGGCAGTGGTCTGCATATTCACAATATCTACAATGAAAGTTTTATACCCCAAACGTGATTGGCTATTACGAGCTGAGGGATCACTTTCTGGTTTCATAAATTGGTCTGAAAGTAGCGGCTCATGAGATCCGAACATAATCCCGACATTCGAAAATCCCGACAAGCCAAAATCCCGACAGTAGTCGAAATCCCAACAAGCCAGAATCCCGACAGTTTTAAATCCCGACTAGATCTGACGGACGAAATCCGGACAAATGAATAATTCTAAATTATTCTTAATTAAATGTAATTAAATGCCGGGGAGGGGATTGAGTCCACTCAAAGGCATACCTTTTTCGGAGGGCTCGAGTCAGTTGATTAAGGTCAAGAGCGGACACAGACTTTGATTTTGGTGGGGAGGGTGCTTGGATTAGAATTGATGGGAAGTTGGAATTTTTTACAGTGAAAAAATATATTTTTGGGGATCATACCATTGTGATCATCCCCATCGTGTCTGCGCTTGATTAATATTTTTATGGATGCTAGACCGAAAAGATAAAATGCAGGGACGAATTTAGGGGGGCGAAAATCAAATGAAAATTTAACATTCAAAAGGTACAAGTTAAATTTCCAATAAATTATCATTTCCAGAAATCAAGTCATTAATCTTTTCTCCTTAATGAGCTCTAAACCCGCCCCTAATAAAATGGGCCTACTGGCGTAGGCAAGATTGATGGAGTTGCCACCACCCAATTGCGACAAAAATTTGTATGTATGCAAACGAATACATGGAGTTGTTATTTTTAATAATATAAATATAGTAAAACCTGACTAATGTGACCACATTTGGGACCGACCGGTCACTATGACAAGTCACTATACCTGAGTAAGTGACCACCTTCGTATACTGATCAAATAAAGTGATCATATTTTATAAGAGAGAACTGGTTGGGACTTAGTCTTTCCCATACAAAAGTCTGTCGCATTGAGTGACAACTGGTCCATAGCGACCATTGCAGTCCAGTCCCAAAGGTGGTCACTTTAGTTATGTTCTATTGTATATAGTATTAAAAATTAACAAGTCCATACATTCGTATGTATATATAGGAAATTTCAACGTAATTGGGTGGTTACAACTCCCATCCACACCCCCTGCATACTCCAGTGGGTCCATTTTATCAGGAAGGGATTTAGAGTAGATTGAAGGGGGCGATTAATGACTTGATTTTTGAAAATGATACCTCATTGGACCTTTACCTTGTATCTTTTCAATGTTAAATTTTCATTAAATTTTCGCCTCCCTATCCGCTCCATGCACTTTATCTTCTCGGCCTAGGACCCATAAAAGCATTAATCAAGCGCGGACACATGGGTTTATCACAGGGGTCATGACCCCCAAAAATATATTTTTTCACTGTAAAAATTCCAACTTTCATGATAAATGAAGGGTGTTATTCCAAGACCATGGCAAATTCTGTCCTTAATACCGTCCCACACCCCCAAATAAAAGTATGTGTCTGCTCCTGACCTCAATCCGGCATTGATTGGCGCCTTCTGAACGTCCGAGGTATGCGCCCTTTGAGTGGAACCAGTCCGCCCTGGGTATTTAAATAAAATATTTAATCAACGTTATTAAGCATAATTCAGAATCATTGATTTGTCGGGATTTCGCCTGTCGGCATTCTGGCCTGTCGGGATTTCGACCCAGACCCGCGGCTCAGCTATACCAGTTGAGAGTTGCTTCGAAACAGTGCAATAAGGCTGGAAAGGCCAAAGGGCTGAAAAACTAAATGAAGCGGCCTAAGCAGGATAAAAACTGATGGAACGAAGCAAGGAGCTGCTGTCGGAGTCATGAGTTGTTTTCGTTGTCATCTTTCCTGGAAACCTAGGCTGAAAGGATTGCATTAGACGGGCGGGATGGAAGATCATAATTTCGGGAACGGCAGCCAGATCCGTCTGAAATTCCTTCCATTCGCTCGGTAGGGGGAGACCGCTGATAATGTATTTTTTCTTATTGGTATGCTGTGGCACTTCTACTATTGTTGTTGTTGATATGTAAATTTATGCTGGGATGCTCATCCGCAAGCCGCAGCTCAGCTATCCCATATAAAGATGGCTCTTGGAACAGTGTTTTGCAAATGAAACTGAAAAGGCCAAAGGCCAGGAAAACTAAATGAAGTGGCTCCTCTACCACTTCAAGTCCACATTAGTCAAGCATAGCCATCATTGGAATTGCCTGCAGACCCTGAAATTATAGGCCGAAGTACAAGCCGCCATTTTGTTGTACACTTCTGGTTTTAGAACACAGCGTTTACTATTGGAAAATTAATAATTCGTTTTTTTCTTCTTACAGGATCTGTTACAAATCTAAACAGTCTATTCTTATCCTTCAAGTGATTTGAACAATTCACAGTGGCATACCCACTCATTTCATTCTATTTTATATGGAAAATAACACGTTTATAAATCATTCAACTTTACACGGCAGTGAATGCGATCCCATGATAAAATGACATCAAAATTTCTGATGTGCCAGCTCTGTTTTTTTAGGCGTCTTAAAATCACCCATTTCGCTCTGGTCCTATGTTGGTGTGTCAGCTACACTAACTGCAACCACAGCTAATTTCTTCTGGGAATATAGAACACCACTTGTGTGGCCGCCCTTTGCCAATTAGTGACTGCACGATCACCAACAACATTTTTAACACGCTTGAGTAAAGAAAGTAGCAGGAAAAAGAATTTTGAAGACATGGATACTGAGATTGACAAAAATTTTGGGAAACAAAAAAAAAAGCACTTCCAACGTCCAGCTTTACTCTTCTCTTGCAATTGCAACATTTGAGAAAATATAACTTTCGCCATTATTTCTTTTATTTTAAGATATAAATAGGTTGCTCATTTTTTCAGCAAAAGGGTTGTTCAGCATTTTTTGAAAACGAATAAAAGTTATTAATTTTGAATAATAAAATATCGCTGATTACAAATATCGAAGTGAAATGTTGAAAAAAAATTTGACTACATTCATATTAGGAACAGAAAATGCATGAAAACAGACAAAAAAAATCACTTGCCCGAAAACGCTTTCTCATTGACCGTATTCGTTGCCTTTTCCAGGTTGAGGTGGTTTTTGCGCCTTTTTTTAGATGTCAAACTTTAAAAATTTTTTAAAAGTTAAATACTGCACGAAAATTAGAAATATTTTAAATTTATTCATTTGCGATTCACTGAATCGAATAAAAAAAAGAAAAAATGCTGAAAAACACTATTTCCAGCTCTAGGAGTTTGAGATTATGATATATCCATTCAACACCTCTAAACGTAACCGCAACCCTTCGCTGCATCTCAAAGAAATAAACAGTGGGGCTTCTCTGTAAAGCCCTTCTTCCTTCAGGTCTTTGTTTATTTCTTTTGTGGGTTTGGGAGCCGAAGCAGAATTAAGCAAAATGGAGTTGTAAAAACAGAATTGAGATTGGGTAGGTGCTGGGCACAGGCTGTAGCCACCTAGAAGGTGCGAGATGGGTGCCCAGGCAGGAAAAGAGACCCGCGCTGGTAGCGGGTCATCGTCCGTGGGCAGTGGCCGAGGAAAATTCTCAAAACATTATCAAAGAAGTAGATCTTCATCTACAAAAGATTCCAAATCTTCCCCAGCATCTGGAAACGTGTTCCTAGAGCATAATGGTGTGTATGGGGATCTTTCAATAATGCTATAAAAATTTCAATACTTTTTTTTTTGTGATCGAATTCTATCCACACTTTAAACATAAAATTTCAGTGAATTTAAAATCGCCGAACGGCGATTTATGTTTTACGGATGTTAGCTTTTACCTTGACCGATCTTTACATTTAGGTGTAAAAGTTGATATTTAAAAATGATCTCTCGGTAGTTGTGTAAGTATGATCTGTTGTGCATGTTCTATCAAGTGTAAAAATATGTTTATCATGGGCCACATTAGCCACAAAATAAAGCCCGATTTAAGTGTCAAAGTGTGTATTTCCGACGAAGAACGAAAATCAGCAATTTTGGATCAAAATCAGGCTTAATATTTTTTCAAAAGTAATTATAGAATCTACAATAAATCGGCAAATACCTGTATACGAACTGGTGTTCTAACATTGTACTATCAAAACTAGTTTGCACTTTCTTGATGTGTAGTTTAAGTTCTGGATTATGAAGATGGTCTATAAATATTTCACATGCATCAGCAATAGTAGCAGAGTTACTTCGTAAACTATTCGGAGCATTAGCTACAGGTTTCAGTTGATTGTACATATTTTTAAGTTCTCTATAAAGACCATGATTGTTAACTAAATCTCTAATATTCTCTTCTATTTCATCTTCATTTCTATCTAGAATTTGTATGTAAAATGGCCTATTGGTAAAAAATGTTTCAAAGCAAGTTATATGAGAATTCTACCAGATCTCTTCTAGGATCTGTGGCTTAACTGATCCTATGTTCAGTCTTAAGACTTCCAGGACCATGGTGATTGCAAAAATCTTTTTTTGACTTTTACTACATGTGGTAAGAGGGCTTAGTGTTGATATCTTTACCCAAGAGATTCAAATAATGAGTGGCACAGCCATATGTTATTGGTATCTCATCGCTTTCTTGAAGATTCTGATTTATAGTAATCATTTTTTGTTCATTATCCAAGATAAAACTTTTCACTTTACATCCATACTTTGTTCCTGCAGCATTCTTTGCTTCGATGGCAAGGATAAAACAGTAATTATTGTTTTTTTTGTTTGTTCCACTGCCCATTGAAGAAATGAACGCAGATTTACCATTGTGATATATGGAATTGGCTATTTCTCGATCATTATGGATGTTACTCCACCCATCTTGCACGAGTGTTACCTGCTTTCCAGAAACTTAATTTTCTGCAGTAGATTCAAGTTCTTCTGTAACTTCGTTAAGCAAATCTTCTGCCAGGTGCTTACGAGATGGGGGGGTTTATACCCGGGTCTTAATGTTGATACTAAGTCAATGAAATAGTTATTTTCGACAGTTGAAAATGGTATACTGTAGTCCGGGGTTTGGTTCCCTAGGCCTTAAGAGGTTCGGATTCCTCGGAAAACAGTAGGTCCCGGCGCAGCATGACCACTGTAGTCTTTGAGCCGTAAAACCAAAAAAGAAGCGAAAGGAAAATGGTATATTGCAAGCATAGAAGAAGTGTGCTACTTTAATATTTATATCTTGTTCTTGAGTTGCTGATGTTTTAGTCATAACGAAGTCACTTACAGAAGGCTGCTGGAACTTTCTCATTAATGGCTGGAATATAGTTGCTTCTACTGGATTGACTGATGCACTTGCAGAAGTACAAGGCTAATCGCCCTTATATACTTTAATACTAGACCTATGAGCACTTACATTAGAGGTATTGTTTGATTTTAAGCTACTGGTACCTTCATTTGCTTTATCCTTGAGTTTTGGACATGTTTGTGAGCTATATTTTATCGTTCTGTCAGTTTTTGTACTAACAGTTTGATTACATAATTTGCATTTCACTATTAACTTGCCATTTTCCTCATGCTGATTAAAATAATCCCCATACGCGATACGTTGGCCTGCCTCCATTGCCTTTGCTTGATATTTTCTCCTAAATCGAGTCTGATGAGCATACATTTCCTCTTAATTCAGAGTATTTTAAGCACCAAGAATGAAAATTGACTGGAAAATGGCAACCAAAATAAAAACAACAAAATCACAATTTCTGTATTTTGTATCAGTTTACATTCATTTAGTGGTTTCTTGTTTTTTAAAAAGAATCGGGGGCCCACACTCTGCAGGGCCTATAACTACACCCCAGTATAAATGGCCTTAAAATTTCTCTTGTATTTTTATTAATAAATGTAAAATGCTAACAAACTGTTTAATACCATTAGTTGTGAGTTTTTGATGGTTTCCAGTTTATCACAGTTTAAACCAGGTTTTGACCAGTTTTCCCACCAGGATGGGGAATGCTACTTTTTCTCGGGAAATTGTTAGCCCTGTTAAGGTTTCTTCCTCTGTATTTCTTTCACCGTACTACGTGTATGTGTGATAACAGAGAGACCTCCATCTTGCAGTGGATTGAAAATAATTGATGATGACTTTGAGGACAACTATTTGCATTGCGGAAATTTGTTTGACAAAATATGAAGGCCAGCTCCCACACACCGGCAGAACTTACGTTTTCGGTAGGAATTTTTCAAAGAAAGCTCACAGCTCTCATAACTCACTTTTCTTTTGCGAAACTGACAATCACTTCATCATTCTTCAGTTATCCTTTAGGAATAATACCTATTCACTTTCTCTTATAGATTTTTGAACTATCCTCCCCTGGAAACACAGTGCCACCTGCTCGGCCAACTTTTCCAAAAACTTTCACATGTACACACACACACACACAAGGCAAGCTCTCACTCACCTGGACTTGTCAGAGAATTTGAAATTATCTCGAAAAGTCAAGAAAAACAACCTTTTGGTCAAACTTGGAAGGGTCAGGGAAAACCGTTTTAACTTCCATTTTGAATGGCTGAATCTTCCATGGACGTTAAGAGATTTTCTTTGTAACCTATTGAGTATTGAACTGACGGGAGGGAGCACGGCGCCGTGGTTCGTGGGTAATTGTTACTAGGTGGGGTGTGAAGATAGTGGGATGCAGGGAAGGGAGAGGTTTCTGCGGTTTACCATTACCAAGATGGCTGTCAAGCTGTTCCACTGCTTTTACTCCACCTTCTCTTCCCCACTTGATTCCCACGTTGTCTCGATGATGGCGACCATCCTGTTTTTAATGAATTGACTACTTTTTAACATAACAAAAAGTATTAATACACACATACATATAAAAAAAAAGGTGTAATGATATTTAACAATGTACAGTCAAATCCCGCTTTAACGAACCCGGCTTGTAACGAATTTTTTAATCCCGTCCAATTTCCTCTACCTACAGTGCTATTTTGTAC
>QLNU02015003.1:86343050-86360268 GCA_006491805.2 Dysdera silvatica
GCAGGGGAGGGAGGGAGAGGTTTCTGTCGTTTATCCTTACCAGGGTGGCTGTCAACCTGTTCCTCTGCTTTTACCCCACTTAATTCCCACGTTGTCCGGACGACGGCGACCTGCTTGTTTTTAATGAATTGACTACTTTCTAACGTAACAAAAAGTATTAACACATACAAAAAAAAAAGAGGTGTAATTATATTTAACAATATACAGTTAAATCCCGCTTTAATGAACCCGGCTTATAACGAACTTTTAGATCCCGTCCAATTTCCTCTACCTATAACGCTATTTTATACGGATATAGCGAACCTCCAGACGTATTAAAATAAAATACAATGAACTTTATCAATGTCTGCGACTGGAATAAAAAAAAAAAAAATTCGGGGTGCATAGGCAGAAAGTTCATAAGGGGGTTATAGGCTCAATGGGGGGGTTACAGAGCTACAACTCACATATTCCTATGTTAAATATACAAAATTTCATTGCAATGGGGGGTTACAACCCCCAGCGCCAGGGGCTGAGGGGTATTTTGCTAGAATATTATGGCAGAAATAAATACCTTTAGGTAATTTCACTTGTGTTCTTTTACCTATCAATTTTAATTTTCTGTACCAAAAATGATCATTCGTAATTGTAAATGTGCATTTTACAGGGAAGTACTGTATTTCGAGGGAAGGGCCTAAACCAATGCTTTTCAAACAGTGGGGCGCGGGCCGATTTTTGGTGTAGCACAAGACGTTTCTGAAATATGTATATTTTCATTTTTTAAAAATTGAAAGCGGACTTTAAAAAAAAATTGTAGTTTCTGTGGAAGCCAAGTAAGCATCCAGGATTTTTCTTTCGTTGGGGGGGGGGACTCATCTCCTGGATACATCCCTGGTTTGAAGTAGGTAGGGGTGCAAAAGATCAACGTTCTAAGAAGTGAGTCGCGGATTCAAAAGTTTGGGAACCGCTGGTCTACACCATGATGTTTATGCTAAGTAATGTATAGTCGTGTATAATTATCGCATGGTGAAACTGAAAAAGAACGAAAACACATTTGTCACATAATAATAATAATAATTTTAATTGACACCTAATATGTTTTTTTTAATTAGAATTATTATTCACGTCTCTTGGTAGGTGCAACAATGATAATCATTTTTTTAAGATATTCTGAGAAATCATACTTTTTTTTTGTCGGATCGGGTATAGCGAACCAAATGTTCCGTCCATTGAGGTTCGCTATAACAGAGTTTGACTGTACTATAAAGGAAAGGAAGTTTACCGGATCCACTTATTTTGTGTAAATTTTTTAAAAATCATTTTAAATTAATAAATTTTCATATTTTTTATCATTGCAGAAGTTCGAGTATTTTGCGATTAAATTATGACTTTAAAAACACCAAATAGTTAACACAAAGGTGGGAGCAAAGCTTTTCCTTTTGAAAAAAAACCCCAGAAAATTAAGGCTGTGTATGCAAAGTTAATATGAGATTGTATTTGTTTTTATAATTTCGGGGGGGAGGGGGTTGTAGTCTCATCAACCCCCTTTAGTCAATAACCAGTCATGATGGATGCTGATGTCTTGTATTGACTGTTAAAAGCATTTGAAAGTCAACGAAATGGTGTAAAGGAGTAAAATACTTGCTTTCATAAATTAACAGCTATCCATGAAGAACAACTATAATTTTTTTCGCTATTTCTACTTAAAAAATTAGCGGAGGAATGAAACTACACCAGCATGTTAAGGCACGTCAAATTCGTTTGTTTTGTAATCACCAAGATGGAGGATGCCCACCACTGTGTGCCCACCACTGTGTGCCCGCCACTGTGCTATATGCATAAAAACATTCAATCTTATTATAACATTTAAAATTTGTTTGTAGTTCAAGTAGTCAATAATGTGTTACCTTTAAGTGTGTATTTACTGTAGTAGTAGATAGAACACAAAAAACTACACTTTATTTTATCTGGTATGCTGAATATGACTCGCTGTTTATTTCTAAAATCCAGTGTTCCTTGAATTATCCAGTTTGTCTGCTAACGTGCAGGAATGTTCAGGTTGAAGGGATCTACATGAAGAAAACTAGCATGGATCTTAACGTTATCTGTAGCTCTAGAACAATATTTCTAAGCTTAAATCGTTGTTCAAATATGAAAGAGTAAAAAAAAACCTAAAATCTTTGTTATAATCACTGGTGTATACAGAAAGTTTACATGGGTGGGAGGCTTACATGGATATAGTTCCATATATATACATATATGTATGTATGTAATATATTAATTCTTATACATAGTGTGGTTATGGCTCTAATTAATCCCCCCATCATGTCTACCCATGGATATAACCAACATAGTATTTACTTATGCACAACGATTTTATCTCTCTGTTTGGTAATGTGAATGCAGATATGATATAGAAATGTTTATGTAGAGGGGGGGAAAGGACTGTTTTTAATTCGATTCAGCAGTTT
The DNA here is from genome assembly GCA_006491805.2 of Dysdera silvatica. Taxonomy (NCBI): domain Eukaryota; kingdom Metazoa; phylum Arthropoda; class Arachnida; order Araneae; family Dysderidae; genus Dysdera; species Dysdera silvatica. Next base: position 86,345,501 of record QLNU02015003.1, read on the forward strand.
GATAGTTAGGTTGACGATAGTAAATATGAATTTGGTAGGGATCACTAATATAATTTTCTGCAGCTTTCTACATAGGCTACCTATTATTACTATCAATTTTTTGCCAACTCTATGCCTATCCCTCGGTAAATCAGCCTGTCAAATTAAATGACAACTCCAAAGAGGTTGGTTCAATGCTTGCTAAGTTCTGTGGGATGGGTATTGATGTAACTAGCCCCAAGTTTAGGGTGAGCTCTAGGATTATTAGAGTTGGAGGGGCTGAGTCTCTAATGCAGTGGTTCCCAACCTGTGGGTCGTGACCTTCAAGGTGGGGGTGGTGGGGAGGTTGCTGAAACTATTTTTGGTTGCAATTATTTTTATAAGGAATTTCATACCAAACGTTTCCAACGCTTTTATATCTCAACATCTGTATATTGCAATATTCTACTAATGGTTCTAACTTTATATATATATAATTTGTATTACTAATTTTATATATATTATTAGTATTAACTTTATGCATGGGCCATTCCATCCCAAGTGGTCCAATTTTTTAAGGTGTTTACACTGACCACTTCCTGATTTTGCCCAAATGTGGTGTAGGTATAGACACAGTTTTGAAATAAACATGTGCAAAATTTCAAATCATAATATTCACTGTGTTGGAAACTGAGACCTATTTAAAAGGCCTTGTTGTTGAAAATCTGTAGAGGACGCCAGAGTAATTTTTAGGCCTTCTTTAGGGTCAACTATCTCAGGAATGAAAAATAAAGGGGAGCTGCCACTTGGTACATTTGTTAATTATAACCTGGTTAGTGCTTTGCCAGAGTACCATCATGCATAACCACTTACTTTGAATTATATTAAAGCACATATATGGTGGAAAAAAAAACAACCCCACCATTCCACAAAGTGAGACAACTTCAAACTTAAGTATTGTTAATTGGGCCATTCCAAAAGCTGTTTTTGTTGTTACCACTGGAAAGAGCACATTGTGATCCACTAGAAACACCTTAATTCATCTTAGAACGAAAGGGTAAAACATTAGGTAGAACTTCAGCAAAAATTGCATGAAATAAACAATGACAGAAAAACATCCTGGCTTGTCTGACCAATTGTATTAAAACCAACACGTTACTAGTTTCTTCATCTAAGCTCCAAAGTCTCAGTTGGGTTTCTTCATCATGGTTCCTAAGCCCATATGTAGTTATCTTCAGGTTGGTTCCCATGCATGCTCTATTCTGAATTACTGCTGCGTAGAATTGAATTTTTATTCAATACTCTGAAGTAGAGCATCCGGTAAATTATACTGTCTTCCTATTCTTGTTGATGAAGGAACTGGAATATTTATGACTGATTTTTCACTTGGCATAACTGCAGCTATTCTGTGAACTGATACGTGGAAATTTCAATGGGGAGAGACCAAGACATGTCAGACTTGAATCCATTTTTTCAGTAACACTGGAATCTTTATTTTCATGATTATCAGATGCAAATAATGTTGATGATGCGGCTCCTGATTTACTTGTAAATTCTTTTCGGCAGGTTGGGCCTTTGATTTGGTTTTACGCCCATCCCTGTTCTTTCCTTTAGCCTATCAGCTGTTGCTGTATGAATATGTATGCATCTCTTATTGGAGAGTAGTTTTTTCCAAAGGGAGAAGAGAAAAGTTTTTTAAAATAATTTCCGTTTTAATACCATTTCCCAGTATAAAATATGAAAACTCTATGTAATTGACTTGTTATTTGTCTTCTTTTTTGCAGAGCATTTACTACAGAGCAGGCCTCTTCCAGAAATACCTGACATTTCTGATGATATTGTTAATGTGCCACCCGGCGTGAATGGCATTTCTCGCTGGACATCTAAAGAAAACTTACTTGCTCAGGATGAAAATGACCCCCAGCTGTTTGTAGCTCTCTATGATTTTCAGTCTGGTGGTGAAAATCAGCTTTCCATACGAAAAGGTAAAATAGTTCTGTTTTTTAATTATGAATTCAAGTCGGTATTAGAAATTAGATCGAAAGTTCAAAATCAATGTTTGAATTTCAGTTATCAGTTCAAAATTGGGTAAAAATTTAGATTCAAAATTCAAAAGCAATAAGCATTTCAATTAAAGATTCAAAATTAGAAACAATTTTACTTGAAAATTCAGAATCGGTATAAAAATTTCAACCAAACATTCAAATGCACTGTAAAAGTATGGAATTAATTTATGGGATGAACATACATTCTTGTAGGACATTATTATTCTTCTCGGGGTTAATGCAATTGCCAAATGGTCAACACAGAAAATATCAAAATGGTTAAAAATATACAATATATGTTCTTTCTTGTAACCAAAAGTTCATATAATTTCAGAAATCTCTAATAAGTATCAGAAATCTCCAAGAGGTATCAGAAATATCTAATAGGTATAAGAACTCTCTAATAAGTATCAGAAATCTTTAATAAGTATCAGAAGAAATATGAAAAAGTCTAAAAAACAGTCATTGTGTTTGTTCACTTCTTGTTCAAAATTATATTTAACGAAATGTATTGCAATTAATTAAAATGCTGTTATAATAAAATTGTTCCCTTATACAGTTAAACCACATACACACAAACGCTCACGATAACAAAAAATTTGTTTGTGCCAAGAGTAATTTGTGTCGCCCAGAAAGTATGGAATTGTATTATGAAATTTTCAAAGTTGATGGGGATTTAGGAAATAGTTTATGTTAAAGCAGTTTGTATTAAAGCTATTTGTATTAACAAGGTTTGACTGCATCATCTTGCCTTTTTTCTCATGATAATGATGCCAGTCACATAAAGAGCTTGACTGGTAGGTAATTATACGTATACAATGTAGAGAATACTCAAAAGTTTCCGTAACTGTATTGTCATTAATAGGTTACGTTATGCTAACTTTTTCATTTCAGTTGGTCTTTTGATTGGTTTTTAGATGTCAGATTCAATCATCAAGTTTAAGATTCAGTCATCAGATGTAAAATTCAGTCATTCACGCATGAGGTTCAATCATTCAGATATGAGATTTGATCATTCAAATATGAGATTTATTCAATCATTCAAGCTCAAGATTTAATCGCTCAAACATAATACAATCATTAGGTGTAAGGTTTAATTACCGGACCCAGATTTTGAACATTTAGGCACAAGGTTCAGTTATTCAAATGATAATGTCATAAGAAGAGTCCATTGCTGAATGAACTAAGCCCGCAGCACCATTTTCATTTCAAATTACTCTTTCAAGGAAGTGGAGTTTGAAACATGTAAAAGTATTACAGTTAAATCGTATAGTTACACTTACAAGTAATTGCACAAAGGGGTGGATATGTGAAATGGTCCACATCATTGTGCACACTATTTTTTATTTGTTTTGATTAGAACTTCATTATTAACTTTCTGTATTCTGTGGAAGAAAAAACTTTGTCCCTCAAGCTAAAATCGAATCAGCGGTGTTGTACAGTAGTGTAGCAATAGCTGTTAACCTGTCACACATTCCAATAGTACCATAAAAAGTATGCTGTTCCCCACCCCTGCCTATTTTAAATTTCCTTAGTTGAACTTGCAGTCTTTCTGTTATTGTGTTTGGTGTATAAGATTGCTTTTATGTACTAACTGGGTTTCCCTTTTACCAGGCCAACAAGTCAGAGTGATTTCATACAACAAAACTGGCGAGTGGTGCGAGGCACAATCCATGAATGGCCTTGTTGGATGGGTCCCAAGCAACTATATCACTCCAGTCAATAGCCTAGAGAAACATTCCTGGTATCATGGTCCAATATCTCGAAATGCTGCCGAATACCTGTTAAGCAGCGGGATTAACGGCAGCTTTTTAGTGCGAGAGAGCGAGAGCAGTCCGGGGCAACGATCCATTTCTGTCCGCTATGAAGGCCGGGTGTACCATTATCGCATTAACGAGGATTCAGATGGGAAGGTATCTTTATTCTGTACTTGCAGATTCTTTTTTAAAAACTTGATGCACTTATTTGCAGTTCCGTTTATGCATGTGGAAATGTATCTCAATTGATCCCGTGCATGTTTAATTTTACGAGATTCTTTTTATCCGTTTTTGGATTGCATATAGCCACTTGATTTTTCTTTCCAATACATAAAATTGTGTGCTTATTGAATTATACTCATGTGGTTGTTTTGTTATTGATATAGATGCTTTAATGTCAATAGTCTCGTAAGGTTATTTTGTCATTGGTACTTATGTGGTCATTTTGTTATTGACATGTTATTGTTATAAAACCCCTAATCAATTCACTTGTAAGACTACAAAACTATATTTATAAATCATCACTCCTTTTAGCTAAAACTACTTTATTATTATTATTCTATGACTATGTCGTTAAATATAAAGCACAACAAAGCTTCTCCCATTTGGCATTATATGGAAGCAATCGTTTGTAGAGGAGTTGAACAAGGCTTGACAGCTCTGGTTGACCTGGGGGTGGGTGGTGGTGGTATTAGATGCCCGTGCGAATTCACCAGAAAACAAACCTACATCCTTCTTTCAACATGGCTACCACCATTCCCTTTTAGGGAGCTCTGTCTTCTCTTTTCGAACAGATTTTTCCCCCCTATTCCATCCCCCAACGAGTTCACTGACCTACTAAAGCCTCCTGCAAGCCAAGGATTATCTGGTGAGGGGTTGAACATCACAATCATTATGCTGTAAAATGTAAACAATACCTTTAAAATAATGATTGTAATATACTGTAGGATGTATTATACTACTTGATTGTAATACACCACAAGCATTAGTGCACTACTTTGTTGTAATACACCACAAGCATTGGTGCACTACTTTGTTGTAATGCACCATTGCCAGTGCAAGTTCATTATGTGTTTTGAGGATTTCTTCCTCTCAAAGTGGTATTATCCTAATAGTTATGATCACCGCCTTAGGTCCCATTGGGCTATGCTTGACTTCCAATAAGATCAGTTACGTGTACTGTGATTACAGCACTGCCTTCAGTGGCCACCCTTTCCAATTCACGGTCTTGGTTGAGTCAAGGTTATGTGTAAATGTATTGTTTTGAAGATGACATTAAGTCGTCTGTCTTTATGACACGAGTGCAGTCTTGTAATGCAAAATATGCAAACCAATCCTCTTGGGTGTTTCAAAGGGTAACAGTGAGATGTGGAAATAAAACATTAAAGTTTGTCAGTGGTTTTTTTTTTTTTGTTGTAAAGTTTGTGTGATTCTAGGTGTTCGTGACTTCCGACTGTCTATTCAACACATTAGCTGAGTTGATTCATCATCATTCTTTACAAACCGATGGGTTGATCACTGTCCTTCTGTACCCAGCACCCAAAAGGAATAAGCCCACTGTGTTCGCTCTCAGTCCAGAACCTGATGAATGGGAAATCGAGAGAACGGATATTGTCATGAAGCACCGACTTGGTGGTGGACAGTATGGCGATGTCTACGAGGCCATTTGGAAACGATACAATGTGACAGTGGCGGTAAAAACACTTAAGGTAACTTAACCAGTTCCAGTAATAAATGCACGGAAGTTACAAACTTTAGGCAAAATTTAAAATACCGGGTGGCCATAATTTAGTGGGGGTGTATAGAGCATAATAGCGAAAAATATATTGCGCCAAACCGAGCCAAATTTGGTGTACATACTCCTGGGACCATGGGATTTTGATTAAAAAAAATATGCTGGTAATACTAGTTCCGAAATGTGGAATTAGTATTACCACTTCGTTGGTAACGCGGTTTTCCCTACAAAGCATGGTCACATTTAGTTAGCATAGCACATCAGTATTATCAAACAAAAGTTTTCACCCTTTCTTATATTCACCAATTGACATCAATTTGACATGCCAAAATTCATATAATCTAGCTGTTTTTGAGTAAAAATATGGACATTTGCGCTATTTCAGCACCAATTTTCTTTGTGGTGGCAAAATTTTGAACTGTTTTTTATTGTTTATTATTATTTTTTACACAATAATTTTTGCCACCCACGTTTAAGTAGCTCAAACTAGAGCTTTTTTATATTTGGAGAAAAAGAGACGCCGTCCTCATCCTGGACTCGAACCAGGGTCCACATGTTGAGCTTGCAGTGTCTTGACCTATTAGACGAATGAGGATGTCGCTTCTTTCTTTCCAACTATAAAAAGCTCTAGTTTGAGCTATTTAAATGTGGAGTGGCAAAAATTATTGTAAAATAAATTCCCCCCCCCACGGGAATCTTGCCCCGGAGGCTTTTCTGTGTTGACCATTATTATTATTTTTTTAAATTAAAATCCTAAGGTTGTAGGGGTATGTACACCAAATTTGGTTCAATTTGGCTCAATAGGTTTTGTGCTGTCGGGATTTAAATGCCTCCTGTTAAATTATGACCACCCTGTATTAAGTTTTTATAATTTTGTGAATACTGAGTATATTAATGGACAACATTAATTGCTTTCTATGTTTTACCCATGAGCTACCGCAGAATATTTCTACATAGGAACTTTGGAGAGAGATATATTTTTCAAAATGTAAGTGCATTGTTTGCAGTCGAGTCTTGTAGTGTTTGCAGTTGAGAAAAGGATGCCAATTTGAAACAGCTAAATTTCTATAATAAGTAAGTAAGTACAGTGAATTTGCGATAAGTCGAATTCCTGGGGACCGATTAAAACGTCGAGTTATCGGAAGTTCAACTTAACATTTGTCGTTGATTGGACTTGTATAAAACGTAAATTACTTATCGTAAGTTAGACTTATCGTTTTATACAGTAACTTCGTTTCCAAAAAGCAGAATATTACATTAAGAATTAGAAGTTATTCATTTTATGTACTGTATTATTTATTGATAAATGCAACTTTTGCATTACCTAGCCATATTTTAAACGCAGGAAACGGTACTTACATTAATTATGTTTTCTCAAAAAATCGGATTGTTTTTGAAGAAATTCTAATTTTATGAAATTATTTACCTTTTGTAAAAACACGAACAAAATTTCGTCGACGTTATCTCTACTTTCAAGATACCGTAGCGCTATAGATACCGTAGCGCGATAGATACTGCGTCGCGAAATTTTGCCTTTTCACTCTTCCCAGTCTTAACTGGACACATCTTTTCCTTCAAAGTCCCGAATGCAATGCTGTGCCTTGTCTTGAATTTCTCAAGCCATCCAGGACTTGCGTTGAAGCCATCCACTTTCAACAGACTAGCAAAGTCCATAGCTTTTTCACGTAGCAGCGTACCAGTAATGAGGAAACCTCCCCAGAGCACACACACCGAACGAATTTCATTCAACTTAATATATCTACCATAAAAACCTTAATGTGTGAAAATTAGCAGCTATCTCCCTCTAGAAATCGAGAAATTAAATGTTAAAAAGTAGTTAAAATAGCGCCAATTGCAACACTTTTAGAAATATGTGGCGAGATATCTAGTTGATCGAAAGGAGTAAAAAGCGAGGACTATTGTAAAAGTTTAGAATACGTCCAGTAATAGTCTGCAGTGATTGCATTGTTTTGTTAAATTTAAACGTATTAGATTTTGAAGTAGCTGTAAAGTTATTTTTTTCTCTATTTGTTAAATTGAAGTTCTATATTCTTTTTATTTTATTTCTGAAAGTTATAGCAGAAAACAAATTACTTTAATTTTTATAATCACATTGCAAGTTGCAATTCGGTTTGTGCATAAGAGAAGCATTTGTTTTTATTTTAAAAATTCTGTAACGAAGTATCGCTTGTATTCTATTTATCGGTGTGAGGATAACATGAAACAGAATATACGTAAATATATTTAATGTTGTTTGGATACTTTTTGAGAAATTTATGGAAGAAATTAAAAGGCGCCAAATGGAGATAAAGTCTCTCTTCTGTCAAACCAAAATCATTTTTTATTAATTATTTTTAGCGTTAATCTGAGGAGATGGCCCCTAATTTTAATATATTAGGTTTCATATTTTATATACTTGCGACTGAATTAAATTCCTTTGATTCGGCGTAAGCTCTGGGCAGGTTTCCTTGTAAGAGGAATTTTACTGTTCTGGCTCCTGTACGATTCAAAACACTTCAAAAAGTGGATTCAACATCAGGAAAAGCATGGGCGTTTAGTCTCTTATATTTCGGATCAACATTGCACTAGCGTCTTTTCAAGATTTTCTCTTTACTCATCAAAATATTTAACAGCAGGTTGGGTGGAATGACATATTTCTCTGCTGGATCCTTTTGACCCAAGTTTGGATTTTTCTCAAAATCTTTTGTTAAATCCATTTTTTTGTTTCGAATTAAAATTATTTTCGTTTACTCATCTTTAAACATTATTCTTAAACAAAAAAACACCTCACAGTATTCATCAACCGTTCTAACAAACGACCACAAACACTCCATTATCTAAAAAATGGCGTTCGAAAATGCAAGCAAGAGCTGGAAAAATTCTGATCGAGTAAAAACTCTTATGGCGTGTGACAACGCGGCTGAAGCAAACTTTGACTTAAAGGATGTCCACTTCGACGTAAGGAAAAAATTTACGTTGAATTTTAATAGACGGGACCGGGACTTAGTAAAAACTTCGACATGCATGAATATTCGACTTACCGGACTTCGACATATCGCGAATTCACTGTATAGTGTTTTTTCTCTGAACACTGCAGTTTCTTTGTGTAGTATTCATCAAATTAGTACTATATAGCGATTTAAACCCTAACGAAGTATATTAATTATGATACTATAAATTATAGTGTCTAGTGTTCTTCAAACTAGAGCCTTGGAAGACCTGTAGTTTGTGGTGAACGGTGTTTTTTAGTGGGGCAAGATTCAGGGATAATTGCTAATGTCAAAAGGAAATGTTACTAAATACAAGCGGAAACTCACGGGACTGGAAAAAAGTTCTATAGTATGCAAGTTTCCGCCTTATGCAAAATATATATCATCATCATCATATTCAACCATTATCTATCCACTGCTGGATGAAGGTCTCTCCAAATGCTTTCCACACAAGTCTATCCTGGGCCATTCGTTTCCACGTCACCCCAACCTGTTTTCTTATTTCATCCACCCATCTAGTTTGAGGACGTTTTCTAGGTCTTCGGTGGTCTCTTGGAATCCAGTTCAGAATTTCTGTTGTCCATCGTTGATCAGTTCTTCTTGCAATATGCCCAGCCCATCGCCATTTCAGCCCTTTTACTTTAACAATGATGTCCTCTACTCTAGTTTGCTCTCTCACCCAAGTGTTTCTTTTTCGATCTCTCCTAGTTATTCCAAGCATGCACCTCTCCATGCTCCTTTGCGTTGTCTGTAACTTTCGTATTGCTCCAACTGTTAGACTCCATGTCTCTGATCCATAAGAGAGGACTGGCAATACACACTGGTTGAAGACCTTTCTTTTTAGACACAAAGGCAATTTCCCCTTCAGGATAAAACTGTTTCTTCCAAATGCACTCCAGCCAAGTTTAATACGTCTGTTGAGTTCTTTCATAATGTTGCCATCCATTGAAATCAGCTGGCCAAGGTAAATATATGAATCAGCAATTTCTAGCTCAATGTTGTCAACTTGTATTTTTGTTTCCTCTACGAAATTATTGAACATGATCTTAGTTTTTTGTAGGTTCATCTTGAGTCCAACTTCTTTACTTCTAGTTGAGAGCTCCTGTACCATGTCTTGGAGTTCTGATGGGTTCGTTGAAAAAATAACAATGTCATCAGCAAACCGCAAATGATTTAAATATTCACCATTTATTTTTATTCCCTTGTTATTCCAATTTATCTGCTGAAAAATCATCTGTAAAGCTGAAGTAAAAAGTTTTGGAGAAATGGTATCTCCCTGCCTCACACCTTTACCAATTTTGATAGTTTTGGTATCTTTATGTAACCGAAATTTTGCACTTGCATTTTTATACACATACAATACATATATACATAATTAAATTCAGTGGTAAGAGATGACTGCATATACTGTTTTTCTTTGTCTCATCTTGCGAACTTTAAGACAATATTTGTTTTCTTTCCTTTTGATAAAAATATTTATTTTATCACTGCATTTTATTTTTATTAATTTTAATTTTTGCACTATTTTGTGGGTTTAGTAATTACGATCAATATGGTGCAAAATTTCATGCAAACTATACTTGCTTATACCATACAAAAAGTCTATTATGTAAGCTTAAATTGTAACGATAAATTACCTCCCTTGTAAAGATGATAATTCCCTTGTATAAAGATAATCTCTCTCTCTCTTGCGGTGGGTTTATCCATGAATTGATAAAGTGGATATGAGTGACTTTTCGTTCTGGTTAATAATGAACGTTTTTATTTAAGAAGTGGGTGGCACTGGCATACGTAAGGGGTATCGATTATGATTGTAACCCCCATTGCGATGAAATTGTATGTAAGTTTTGTGCTAAGATTTCAACATGTAACAAAGTAATAATTAAAAAAAAACTACAATTTAATGCCGTTGCAACTAAGATTTAACGTGTAACAAAGTAATAATTAAAAGGCTACATTTTTCCTATTCTATTGCAATGTCAATGCCAACTGACCCTTGGCCTTAACATTCTGCTGGGCCAAATTGAATGGTTCACACATTCAATTTTTTAGCATCTATTTATTCAATATCTTTTACCGATCCTTTACTTTACGTCCGATGTAGGTAAAATGCACAACTTTGACACACAACGTTTAACACTTCCTGATGCTGTGCGTACATAGGCAACTCTTATGTGACCATCCAAGCCTGAAAAAACGTTGGTTATTCTACCCAGAAGCCACTTGCATGTTGGAAGATTATCTTCTCTTATTAGAACCAGTGATCCTATTTTGACGTTATTTTTTTAATTGCCATTTCAAGCGCTGTTGTAGGTTGTTCAAATAATCCTGTTTTCAGCACTTCCAAATAGATTGAACCGGTTTAGTTGTCGGTTGCCACCTGGAAAGTCTGTTTTCCTGTTGGTTTTATACACTTAGTTCAGCTATGGCAGTGATTTGCTTTCCAATTAAAAAATGTCGTGGCATCAATGCTTCTAACAGGGGAATAGTACTTACTGTAAGTTGAGTATCCTGATGAAACTTGGTACATAGAAAGCATGCTCATAGTTGACTAGAAAAGTGAAGTCTGTTTCGTCTGAACTTCAAAACTTCATGAGATATTGCCTTCTGAAGTTTCCTACTACAGGGCACAGTTTTACTACATTATGAGTGATTCCGCACTAAGTATAGCTGAATTGCATAACTTACCATAAACCAAGACTCTGTTATATAAAGTGGAGCGATGGCTAATCCAGCGTCAACGAACACGGAGAAGTGAAACTGCGGAATGTTGTGTGATATCAATGTGCTTTTTTTAAATTCTAATCTTGTTTTGAGTGTGACACAACATGATGAGATCTGCAAATCCTAAAGTGGTCGCATATCTTTTATTACAGCATTACGATGCTTTTAACCGTGTTCCAACGAGGGAAGACATAGAAATATTTACTCAAATGAAGGACACGCTTGACAATCAAGAAGAAGTCATGGAAGAAATTCAAACACTTGGTTTCAATGACCTCTATATTCACGAAGAAGACGAATTTGGTGATTTTGGTAATAATGATGACAACTCTTGTGAAGAACAGGTATCTCTGCAAGAAGGACCACCACCTGCAAAGAAAACAATCTCCGACCCAAGATTGCCTGATGATTATATGGAAAAGGTACAGACGTATTTGACGGCACAAGATTAGGAAAAGGTACTCGTCGATTTTGGACTTCTGTTACAGATTGCTTTAAAAAACTGAAAGAACATCAAATTAATATTTTAACTCACTATACTCTGCATCGACAGAAGGGTCGGTTTGAAAAAGCATGAGCAGTGCTCCACGAAATCAACAGACCCACTTTGGCAGATTTTAAGGAACTTATAGCTGCTAATGCCATCATTCATGACTGCACATTATGTTCAATTGCCTTGGAACATAAAAAAAATATTAATCCAAATACATTCTTCAAAGCATCGCCATCGTGGATAACGAAATTCAAAAGACGGAGTAATATTGTCTCTAGAAAAACTCATTCTATAGGACAAAACAATGGAGCTTGTTAAACCAGCTCCAATGCACAGCTGATTCCTTTATTGAAAAAGTAAGGGAGTTTATTATTTCCAAAGAAATTCAACCTCATCAGGTGTTTAATACAGATCAAAGTAGATTTGATATAGCTCATGTACACATCGCGAAAAAGGAGACAAACTTATCTTCGTTTCCATGGGTTTGATTGCAGCTACTACTCACTCGTATATGATCATGCCAATAATCTTAGTAGATGGCACACTTCATTCTCCACTATACATGCTTGTTGCAGAATCAAGTGGAAGGTTTCCTCTCAACTTCCGAAGTCCACCTGAAAAATCTATGCATATGCAAGTGCAAATATGACGATGAGGCATCTTTGTACATTCCTTACTAATGTCTTCTTTTCGATAAACGAAGATAAGCAGCTCCTTATTGTAGACTCCTGGAGTGGGTACAGCAACAGAGATGGTTCTTTATTCCCTTATTCCAGATAATATAGATTTTTCAATGGAACAAGTCCCTGCAAAGTGCACTGGTTTGGTCCACCCCCTCGATGTTTTTTCTTTCGTCTATATGAGAATGTTGTTAAACACATTACAGTATATCTTTTATCCTGGCACTAGACTATAATATATGGCATTGAGATAATTTTATAAAACTGCAAGCAGTAGTTCACTTTGCTTTCAGCTCCTTGCTTCAGGGAGCTAATAAAGTATTTGTTTTATAAGTGTGGATACATAGATGAAGAACCTATACTTTTCACGATGCCCATGGATTATTGCTTTTATAGTGTTTCTGACAACTGTAACTATTGTGACACAACGGCTTTCATGTGATTTTCTCGTTGCATGAATTATTATTGCTTTAATCACTCTATTATTGCTGTTTATAATTGTTCATTGTAAATAAGGTAAATATGTACATAGGAAATGTGCAAAATTCATTGAATAGCTCATACTAAATCGTTTTCATGTATTCTTGTAGGACTTTTAAGTAGTCATTACTCTTGAACCAATGAACGCCAGTCACAACTGATTGGGCATTTGGCAGTGTCTTGAAGTAAAGTTTCATTGCAACCATATATTGTTGTATAGGATAACATCCATGCACAATTGAAATATTGCCAAAAAGACTTTATCATTTTCATATAAAGGTTAAAATTCACGGTCGCCACTGGCCCCAGGGCAACTAAATATTGGGGAATGGTGATTAAAAATACGACTTCAGTAGCTATCACTCTCGCCACTTTATTGTTTCCCAATGCAATCTTGTCCATTTTGACTCTGCAGCAAGGTTACATTCTGAAACCGCAAACTACTTACTATTTTTTTATGAAAAATGTTGATCAAACAAACCCTCCTAAGGCTTCAGTATTTAAAGGTTTTATGGCCACTAACTTAAATGAAGTGGCCTCTAATAAAAAGGGCCCTGCTGGCCAATGGCCACTAATCAAATGCCTGAGTTTTAAGCTTTACTTTCATACATATTAAACACAAGTAGTAAAGGATAATTTATACCAATTTTTGATAATGTGTCTATTAAAAAGTTGATCTATTGAAACCTATTTAATAATGAGTGATTAAATGATTAGATTGGATTTGCATATCGGAGTCATTAGGTGCTTCCCCTTGGTTTGACATCCTGTGCCGGGGACCTGCTTGTACTGCCCTAAATCTGGGTTTGCTACAGGATGGTAATAGTATCTCACAGTAATGAAAACCTATGGCAGTTAATGTTACTTCGTTTCACTTCCAGGAGGATACCATGGCCTTGAAAGACTTCCTGGAAGAGGCAGCTATAATGAAAGAAATGAAGCATTCCAATCTAGTTCAATTATTAGGTAAGTTGATAATTATTTCTTACAGTGGTAATCCGGACCGTCCGAAACCCGGAATGACCGCGGACACTTTGAGATCCTTTTGACATCCCGGGTTTTTTACCGGAGAAAAACCGGTATTTTGTGTGGAAAAGAGTGGAGATGCGCCTCCCCGCTGTGGGAACAAGACCTGTTCAAGGTCGGTTCGGAATGACGTGACGTTACTTCTCGCCTATTGGTCAAAACGACCGCTGTCCGCATACGGGGCAGGGTCCTGAAGCCATTTATTTTTATTCTCTCTCTTAGGATTGCAGATATCGCACGTGTTACGAAGTTCTCTGAAGTTTTGCGCTTAGTTTTTAATTTGATTTAAGCTATGTCGGAAATCAGGAAGTCGGTTAAGAGAAAGCATGTTTCTCTTTGCATAAAAACCAAAGTCGAAATTCTTCGGAAGATTCAACGTGGTTCTTCAGTTTTGAAGATGTGCGAAGAGTATGGAGTTGGGAAATCGACCATTTACGACTTAATGAAGAAAAAGAAGGAATTGCTGGAATTCTTTGTGGATAGCGACAGCCCTAGGGAAATGGCGGAAAGAAAAACTATGCATTCGGTGAAAAACCAAGACCTGGATAAAGTGATGATCGAATGGTTTCGGCAACGACGAAATGAAAATATCCCTCTCACTGGACCAATGCTGATGCAGCAAGCAAAGATTTTTCACAAGGAGATGAATTTGACAAATTCTTGCGAATATTCGACTGGCTGGTTGAAGCGGTTCAAGCAGCGGCATGGAATCAGACAATTGCGTGTTTGTGGTGAACGTGGCTCAGCTGATCATGAAGCGGCGGAACAGTACATAGAAGATTTCAATCTTTTGATATCTGAGGAAAACTTGACCGCTGATCAAATTTACAACGCGGACGAGACTTCATTGTTTTGGAGATATGTTCCAAGGAAAACTTTG
>QLNU02015003.1:86365665-86389722 GCA_006491805.2 Dysdera silvatica
GTCATACTCCCCGGACTTAAGTCCTTGTGACTATGACTTGCTTCCTACGATGAAGGAACCATTTCGTGGTATTCGCTTCAGAACTGTTCCAGAGATTCTTCAGACAGTAGACCGGTCCATTCGAACTATCAACACAACAGGCGTTGGTAAAGATATCGTACAAATTCCAGATCGATAGCAACGGGTTGTGCACTATGCAGGTGACTACATTTAGGGGCAGTAAAACTTGGTAACATGCATCCATTTTGTGTCAACTGTAAACAAATAGTTGCCACTATTAAAGTTCCAACCCTCGTATATATAATGAGGGCATTTTATATATAGATGTCTATATTGTGCTATCAAGTACCCAAGTGAAGTGAATAAATTTAATGCTTTTTGTGAAAATTATTTCTTTGTTATTCTGTATGATTTCTAAAACAGTCTTAAATAGATATTAGCATTATCTATATCATTCTGTTTTTGCAGAGATCTTGCAGCTCGTAATTGCTTAGTTGGTGAGTGCCATTTGGTTAAAGTTGCAGATTTTGGACTGGCCCGTCTCATGAGAGATGACACATACACTGCCCACGCTGGTGCTAAGTTTCCAATTAAGTGGACAGCACCCGAAGGCCTCGCTTACAATCAATTTTCAACCAAATCAGATGTTTGGGGTAAACTTTTCGCTAAATCCATTTTTAGTACTCTATTCGCATTTCAAATTTATCTAATGTTTACACCTTCTTCCCCAGTAATCTTTAAACATAAAGTTCATAAAAGTGAATGGAGTTTTTTCATGTTGTATTGCATGCCAGGACTGCCTGTTAAGATCTAGTTATGTTACACCGATGTTGGTTTTCCTGAAGAGCAACTGCATGTTCACGTTTCTACCAATGCATGTTTCCAGCAGTTTTTGTCACAAGTGGTTTAATTTGTCAGATGAAGTCTTTTCAGCGGGAGGGGTGTATTGCGAGAATCCGTAATATAATCAAGCCTGGGTATTTAATCAAGGGTGTCATTATCAGGGTTTCCACGCACATGGAAAATATGAAATTGTCAGGGAATTTGAAATCGACTTTGAAAGTCTGGAAAAAACGGGATTTTTTGATCAAATCTGATAAAGTTAGCGGAAATCCTCTTAACTCCCATTTTGAATAGCTAAGTCTTGTACAAACGTGAAATCAATTTCTCTGCAACCAGGTTTGGGCAGCCGAGTCTCCACAGTTCAGGGAATTTTTGCAGAAAAGTCAGGGAATATTTTTCTTCAATGTGAATAGGAACCTTGATTATGTAAGGTATTGCTTTAGTTTATATATTTATAGCATATTGTTAATGGTTCTTCATGTGAAAAATGTTGGTAAGTGAATCTACAGATATTCTACTTTGTTTCATCGATACTCTAAGACTAGATGACTAAGGTATAATGGTGATTATACAAAGCTGCAAAATATCAGGTTTGCCACAATCTCTCTCCAAATGACCATGGTGTATCATCAGTTATGTGGCCATTTGGCAACATGCTGTTCTGCCATGACATCAGCCACCCCCCTTCCTTTTTTGAACATTCCATTTTCATAGAATTTTAAATATTATAGCTTTTTTATTTCAGCAGTCCATGCATTGCCCCATTCTATGAAATAACCGGTTTCAGAAAATATGCTTTAAATGTGTTCATAAGAGATTGTTTGTCGTCTATTGCTCAGTTGGAAAGAGCACCTGCCCGGATTGTAGAAGATCCTGGGATCGTGCCCCACCAGACGCAAAAAACATTCCTTTCTTTACGAACGTTTGACCATCTAACTGTGACATAACATCGGCGTTCATATTACTAAGCCTAAAAAATGTTAATAAAAATTGTTTCTTAATTATGGCTTTGTTAGTGCATATATATACATATGTATTATGGAATGCATATGATTATTTATTTGCTTTAATGTCTTTATTTTGTGTCTATTTGTTAACGTTTTTATTTTCACACCAATAGCTTTTGGAATTCTGTTATGGGAAATAGCTACTTACGGCATGTCACCTTACCCAGGAGTGGAGTTAACGGATGTGTTCCACATGCTCGAATCTGGTTACCGAATGGAATGCCCACCTGGTTGTCCTGCTCGTATTTATGAGCTTATGAAGGAATGTAAGTTAAAAAACAATTGATAGAATGGTAATCATAAAAATTAATTTTTATCAGATCCATGGATTTCTGGTTTGAGCCAAAACCTGCCCGACTCTGAAGAGTTCAAGAAGAAAGTGGAGGGGTCTCATGTTCCAAGTTTGTTTCCAACTTGAAACCTTTGGGTTTCTGTCTTAATTCTTTCACTCAACTGCTGAGGCCAGCTGTGCACAATTCTCCTCTGCCCTTGCTGCCTATGGTAATGTAAAGGTACCATATGTGTGTTCACTGTACGGCAAATTTGGGCTTTAATTGTACTGATACCAGGTCATGCCATTTTTTTTAATTAATTCATATTCCAGAATTTGGTTCACCATGGATCAGAGATTTGGAATCCTCGAAGAACTATAGGTTCTGTATGACCTGAATGGATAACTCATTTGCCCATTATAGCATTAACATGGGTTCGATTCCAGTAGTACCGTAGAATGGGTGCCATTTTTCTGCCTATCATGGTATAGTGTTTGGTTCCGTGGGTAATAGAGGTTCTAATTCCTTGGAAAACTGTAGGTCCCACCAAGGGTCTTTCAGAGAAAATTCATGGCTCGGGGCAGCTAATATTTTAGAGGCCCTTCAAAATTGACATACATACACGTCCAACATATATTGAGTTACCAAGCATGACCTTAGTTGCCCTTGTGCTCTAAAAGCACATTTTGCTCATGGCTATGTTTGTGTCAGAATAGTATTTCTCGACTTTTATGAGGTCGCGGCCCAGTAAATTCTTTTATGTAAGACTTAGTGCCCGATCTCAACAAATCCACTCGTAAATACCTTTCATTTTTTTTAAAGTTGGCGTATTAAACTAGAGGTTTGAATAATTAATTATGGCATAATCATAAAGAGTATCAGTATACTCCTACTAATACACACTTTTCTGGTATACATCGTTGCTGACCAGTCACTTGTATTTTCGACACAAATGTTATTTCGTCCAGTTGTAAGAACAGAGGATACACTTCACATTATTATAATCAACTTGCAGGTGCTTTTTACAACAGGTCATAGTGAGCGGTACACTCTTTCTTTAATATTAAAAGACCTTGATGTCTTAAAACTCTTGATTATTCATGAATACTCACACATTTAAAAATACATGGCTTGGTCATTGCCTGTTGCTGCACGGGTATTATTTATGCATTCTGTGTCAGCTTACCAGTGCATTCGCGACTGTTATTCTCCTTAGAATATTTCCACAGTAAAATATTTATTTTTAAAAATTGCTTAGAAAACTGAAATGAAGTTCCAGGAGAACCTTTCGTGGCCTGGTAAAATTGATGCCAGATCCCGGTACTGGGCCACAGTCTGATGGTTGAGGAACACTATATTGGAGGATCTTCCCCGAATTTAATCCAGTAGATTTTCCCCAATTTAATGGCAGAGATTTTCTCTAATTTAATGGGGAATATGTTTCCCTAATTTAATGGAAGAGATTTCCCCTAATTTAATGGGGGGATATTTTTCCCTCATTTAATGGAGGAGATTCTCCCTAATTTAATAGAGGAGATTCTCCCTAATTTAATAGGGGATATTTTTCCCTAATTTCGTGGAGGAGGTTGTGTGTGTGTGTGTGTGGGGGGGGGATTAAACATAAGTATTAATTTCTGTTGTGTCCTCTGCATTTTAGATTGATGGGAACGAATTTGAACCAAAAAATTGTGATATGACAAAAAATAATTCCTTTTAAAGCCTTTTCTGTTTGATTGGTAAGAATGCCACTGTGGCATAATAATTAATAATAATTAAATTGAAATTTTTAAATAATGTGATTTGTAGCTAAAGTATTAACACAAATTGTGTTGAATTTATAATAACAAATTTTTTATTTTTTTTACGTAACTGGTAATTTAGATATTGTAGCAAATCATGTAACACAATGTGACTCTCAAAGAATAATGCAGATTGTAACAAAGGGATTGAACTTTATGTTAACGAAGTAAGGGTGAAAAACATCGATTGTGTTTAGTTACTGATGTTTTTGGTAGATAATGGAAAATTCCCATGGAATTTTCCTTTACTTTCTTTTCAAGGTTATGAAAAAATAAATTATTAAATTTGGCAATAACTTTAATTATTATTGTTGCAGAATAGCAAAATATTAAAACTGGACTGCAATTTTTTAAAGGCAAAGTTGATTTGAAAATGGGTAAAAATGCTACGTGTTTTGATTTTTAGAAATTGAGTAGATACTGTGGAACCACAATTATTCATCTCCTGATTTACCATCTTTCTCGCTTCAACACCATCTTCAAGTTAAAGTTCGCACCGCTAGGCTAGCATCGGCACATTTAGACTATAAGTGTCAGTACGGCCTTTCCCACTAAGTCATTCGTGTGCGCATCTCGGCGATAAGTTTATTGTCACGCTAGTGCTAACAATTGTTCGAAAACAATGAGTGAAAAACGTAAGCCTGTTGTGCTCGATTTGTCTAAAAAATTGGAGATCATTAAGTGTCTACGAAAGGGAGAAAATTCAGTTAGCATCTCGCCAATTTATAGCATAGACCGTGCAACTGTAAATGGTATTAAGAGAGATGCCGACAAAATTGAAAGCCATGTTTCCAAGCTTACTTCTGATGGCGATGTAACAGTGAGGAAGACATTGAAAAATTCATCACTTGAACAGCTACACACCGTCGTTTATCAGTGGTTCATTCAAGCATGTTCTCAAGGTATTCCCCTTTCAGATTCAAATAAACTATGTACCTTCAGCAAATTTCACAACGTATTTTTTTTTAATTGTATAATTTTAATAAAAATGTACTATATTGTACTGTAAATTTCCCCGTTTCCGCTTAACCGTCTTTTCAATTATCCGTCAAGGCTCTGGTCCTGTGTCTGACGATAATCAAGGTTTTACTGTACTTTGAAACTTATACAAGGAGTCCTCCTGTAATGTAGTGTTAACACATTTACTAATGTGTCATTTTTCCAGGTGCAATTCCCAACAAATCATCTTCTCTATTTTAAAACGAAATGCACACACAGTTTAATGTGAGTTGGAACGACATTTTACAATTGTTTCCATGGAAAACCAACGTCCACCTTCATCGGAAATTTGCTCAAACTGATTTGTTGCCACTAAATCAAAAACGAAAAAAATATATCCAAGTGTGGCAGACATGTGTGCCATCTATTGAGTGGAGTATAAAGTAAAATGAAAAAGGAATAAATTTGCGATAGATTAAAGAGATGTTTGTAGCAAGCGGGGAAATAATTGTTCTCCCCTGACTTGTTGACTATTGTAGCGGAATTACTGAAGATATGAAAGGCCTCGAAAATATTAAGATCTGAGGGTAAACGGACTTTTTCAATTATTTTTGCATCAACAAAACAGAAACGATGGTTGTGTTTCCATGAGTGTTTTGCAATGGCCAATTTATTAAATTTTTGTTTCTGGATGTAAGATTGGTGCATCGCTCATCTTTTCACATGAAAAAGTACGTTCTCGTTATATCCATAGATTGCACTGCTGCTACTTAAATTTTAGAATGTTCTTCTGTGCGATATGCTTAATTCCTTTCAGTCCTAGCAGAAGTAAGCTTTTCCACTGCATTTCGTTAATGGCTAGTAATACCGACGTTTAGCTGTGAAATAATATGGGATTAAACCACCATTGACTAAAAGTGATGTATGTTGAAGTTTGGTCTTATGTTTTAAATATTAGAGACAAACCTACAAAAATAGTGCGGTACCTATAGTAGTGTGAACACAAAATCATATTAAGGACTAAACTACGGTAAGTATAAAATATAATGATGAACATACCTAATATCCAGGAAAAAAACCCTCTTACACTAATTGCTCACTGTAGTTCAGGGGTTGGTTCCCTAGGTCTTAAGAGGTTTGGCTGCTTTTGAAAAAAAAAAAAAATACTGGTCTCTTCGGTGATGCAGTAGTAATTCATTTGTCTGTTATGCCATTAACCTGAATTCCATTCCTGAGGTATGAAATGTGTGCTGCTTTTCTGCCCACTGTTGTTCAGGGTTTGGTTCCCCTGGCCTGGAAAGCTTGAGGTCCCGGTACAGCATGGCCTTTGCTGTCCTTATGTCATGAAAACAATGAACACTTATAAAATGAAATTAGCATAAAAGAATTAGGTATTTTCTTTAATTAGATATCTTTATTATATTTTTAATTAGATATTTTTATTAGTATTTTAACAGATATGTTATATTCTTTTAATTATATTTTTATTATATTTTAATTAGATATTTTATTATATTTTTAATTAAATATTTTATGTTTTAATTATTTCATTATATTTTAGACATTTTTATAAATATTTTAATTCTATAATTTTATTATTTTAATTGATAATTTTATTATATTTAGAATGGAGGCTTTTAATATATATATTCTCATTATTTTATTTATATTTTTAATTAGGTATTTTGTTAAATTTCTTTCAATTATTTTTTATTATAATTTTAGTTAGATATTTTTATTATATTTTTATTACGTTTTCTCCTTTTGATGACGTATTTTTGTGTTTCTAGGTTGGATATGGGAACCTTCTGAAAGACCAACATTTAAAGATATTCATAATATTCTTGAGAACATGTTTCAAAATTCCGATATTATGGATGGTATGCATTTTTGTATTTTGAAGTAATTTGCAAAGTCATAATTCACAGTTTATGGCATGAAATGTAATTAAAGTTAGTTGCTATACGAATGCATCAGCTGCCCCAGAATTCAATGAGTGATAAGCACACATGCTAGGCAATGTAGCTCTGTACAAAGATTGAAATAGTCCTTGTCGCAGTTAGGTTAGATTATGTACATATTCTTATTGACCATCACATACTGACTTCCAGCAGAGAGGGAAAATACATATCGCACACTGCTCATTATATATATAATATTTTCTTGGCAGCATTGTTAATTGTGGAATAAAATAGACAAACATGACACAGCTATATAACTTACTAAGTCATTAACTGGTGTATAGGAAGAAACATGTCTACCTTCTTCAGAGAAAATACCAGAATGGGAAAGCTAATGTAGAATTACACGACCCCTTGACAGGCACGACTATCTGTCAACTCTAAAAAGGAAACAATTAAAAATTATAAAAGGTTTGAGAAACAGTCTTTTGTAACTTCCATGGAACAAAACATTCATGTAAGAATTGATTACAGCATTTTTCAAGTTTTTCAAGGAAATAAGAAATTTATTAAACTAGAAAATTCTCATCATAGTCGATTAAGAGAATTCTTCTACTTCAATAAATATCAATGCTAATCTTTTCTATCAGACGTTTGGCTTCTTCGACTCCGTCGCTTTGGTCCAAAAAGCCATCGAAGTACCGTCCCGTTAATTGCGAACTTATCCATAGTAACACTTTGTACATTATCGCAAGAAGAGCAATGTCTGATGCTTGTAGCTTAATGGTAAAGCACTTGACCAGTAATTAAGTGATTGTGGGTTCATGTCCCACCAAGGGTCAATAAATAATTTTTTCTTGGCGAGTAAGTCATCATCCAAAATGTGAAATATTTAAAGGAAATGAGATCTGGGGAATATTTGATTTTTTTTAATAAGCTTGGCATTCAAAATGAAAATCATTAGTCTAATTGCCAGTAATGTTTTGCTATTGCTGATTTTTGCAATTCCTGATTCGGGACACAGTTTTAATGCTTTTTTGAGTTCTAGAGTGAAATGCTACCCTTTTGTTTGAACTGCATAGTTCTAACTTTTGTTCCAATCAATAAACTTTTGCTTAGGAAAATCCCTATACAAAATGTCCGGTTTTTCTACACATAAAACACTTTTTCTTTGGAATTGCGTTGAACAGTCTAGGACACAAATTTCTCCGAGTCATGTCCAGATTTTTTTTCACTTACAGCACTCTTTATTCCAGAGGATCCCGATGTTAGCACCCAGGCCGTAAAAACACTACAGTCACTTGTAGGATTCGTTTTGATCCATTGTTCAATTGTACTTAATTTCTCAATTAGATTATTAGTTGTACGTTTTTCACCATCTGAGGATTCCCACACATTTTGGAATTCCCGATATTCTGGACCAACGGTCAGCCAAATTTGACCATGTAACAACTCAATTGGAATTGTTCCAGATTTACGTTGTCTCAGTTCATTGTTCATATCTGAAAAGATTTTCTCAACTTTTGCCACATGAGTAGCGACATTAGAATCCACATCATGTTGTACTTGGAAGATTTGTGTCATCAGAAAATTCAATCACTGAACACTGGATTGTTGATAAACACTAAGAAGTTTGTTCCATATTTCTTCAGCAGAGGTGAAAGTTAAAACAAAATCAGAAACTGATAAACTTAACATACTCACTATCAAAGCGGCGGCCTGTCATGGCACCATGCCGCCATTTTTTCCAGTGTGTCTTTTGACGGGTATGAACATGGTCCATCGACGATAGATGTTAAACCATACTGCACAAAATGCATCTGTATTTGCCATTTTCATTTTAACCAACTACTAGGTCCTTGCAGCTTCTCAATTTGAACCTTGAAGTCAGCCATCTTTTCCTTAAACACAAAAATTCAGACCACTTGAATAATTGCACGTGTTTTCTTTTCAAAGACTATTTCACGATATTTCGCAGTCAGAGAGTGATGAGCCCATAACCTAATAAAGCAGTATCACCAACCAGCAAGATCACACTCGACTCAAGAAAACATACAACTTGTTTCACGCCGATTCTAACATGATCGTTGCCAGAGCAACTTTTTATACTACAGCGTTGCCATCATGAAACTAGAAACCACCTTATTTACTTTAACAAAAGTCACTCGTTAATCACAGGCATGTTGTTCAATTTTCTTTGTTTATCATGGTGTTGTCCACTCAAAATTCCTTTTGGAAGAGCAAACAGTAATCTAGCAATATTACCTGGGTATTTAGAAATGTTTGAGAGAGAATGTTTGTCAGAAAAGTCAGATTTATAGAAGAACAATTCTTGGATTTTGCAACATAATAATGCACCACCACACACATTGACTTTTGTATGTGAATTTTTGATCAACAACTCAACAAATGTCATCGATCAATCATCATATTCGCCAGATATGGCTTCACGTGACATATTTTGTTCCCTAAACTCAAATTACCACCTCGTGGAAAACGTTTTGAGTCCATTGAAGCCACCAAATAAAATTCTAAGAAGGAACTGCTGACCATACTGAAAAGTGTATATAAGAAGTACTTTGTCGAATGGAATATTCATTGGCATAAATGTATGGTGCCTGTTTTGAAGGTGACAAAATATATTTACATGAGTAAACCAATAGTTTGTGTTTCGTTGACAATTCCCAGAATTTATTTGACAGAAGGTATACTTAACGTTACAGCTTGCAGCTCTACATCCGTATAGAAATAATATGTTTACCCATTTGGCCGTTAACCATGTTTGTCTCTATTGTTACTGATATACTTGCTTTTTCTTCTCACAGTAATCTAGGGTTTGGTTCCTTAGACAACAGAAGTTCAGATTCTTTGAAAAAACTGCAGATCCTGACGCAGTATGGTCCTAACTGCTCTCGCATCGTAACACATCAACAATCCCACCTCGAAAAAGTATCCGTTCATGATCAGTAAACAATCAATGCAGTTGTTTCTGAAAGTGGATTTCCTAGCAGATGTGTGAATAATTTAAGAGAAATCTGTATTGGGATGTGAAATTCAGATATGAAATGTTTTTGACGTTTTAAGAATGATTTGCAGAAAGCCCTTCCATGGCACAAAAGTGACACATTTGTCTATCGTGCCATTAACCATGGTGCAGGATGACCTTTGCTATCCTTGCGCCATAAAATACAACCAACCAACCAACCAACCATTAACCGTGATCTGATTATAAGGGTGCTGTAGAATGTGTATACCATTTTTTCTGCTCACTGTGATCCAAGGTTTGGTTCTTTAGACTGAGCTTCCAATACTTTTGAAAACTAGGTCCCCATGCAGCATGACTTTAGCTCTCTTTGGGCCATAAAGCATGAACAATGATTATTGTCTGGAACACCTGGAATTGTCAGGGAATTTGAAATTACCACTAAAGATTAGGGAAAAAGGATATTTTTGGGTCACACCTTGAAAAGTTAGGGAAAAGGGAAATTTTTTTGTCAAATTTGGAAAAATCAGGGAACAGAAATTTTTTGGTCACACCTGGGAAAGTTAGGGTAAAAGAAATTTTTTGGTTAAACCTGGACAAGTCAAGGAAAAGGGATGTTTTTTGGTCAAACCTTGAAAAGTCAGAGAAAAGGGAAATTTTTGGGTAAAACCTGGAAAAGTTAGGGAAAATTCTATTAACTTCCGTTTTGAATAGCTAAGCTTTCCATGATAATGAAGCTTTTTTTCCCCTGCACCTAAAATTCAGTTGGAAGTTGCTTGTGATTGGTCAGGAAATATTGCTGAGAAAGTCTGGGAAGAACCTGGAAAAGTTCGGATTTTTTATTTCTCCAGTATGAGTGGGCACCATGATTAATGTACAGAACAAATTCGTTTTTAGCTTGTAGCTGCTGGTGGTCAGTAAGGCTTAACGTTATTAACCAAATTTGGCTGTCTTAGTTTCGGATAATATATTTCTTAATGTTCCTCTCAAAGCCCTCTTCTAGTGGCCCTGCGGTGGCGCAGTGTGGTAACGCGTTCTCCTATTGCGCGGCTAATCCGGGTTCGACTCCCAGCAGTGCAAAAAGAACGCTTACTCAGAGATCTCATAAAGATCGCACTGCTCACTGTAGTCCGGGGTTTGGTTCCCTAGGCCTTAAGAGGTTCGGATTCCTCGGAAAACAGTAGGTCCCGGCGCAGCATGACCACTGTAGTCTTTGAGCCGTAAAACCACAAAACAAACAAACAAACCTCTTCTAGTGGTCCGTGAATGACCAAATTTTGAGAAACACTGGTCTAGTGTAATGTAGTACTTATGCTTGCTGTATATCTAAAATCTCTGAATCGTGAGACCTAAAATTCTATATTCAGCCACCAGCTCTGTTCCAAATAGAGTAGTGTAATTTTGGGAGAAAATGGTATTACAAGAAAGTGGATCTGTAGTACTCTATGTTATATCCATGTAACAGCATTTGGTCTTCAATTACGATGTGGTTTCGGATTTTTCTCTGCCACCATTCATTTTCTTTCTTACCATAACTGAGGCATTCCAGCATATCCTTCCTAGCTGCTACCCTAGAATGCAAATAGTGGAGCATTTGGTTATTATAATTTGGTTTATCAATAGATGATAATGATATTGAATTTTTAATTTTAATTGTCTTAAAGTAAATGGAATTTGTTTTAACGTGTATCGTAATAACCTTCAAGCTGTACAGTGGCGTAAGGGTAACGTGAGATTGTGTAGAAATTTTGGATTTGAATCTTACCAAGTTCTTCCCCCCTCCCCCTTTTTTTTATTCTGCTTCATACTCCAAGATTTGATTTCATAGGGTTCAAATCCCTCTGAAAACTGTGGATCTCGACGTAGCAACTTATTTGTCCTTGCTGCTCTTCGAAATACAACCAAGCAAACTTCAACCATTATGTGTCGTCTTCTTGGGTGGCCTCCCCCCGAATTCCAGTACATAAGCAGCCCATTGATACAGGCTATATATTGATGACAGGTTGGTTGGCTCTCCCTTTTTTTAGATTTTGCAAACTTGGAAGCAGGGTATGATATTAAATTAGGGTTTGTGCGGGTCTTTGAAAACCTTGAAAAGTTCTTGTATTTTTTATTTTTATTTTTTTGCATTTTCAAGGTCCTTAACAGTCCTTGAAAATGAAAATTATGCTTTAAAAGTCCTGGAAATTACAAACTTACAAAGTTCCAACTTTGTAAAATATATGGTCATACTCCTGCACAAATTTAACGTTTCTGCTCCAAACTGCTCCAAAACTATTAAAGTGCACCATTTTGCACCAAACTCTATTTTTATACCTGTGCCGTGTTTGAGTCAGAACATTTCTTATGTGATAAATGTCCTGGGGGAAAAAAGTTTCTCTTTTGTTCTTTTTATGCAAATCATGAGCTTAAAATTCAGGGTACACATGCACTTTGTGACCAGATAAAGTTATAAGTAAGTTAAAATAAAGTGTATAATCTCTTTAATGAAAAAACCTTCTTGCCTTATCAATATCTGTTTAGAGTCCTTGAAAATTATGTTTTCCTTGAATAGTCCTTGAATTTATTCATCCTTGTACAAACCATAATTACTTAATGGCTCATCCATTCGCACAGACCTTGACAATTTGGCTCAGAATAGTACTCGCTGTCCTTATGCCATACAAATACAATCAATCCAACCAACCATCTTTATAAATGTTCAGAATGCATTTTTTTTTTTAAAGGAATGATTCTAGTAGTCACTTGTAGTAATCGATTCTAGTAGTTTTCCGCTATCAGATCCATAGACTTTGTCTCTTTGACAAAAAGCACAGAATGACTCCCGCTGTTCATGTACCATAAAAATACAACCAACTATCCATCTTTGATAAAGCTAGATGCACCATAGATCACTGGAATGATGTCTCTGCTGCCAAAGAATGGTGGAAACGCAATTGCAATGACCTTAACTCAAGAGCCAAAAATTGGTTATCGATGTTGGACTGGGACCAAGACGGCAAGCGACTCTTTGCCTGCAATGTTGGCCATTTTGCCTCTTAAAATTGGGCTGCCCCCCCCCCAGTGGTTGGCTCCACCTCCTTCCCTTTCCCTGATTGTCCTTGAGGTGAATTTTCTAATTGGATTATCCCAACATATTTTCCATCTAAGATATTGGTCTGCATTTACCACTCCATGCCGAAATTCATTCATTTTACACTCTCATAACTTTTACTTCTGTTTCTACTTTATATTATTTTCGTCTACCGAAGGAAATCTATCACACTTCTTAATTCAAGACTATAAAATGTATGGAGGTGGTATGTAGACAGCGTAGGAACTCCACTTCTGAAGAATCAGTTTGGTTAGTAGTAGTCACTTGTAGGTGCACTATGGCGGAAATTCATTATATATGAATCTGTGCTGCTAGTAACACCAGGGTTCAATTCTTGTGGTACTGTGGAACTCATGCTTATTTTGCAGTCCACTGTAGTCTGAGGTTCGGTTGCCTAGGCAACATAAGTTTGAATTCTTTGGCGAGAACTGTATATATTGATACAACTCGACCGCAGCTGTCTATGTACCGTAGAACACAAATGAGCAGCCTCTTGTAGGTTTGTGAATTTTAGTATGATATTCGATTTTATTGCATTGTCATTACCCCTATTGCTATTATAACTAGCTTAATTTTAATGATTACTATTTTAATTGTAATTATATCAATTATTATATTTATAGTTACTATAAATTATAACTATTTTAATTATAAATACTTTATTGACTGAATAGCTGGCATTTCAGTATCATTTAAATTAAATGGAATTAATTGACCTAATTCTAGTCTCAAGCCTTGAATGGGCAACCTTGCCTCAACATGCTTTGGCTTATTTTTTTCATGTACGCTTACACATTGTTTTCTGAATAAAATGCTCATGTATCGTGTTGCTCATTCGAACGTGTTTATTTAGTTCACACATGTGTATTTTACATGGATCTGTTGTCTTGCAGAGGTTGAAAAGCAGTTGGAGCAAAAACAACCGATGCCTGCATCGAAATCAGCTAGTGGCAATTCGTTTCGCTCCCACAGCAGCAATCAGAAACTTATGCAGACATCAACGACTGAGATGGGTAATAAACATTGAGATATTTTAATTTACTGTGAATATTTCTATTTTTGTTCTTGAAGTTGAGTGGTGCAATTAATTTTATTTAATTAAAGTGGTGCATAATAAATAGCATGTGAATATATGTAATAACTGGTAAAATTTTGTCACTAATCTAGCATCAGCTAACGACAAAATTTCATTAATCATAGCAAGTCCTGGTCAGTTGTTGTATTTTGATATATACTAATATAAGAAATATAAAAACTTGAAGAAGCTTACAAAACATATTTTTGATGGCTATGATTTTGTGAAAACGTCTTGTTTTTTCATGTGTGCATTTATTATGTGTACTGCATTTACATTTTTCTATTGCCCTTACATGAAGATGTCTCTCACAACAAAATTTCCGCAAATAAGTTTCACTAAATTCAAAGTTTCTTAAATTGGGAATTTTCTGTATCTGTAAAACAGTTATTGTTAACTGTTTTTTAGCTCATTTGCTATGCAAACAGTTATTTCACAAGTACTACAGGAACACATTTCATCAGCGTTGTATGAACATTTATGCTCAAGTGATCAAATTTTCATTTCAAGAGAAAAAAAAAAGATTTGAGCAGGTCTGGATCTCTATATGTGAAATTAAATTAACAGATTTACTTGACAACTATAAAGTAGAAAGTGCCTATAGTTGTCAAGCAAAAACTATAGGGTAGAAAGTGCCTTTTAGTGATAATTTTCATTTCAAGATTTAAATTAATGTTTTATTAAGTTGGTAGCGGGATATCATGTGGATAGAAAAAATCATTATACCCCACAAATTGTGAAAACTATCCCAGATGCTGTTTCTGTTAACTACTTTGGGTAATTATGTTATTTCTGAGAAGGGATAAATATCAAAAACACACACACGTTTATGTATATATATTGGGTGATGGCAAAAGTTTTTGCTTGATTTTTATGTATGGCGTAAACTGTATTGCAGGGTGTAGCCCCGGCGTTTTTGATCGGTCATGCTATATGCACTGATTAGAAGACAGTGCTATGTGTCAGTTAGCATCAGAGTGTGTGTTAGTTATAGCATCAGACATCGTTTGGATAAGTCGATTTGCGCCCGAGAGAAAAATTTCAAAATGGAAAACAAAAAAGTACATTTGAGGCATGCAATGCTATATGAGTTTCAGAAAGGCGAGAGTATTGGGACTGCACATAAAACATTCAGAGTGTTTACTTGGGCCATGCTCCTCGCACTCTCTGGACAGTTAAAAAGTGGTTTATCAGATTTTGAAATGGTGATTTCAACTTAGAAAATAAACCCAGAGCTCTGGATGGCCTTTCGGCATTGTGACAACATTTTGTGTGTCTCGGCAGAAAAAAAAAAACCCCCAAGGATTGCAACTGAGGAGATTTCTGAGATGATGAACGTGGATAATTCAACCTCAATTTGTTATTTAAAAAATTTGGATACATTTCCAAGCTTTAAGTATGGGTGCTGCATTTATTGACCGGAAGGAATAAGCTGAAAAGAACGAATGTGTCCATTTCTCTCCTTGCATGTAATGAAAAAGTGTTTTTTTTTTTGGATCAAATGGTAAAAGGTGATGAAAAGTGTGTTCTGTACATCAACTTACAGTGGAAAAAGGACCTAGAGAAAAGCATGGGAAGGTGCAGAACCAGTCGCAAAAGCTGGCCTACATTCAATGAAGGTGTTGCTGTGTGTTCAGTGGGATTGCAGGAGAATTATTCATTTTGAGCTACTCCAACGTGGCAAAACAATTACGGCAGACAAATACTGTGAGTAACTCACTAGACTCTATGCTGCTATTTGAAAAACACCCAGTTTTGGCCAATCGCAAAAGCATCATTTTCCAGCATGATAGTACTAGGCCACACCTCGTGAAACAGACACCGCGAGAAATGGAGGAGTTGCAATGGGAAATTCTGCACCACCCACCATGTTCTCCAGATATTGCTCCTTCAGATTTTCATCTGTTCTGATCTGTGCAGAACAGTTTGAATGGCAAAATTTTTAATTCTGAGGAAGCTGACAAAAACTATCTGACAAACTTTTTTCAAGGAAAACAACTCTTTCTGGAAAAATGGGATCTACAGGCTTGTAGATCTTTGGAAAAAAATTGTGGAGAACAGTGGTGATTATATAATTAATAAAACTGTGTTCTTTAAAATTTAACATATTGGATTTTATTTTTAAATTGGGCACAAACTTTTGCAATCACCTAATATATGAAGATAAAGATATCTTTTCGTTTGTTTAGGTATGATTGATGCTGTGATCCATACAGAGTAGTTGATGGTTTGACTTCTGCTCGAGATGATGCTGTTTTTTCTTTTTTATAGCTCACCAAATTGGTGGGTTGTATTTACAGCTCTAACTTTAGTTTTTTTTTTATAGTTTTTAATGTCTCCCTTTTTTATATCGTTCTATAGGTGGCCGTTCTGTCACGACCAAAAGCCAGTTTACTGTGAAATCTGTATTTGTGCAATTAAAGAGATCTAGCTCTCAAAGCAAGCAAACGAGTATGCATCAGCAAGAAAGTGTTAACTCTTTTCGTGATGTCATGCAGCTAGAATGTTCTAAAGGTGCTGAAGAAATTAAGATTTTTAAGGAAACTCCCAATGGACCTCGAGACAGTTTTGATGAAGTCATCGAACACCAAGATACCCTGGAGTGTAACGGTGGCAGTGGAAGTGGCAATAGCGAATATCCAGGTAACATTCTGCTTGTGCAACACTCACTGCCAGAGAACTTTTCTGGTGATCCCAGTACAGTGGCTGATCAACAGAAAAAACTTAAAAAGGCTCGTACTTATCCTCCTAATGTTCAGCAGAGACCAAAGGACAATCCCACCAGTTGTAACAACAATGTGAACAACAATAATAAGAAGAGTGATGTTAAGAAAGTTCATGTTGCAGCTCTCGAGGTGCAGAACGTTAAGAAGGCTATTAGTCGTTATGGAACTTTACCGAAAGGTGTTCGTATTGGTGCATACTTGGATTCCCTGGAGGAACATGGACTACATACCGGTACCATCTGTCCTCCGGAAACTATCATGGAGGGGGAACTGGATTGTCTGCATGAAATTGCTGATGTTCAGCTAAGCCCTTGTCTTCAAATTGAACAACACAATGAAGTTGTTAGTTCTATTGCTAATGTTAGTCACTTTGAAATTTGCAGCTCTCGGAAAGTCTCTGGACTTGCTTACGAAGTTGAAAATCAGGCTATGAGGAACTCCCATCAGTTCTTCTTGCGACAGAAGTCGGATCTCACTCACAATAAAATGAACGATGTCCTCGATACATTTTCCATTGCTGAAACCAGGCAGCTGAAGACACGAAAGCCAACTTTGTCTGATCGCATATTTTTAACCAAAAAGGCATCTAAAAAGTCGGGCAGTCTTACGTGTATCCGTGAACCAGCAGATATGTTGGGAAATATGTCGAACATCTTCGTTAATCGTTCTACTCATCACTCTTCATGGGAAAATTTTATGTCTAGCAATCTGGAGACTAACAGCAGTCTTGTTTTCGAGTCTGATGTAAAATCGTCAAAGCGAAGTGGGAAGAAGCGGGTTAAGAAGAAGAGCATTGGCACAAAAGAAGGATATTCAAGAAACAGTCCATGCAGTTTGGACTCCTATGATCAGAAAGCGATAGACTGCGACGACATCAAGAAATCTAGTCATTTTGCACCTTCCATTGCAAAAGACCAAAGAATGAGGTTGCCCTCTGGCAACTTACAATTACCAGCCATCCAAGATGTCATCAACAAGTCAGTCATGAGAACCCGGAGCCCAAGAGAAGACAGGTCAGATTCAAATGGTGCCAGTAGTCCATTGCTACAAGTAAACTCATACACCCCTGATGCAGATCCCGTAAACCATCAAATATTTGATGTTATACCTGCACCAGAGGGATTTCAGAACTCTTACGTCAATGAAGAAGAATGTGCGCTTATGAAAGCTGCAGAAGCCAGTCAGAGTAATGCCGCAAATAAAGCTAGTCGTAAATTCGGAAAAGCCAAATCTGCCGTTTCTGCCAAACTGCCATTACCAAATTCCAATAATGATAATTTAAAAAGTATTTTAGAAAATGTTTCTGGTGACGAAAACTTTGGTTCTGCATTGCTTTCAAATTCGGGCAAAGAGAAGAATATGCAGGCATTTGTTGCAGCTGCTGAAGCTAATAGCAAGGAAATAAAACGAGAGAGAAGTCAAAGTGAAGCATTTGTATCAGAACGAGCTAGCATCCTTATTAAAGAAGCAAGTTGCCGAAGACTCAGCTCAGGTAGCATCAACAATTTGAAAAAGCTCTGGGAACGAGAATTAGTTATATATGACAAAGTTACATACTCTGATGGAAAAAGCAGCCCATTTCTGAATTACGAAGATGAAAAAGACATCATGATGTCCAACGAAGTGTCTCCTGATAAGAATGAAAACTCAGGTACTCGCGGACGGGTGCTCTTTGAGAAATGCAAAGATAAAAAAGATTTTTGTTTCTTTCCTCCACCTCCCCCAGCTCTGGATGAAAATACTCCTTCAGAAGAAGTACTCGAACATAAATCGGTTATTCCTCGTGAACCAGATACCAGCCCAGAACTAGGATCCAATCCAGTACATGATACTTCGCAGCTAAAAAATAAGGTTGCATCTCCTCAAAAAGTAGATCTCAAAAAGCATGACAGTCAGTCAAACAGTAACAATGACAATTCAAAATTCAAAAACGAAAAATTAAAGCAATTAAACGGGGAACTGAGCAAGAATTCCATCATCGAGACATTCAAGATTTTGGACGATGCTATTGTCCAATACAAAAAATCTCCACGGAGCAAAAAAGCCAAACTGTCACAAGTGCTTGACCAGACTGACATTTTTTGTTCTGCGTGCTGTGGCCACGCCACTCATTTGCCCCCTCAGGAACAGTTCCGTTTCCGCGACTTGGTTTCACGTCTCGAAAACCAGAAAGGACATCTGCACTCAAGTAACTGTAGTAACAATACCACTACCGATCTAAAGCTCTTATCCGACATGCATGGAACAATCAGAGACCTTGTTGGCATTGTGCAGAGGTGAAATCATCATTTTACATTTTTTGTACGTTGCGGCATGCACATCCGAGTAATCCTAGTATGCGGATTGCCTACTCTCAAGAATTTCATCTAGTCTGCATCAGAACAATGCTTATACATTGTGTTAGTTGATGTTATTCCTAGTGAATTCTGTATATAATGTTATCCTCTCTTTGTTTAATTTTATCAGCTCATGTCTTCAAAGACATCTTTTAAGTTCCATAGGGCACATGCTTTGTAATAGATAAGTCGCTTGTGTTACTTGTCAGTGTTATTTGTAGATAACTGCTCTATAAAGTTCTGCACATTTTAAAGAATTGAGTTTTTCTTTTTTAGCTCATTATCCAATTTGCCGTATCTTATATAAGCCTATTTGGTAAAAATGTAGCATCCACTAATTTTTGGTGCCAGAGACATGCCAAAACCAACTCCACTGGGAATCCAGAGTGGGCATTTTTTAAAATATGCGATGATGAGGAACAAGTAAGACAGGGAATTGGCAAGCATGAAGTGGGGTGATAAAAGAACATTTAGCAGCAGTGTTGGTTATCTTTTCGGGAACATAGTTGCCATTGTGTTGTAATTGGAGATGAAAATCGCCAACTGAACAAAGCACTCAGCGTGATTCTGTCAATTTCTAATAAAGAGACCCTGAGTCATTCACTGATTTGTTCAGATAGCCATTTTGGGATGGGGTGGGGGGATCTCTCTCTCTCATTTCTGATCTTAATTACTTCATTTCTAATGAAGCACGATTCAGACCACGGCTTTTAAAATTGCAGGATTTTATTCAATTCTCAGTAAACTTGATTGTATGTAACCCTACCGTAATAACCTTACGATAGTGTAATGGTAATACCTTCATATATAGCAGGGGTGGCCAACTTCAAGCAGGTTGTAATCTACTATCCAGCATCAAAACCGTAAGTCAACTTCCACACCACCGGGGAGGGGGTCCCTACTTCTTGCCTTTTTAGGCTTTCTTTGTTTTAGTATTTAGTAGGTATGTTATTATATAATGTTATTTTTTGTATTTGACTTCTTAGCTTGTGGCAAAAATAATAAATTGTAGAAGCTTCCACTAAATATGAAAAGTTGGTTGTAAATCATTTATTAAAAGCTCGACCTGGGTTATTAGTGGGATACCTGAGTCTACATTTTGTTCATCATCTGTTGGATGTCAGGAGAGTACTGGGCGAGGGCTAGCTTCAGGGAATCCTGAAGGTGTTTGTCTGTCATGGTGGAACGTTGATTACTCTTCGTCACTTTCAGATATGAAAATGCAGATTCACACAAATATGTTGAACCAAAATATGAGTGTAGAATTTCACTGCATCCTCCCAACGTGGGAATTTTTTTTCTAGACATGAACTTCCGGAATGATTCTTCTCAATGAGTGAGCTTTCAGAAAAATGTCTCCTACTGTGTGCGACAGACTGTCCCTATTTGACAAGGGAAAAAATCCCTCATTATCCCAAAACGCCATGATGCATACCCTCCCCAAGTCTAAAGGTCAAAATATTCCTTTAAAAGGGATAAAATCCTTGCAGAGGAAACAGAAATTCCGACAGACGGGTGGGCACTAGAGATGAGACAGCCTGGGCCCGAAATGGGCTCAGGCTCTGTATTTCATATTATTCTCAGTCTCGGGCCTGCCAGGCTCGTAAGATGGATGCAAATGAATCTGAAAACTGGCTTTTCTATATGGAAGGTTCAGGCTTTGAAAATCAAGCCCGAACGTATCTCTAGTGGGCGACAAACATCCTGTCGCCAATAAAATTTCCTAGCGCCAATAAATAAAAAACGTTTTATGTCAGCAGGTTAAGGAAATAAAAAAAGAAAATGTAATGCAATGTACTAAAATCCATCCCACGATGGACCTGTTGGCTGCCCCTGATATATAGTACTGTTAACGCAGGTTGGATTCTAACGGAAGTGTGGAATATGTGCCTTATTTTTGCCCATCATAGGGTGGGGTTTGTTTTCCTAGACAACGGAGATTCGGATCACTTGGATAATTGCCAAGTCCCAGAATAACCTTAGCTATGCTTGCATCATAAAGCGTATTGTGATTTGGAAGTCACATAAAGCTATCCACCCATCTTAGGTGAATCAAAGTACAGTCGTGAGATGCAAAACAATCCGCAAATATTTTAATCTGCAAACAAAGGAATTTGGATCTAGCGTTGATTTGTCTGATTTTATGTTGAATAAGAATGCAAGCGCAAAGTGTGGTGCTTAAGCAATGACTGAGTAAAGCCTGCATTGGCTCCAGGCAGAAAGGATAGAATGGACCCCTTAAATAAGAAACCCTTTACCACAGAAGTTCTTGAAAAATTAAGTAGGTATCGTTTTAGCATTGCTAGTGAATTTCCAAGCTTTCAATGGAGTCGTCTGATGTTGTAACTTGTCAGAAACTTTAAAGGAAAAATTAAATTGAAATAAAGAAGCATTTAATTATTATCTGCGTATATTCCTTTGGGTTTCTAAAGTGTGCCCATGTCATTGTGTTTATTATCTGCAGTCATACGTAGACTAAATAAAATGGGGGCCCCAAAGGCAGAGATCATAACTTTTATGGAACAGAGGATCTTTACATGGTGTGGTTAATGGTAATCCAACTGAGGATATGCAAATGTGGAAACATACGAAAGTTAGTAGCCTAAAACTAAATAACACTAAAGCTTAGATAATACCAGGCCACTATAGGACATAAAGATCATGTGATTCTACATATAACAAGACCTGCATGTAAATCCAGCACTGCCTGAGGGATACTAAAGTAAGGGAACAAGGTGTTTAAGAAACCAGTAGTTTGATTTTCATTAACGAGGGAACTGACCTTTCAACACTACATAGGGTTCTGAGTTCGATACCAAACTTGCAAACATTATCCTTTTTTTTACCCCCCCCTCTTACAAATGTAAGTTTTGATGCAGCAAGTGAAACCATATCATGGTTCCCATGGTCCTTGAAAAGTCTTTAAATTTCTTTTGCCAAGTCAGGGCCCTTGAAAAGTAATTGAAAACTGCCAAAAATGTGGTTGGTCTTTGAAAAGTCCTTGAATTTTTCTCAAAGCCTTTTTTAAAATTTTGGCAAAAGAAAGAAAGAAAAAAAAAGAAAAATTTCTCCTTATTCTCGGAACAAAGCCAGCAGTGCTTCGGAAACTCTTGGCGCAGTATAGCCCAGATGCTCTTGCGCCATAAAAAAGCCAAACAAACAAACAAACAAACAAAGCTTCGGACACTCTCCCTTCCTCCCTCGCCCCCACTGATTGTGGTTGACACAAGGCATGCAAAAAGGGTAGCTTTTGCTGGCAGTGTGCCGAGTTGAAAAGGAGAAACATAATTAAACACTTTAAATTGAACATTATGCTTACAATGTCTTCATGTTTAATTATGTATATTGCGATTGGCAATGTAAGGTCCTGAAAAAACTATTTTATCTTGAAAAGTCCTTTAATTTCATTGGGACGAAAGAGTGAGAACCATGTATATGCCATAAAAGAAAATCAGAGTGCATATTAATTGAGTAACATTAAAATAAGGGAAATGTAATAGCAGGCAGTTATATCATTAACGGTGAAAGTGACCATTCGCTGATTCATGGTAAATGTGCTATGTTTGAAACCCAATTTTTAGCATTTTCTTTCTCTTTTGTTTTTCTCTTACAACACTTGTTTTGCTGTGGCAGATGAAACTGTTCACCATAAAAAGAAGGCAGACCTTTTATTGAAACATCTGAGGATGGTGTTGAAGATGGAGATCCTCACGTGCAAATTTCTACTGGCCCCTCAAGAATTCATATTTTTTATGGTTTATGGTAAAAACCCGCATTTTGTAGATGGCCTGCGCCTTCCATGTTTGGACGCGACGCTTCAGACTTCTCTTGTTTCTTTGTTATTTTTTACGTCTAGCTTTATGTGTGAAAATTGCTTTGAATTTGGGATCAAAACAACGAAGTTAAATGCAGCCGTGATTGTGGAACATCTGAGGAAAAAATTCGGCAGACAAAACTTTATCTGCAAGTGTATCATGATATGTAGTAAGGAATGGCTGTTTTACAAAGCATCGAAAGTTTTTAAATTTTTATGTGAACTCGCAGTTTTACCATATTTTGAATAACTTTTTACTCGCAGCATTCTATTAAAAGTTTAGAAAATTTTTCTCACGATGCTTTAAAATATAGCGCGAGTTGCGCCGAGATTTTGCGGCATATATTTCGGGATATTTCCCCCTTATGCTTTCGTTATCTACACACGCAGAGGCTTGCAGATTAATTTAAAAGTAAATTTACCTATTAAATAAATTTAATTAATTTACGTAATTTATAATTCTATTCCGTGAAAAAACGCCACCTGGTGCCTGTTTCTAGAATTTAAAAAAAATTGACTTAAAAAACGATTTTAACGTTAATTAACGAGTAATGATATTTTTGATGTATGATTTCGTTCTTGATGCACCACCTATCGGCAAAATTATGAACTTTTTAAACGTGCTTAATTAACTACGGTTGGTCATTTTTTAGTATTTTTCCATCAAAATAGAGGAATTTTGCCCTGATACATTAGCTACTGGCGGGGGTACGAAATTAGCGGTAATTAGTCATATTTTGCCCGTATAAACTTCTATCCAAAGAAATAACACGTTTGCAGTGGAAAGTTTTTGTTTTTTTATTATAGAAGCTAATTTGCGTATTTCAACACTTTTAGCTTCTCAAGAATCTGGAAGAGGTTTCAAAATTACAGAATAAGAAACAAAGAACTTAACATTTATGTAGTTTTACTTTTTCAATGAAACATTTGACTTTTTATTTGTATTGTGCTCATTCATTTGATTAAACTATTTTTTTGTGCACTACAAAACTCATATGAAAACTACTTTTCCTGTACAAAATAGAATGATGGTGTTTATCGTCTACAAAACTGGTGCAAAAAGTTTTTTTTCTCTACAAAACCGATACCGAAAGCCATTTTTCCTGCTACAAAACTGATACAAAAGGTCATTTCTCCTGCTACGAACCTGATACAAATGGTATTGGTGAGAGTGTGATCATTTTGTACGTACATAAACATACGCAGTTGAGTCACATTATCAGGAATATTTTCATGTTGTTTCAAGTGGGGGGGGTACACATATTGCT
>QLNU02015003.1:86392968-86417346 GCA_006491805.2 Dysdera silvatica
CAACTATTGTCTTAACGATGTTTTCATTTGCTTCTGAGAAAAAAAAAATATATAGCTTAAATAATAAGTAGTACTAGATTATGGTTTTACAATTTTACAATGTCCAGCACTCTTATCCTATTTTCATCAATAAGATTAGATTTCTTGATATAATTAGAAATACCTGCAGCCAGAATTTCTATTTCAACCGTGTTTGATATTGTGTTTTGGGCTACCTTTACTTTCCTGGAAAGCGTTTGAAGACAGTCCCGGGATACTGCTGAATTGTTTGCCTCAACAGCAGTTTCATCAATGTCTCCAAAGTTCAGAGAAATGTTGGGAATATCCAGTGGCGCACCCACGTAGGGGGCTCAGGACCCTCCCTTGGGTTAATAAAAAGAAAAATTATTACTCCAACAGACGCTGGTTAATTATTTTATTAAAAAGGGTACTAAAAAAAGGGTAAAATTGA
This sequence comes from Dysdera silvatica, assembly GCA_006491805.2. Taxonomy (NCBI): domain Eukaryota; kingdom Metazoa; phylum Arthropoda; class Arachnida; order Araneae; family Dysderidae; genus Dysdera; species Dysdera silvatica. Next base: position 86,393,420 of record QLNU02015003.1, read on the forward strand.
AAGTGGTGATGTTTCCATCATTTCCCTGATTTCTGGTGATATTTCTGAGACTGCTGTTGAGGCAAGCAACTCAACTGGCCTGGAACTAACTTCAAACGCTTTTCAGGAGGTAAAGGTAGATCAAAACACAATATCAAACACAGTTGAAATAGAAATTCTGACTGCAGATATTTCTAATTATGTCAAGAAATCTAACCTCACTGATGAAGATAGGATAAGAATGCTGGCCATTCTATAATTGTGCAAACATTATCTGCTGTTTCTGATTATTAAGTATCGTGCATTATCGTGCAATCATTAGTAATTTAATAATTACAATGTACACTAAAGACAACCGTAATTGATATGGAGACTGGCCCTTTATTTCCACCAAACATTCCTTGCACCACTGGCCCTCTTAGGAATATTCTGGATGCGCCACTGGGAACATCACTACTTTCATCTTACATTTTTAATAAAATAATTTACCAGTGTCTGTTGGCGTAATAATTTTTCGTTTTGTTAGCCCAAAAGAATGGCTTCGGCCTTCTCGGCACCCTATGTGGGTGCGCCACTAAGTTTGAGCATAAAAGGTGGGTTGCCAGAATATTACATTCGTGGAAATATAAGGGTTTAAAAAAAACATTTTTTGTAAGTCACTTTCTGAGTACAATAATTTAATCTTTTAGCCTCTGCCTTAGGATTAAATGGATATAACAGGGTTTGTATTTATTTTATTTAGCCTAATCGATATATTTATTTAAATTATTAGTAGTCTTTCGTTGTTTTTTTCCTCAGTTTTCTCTGAGACTAAGTAATTTTATTGTTCTCGCCAACTTGGCGTATTCCTGTTGGAGTTCGTTTTTAGTATATATATTATTGCTATGTTTTTGAACGATGCATTTTTAATCCTAGTTACTTAATGATTATGAAGGAAGGAAAAAATAAGTTTAAGTGTAGTGAGGATAGAGAGTTTTAAGTGACTTTATTTATTAAATTTTATTTCATTAAGTGACTTTAACTTAATCAATTATATAAAAGGTTTTATTTATGTAGTAAAACCAATCTACATAAGTGAAACATCATCACTATGAGAGAATGAATTAATAATTAGAGTTTAACTATAAATAGTTAATTATTACCATAGAGTCACAGCAATCAATTAAAGCAAGAGTTTTTGAATTATTGCTGTATATGCGTTGTTTAAATGTGCGTTTCAATGTCGTTTACATCCTTTCTCAAGGCTGTCAAACATTTTAGTGATTATACAAGATACTAAAATGCTACAAAAATAAAAAATAATTGATACTGCTTGACAATTAGTAATGAACTAAAAAGTGCCTTGTTTTAAAATGAGACTGTAAATTTTTTAAAGTAACCGATGAGTAGAATTGGTCAAATAAAATTTTTGAACGGCTAGGTGAGGTTTGAGCCCTCCGTGCTCACTTATATAGGCGCCTATGCCTCCCCACAATTTAAACCCTGATTGTCTATTTTTATAGTTTCAATCTTCTTGTTCTTCCTTTAATGTCTAGGGAACGTTGAACCATTACAAAAGTCTCTATGGGCTTCAATTTTTTTCTGTTAGTCTCAAGACTTCTACCTCACCTTTTATATTCTTTTTTAACTCTGCCTTTTACAGTTTTTCTCCCTGTGGTTTTTGGTTTGCATCTCTCTTTTTTTTTCTTTAGGCGGTGCTATTCCAGGGCTTATTTACAAACGTTCTTAATACTACGTATAAAGGCATTTAATATATTAATACTTTATTTACACAGGTTCTATCAACACACGAATATAATGATATAATCTTTATATTCAATAATATAATCTCTAAATGCTTAGTTTCAGACAAAACTGCTTAGTAGGACCGTTAGATTTATAATATTCATTATATGGCGGATTTTAAATTATATTCCATGTCTAAGTAAAATTCAAAAAATTATAAAATTGCTTCTAAATAATATTAAAACTATTTAACAGTAAAATAAATACTCAATTTACCGACGATTGTCTTCATAATACGCTCTGCTAACTTTAAAGGGGTCAACAAGTGGTCATTAATATTACAATGACCCCTCGTTATGCTTCATTTAGGATGGAAGCATCTACAAGGAGAGCATGAAAGAGTGTCTGAATTCATTTGAGTTTTCAAGAAATATTTTTAAAATAGCAAATATTGGTTAAAAAATCTGAGATGAAGTATGTCTCCTTTAACATATTGTAAAAGCTAAATTTACTTCCATTTGTTGAATGTTTTCGTAACTACCTACTCGATTTCTAACATTTATTGTTTTTTCGTTTCTAAATAATCAAATATGTTTCGTTCAAAACTGATATACGCATATAATATTTATTTAATTTTATCTCTTATAATGTCTCTAATTACATCTAGCATAGCGTGGGTGCGGTTGGTCTTAAAAATATATTTTACCCACTGCTTTAAAAGCGGTCTATATCCGAATCCATTACTAAATTACAAAAACTACACGCCCCTATACGACTGAAGGTATTATTATTTTCTTTACGTCTTAATACATTTTACTGGCGCAGTATAGCCCAGATGCTCTTGCGCCATAAAAATCCAAACAAATAAACAAACATTTTACGGAACAAAGATAATTAACATTTTTTTAGTCTGGAGTTACTTGTTCAGTTTAAACTTCATCCAAAGACACCTGAGAATTATCCATGTACACATACTTAATATGCAAGCTGTGCACAGCAAGAAATTGTTTTTGTAGATCTGCTGTGTTTATATTTGAAATGTCCAATTTTTCTAAGAATTTTTTTTAAGTTCGTTGGAATCCTTCAAAGTGCGCCAACTACCATTAGGATAACTATTATGCGGTTTTTCTAAAATTTATTGATTTTAATTGCTGTGCCATGACACGTAGTGATTTTTTCTAACTTATTAGATTTAATTGCATTGTCGCTTGGTATTGCAGTATTGTAAAGTAACTCTCTTTATCTCCTGTTAATGTAATATCAGGTATATTGTGTTCTAGTTGACTTTGTAAGCGTCGGTATAAAAGAAATTTAAATTCGCTATTTTCAATTACTGTGTTGACTTTATGTTCCAAGTAACTATTAGTCCTTGGATTATTGTATTTTTTAGATTCCAGTGCAACATGGAAGCTACCCCATTTAGTTTATTTTCTGTATCATTTTGAGAAATTTGACTACAGCTTCTTGTTACGTAGTCATCATTTTGTTGCTTTAGTTCACATAGCCCTCATTTGCCACTTTTGAGTTGCGATTGGATTTTGGTTAAGTCATAACATTGATTTGTACTGCCTACTCTTGTTCTGAGGAAAAAAAACCCAGTTTTCTTTTTTTTTTCATTTTCCCGACTGTAGCCAATGCTAGTTTCCCTGAATTTCAACTTTTTCACTCAATACTTTTAAGTTATTGGCCATGAAGGGTGTGCTTTTCTAACTTGGCTGACGATTTTGAAGTTCTCGTAGTTTGTACAATTTTCGGCCTCTGGTATTTTAAAATATTTTTTATAGACACATTCTTCAGCAATTTCTCTTCGATGCTTCTTGAACGATCATTTAAGAGTCACCTTTCTCTTCTTCAATAGTCTTTAATTTGTAAAAGCCCATTCATTCCTTCTCCTTTTGGTAGATATTGTCCGTTTCTTCTTCTTATATATGTATCCTTGCATTTGGTGGTGAAGGCTTGAGATAATAGGTGCCAAGTATTCAAGGCTTCTTTCTGAAAGTTATTTAGATGTATATAATAACTTCCTTACATTTCGACGTCATTTAAAATTGTGGCCTTTTGTTGCTGAGTGAAGATATCAGGTTTTGCCTCAAGTGTTCCCATGCTTCTATGCAAAGTGATTGGTGTTAGGCCTGTGGCTAACATAATTATAGACAAAATGTCGGCCTTTTTCGTATATCATATGCCTTTGATTTCGTATTTGAGGTCTTGCTATTTGGTGAATTTTGTTGTATGTTGTTTATGTTATTATTATTAAATAATTATATTGAATGAGCACCTAAGAGGAAAAGGGCCATATTTTTAGTATAATGCGAAAGTATGGCTGATATATATATATATATTATGTGAGGATTTGAACGCCACTCAAAATATATTTAATTTTATTTGATACTTTTGCAAAAATGTACGTGTGATACCATAATAGACGGATAATATTTTGATAATTTTTTCAAATTATTTGTTCTATAGATATTTTTATTTGTCAGAAGTTTTCGCTATAATTTGATATAAAGTTTTATTGGGTGGTAAGAATTTTTTAAATAATTAAATACCACTGAATTTTTACCGCATGCAATTTGTGGTGCTACCCAAAATTAAAAAAAAAGTAATTTTGTTCATGCATTATATTTAAAGACAGCTCAATAAGAAATGAAACTAAGGGCACAAGGTGATCTCTGAATTTCAACACACTTGTCTCAGTGTAAGCGTTTTGGAATTCGAATGCAGTCCAATCGGCTGAAATTTTAAAACTACACGTACTAGTGTAAAAACCTTGCCACTTGAAAATAAATAAGTGAAAATTAACTTATAAGTTAATGCTAAAATTGAAGTTAATATGATATTGTTATCTTGTTCTTTCTAATGTTTACATCTTAAGACTCTATTGTCTATGGTAAGACTATTATTGTTAGATATATTGCCGCCATATGCATGAATTAATCATAGACACACGTGGCTAAAATCCATGTAGTTGAATTCTGATATTAAAACGTTAATATCGAGAATATATCGTGTGATATTTGGTATTTTTTAGGGCAAAATAGATATTTTTAATATTCTCTATCGCATATAATACAGCTCTGTATCTAAAAAAAAGGTACAAATTTAATAATCTTGATATTAATGTAATTTCTTACGTCATCAGAATCCAAATTCTGCTGCGTAATTACAAGAATAAAGCTAGAAGTACAATATGAATATGTTCAACTAAAGAAACAAGTTTAATATCTGCGTTTTATATTTCAAAAGTTACCAGTTTTCGATAACAAGTATCATCTGAACGTTTTTGGAATGTAATTACCAGCACTCTCTTGAAACATTTACCTAAAAAAGTGCAACGACCTCAATCAAGGAAGGATATTTCTAATTATTCACACCCATGTAATTTGTATTGATCATATGTAATTTAACTATATTCTTTAGTTTATAGTAAGGAATTCTAGTAAGGGCAATGGGGGATTTGTATAAATGTCGTCTGAGGCTTTGGATAAAGGGACAAAAACTCAAAGCAGAGAAGCTAAAAGCCCGGCTTGTTTTCTGGCTGCCATTTTGGCTGGTACAAGGGAGCCTGTGCGGCTTTATTCGATATTTTGTTATCGATCGGTAGTTGGGTAGGAAGAAATGTGTAAAAGAGGAGGGAGGGGGGGGAGATGGGTCGAAAACGACGCGCAGGCGCACTAGACCTCCAGGCAGAAGGTTCGAGTCCCCGGACATAATCGGCCCGTTCACTTCTCCTCCTTCCCTTTCCCCTCTGGTCCCTTTTCCCCTCTTTCCCTGGTTTTCCAGGCTATCTCCAGGTCCTTCCTTCCATCTTCTCCTTATCCTGAAACGTGTGCTAGAGGCAGCCGCCATCGAACCCTTATGGAACTTGCTGTCAGGACGCACAAAGAATGGTCAATCCACCCTATCGTCGCCATTACGACTTGTCCTTCTAATTTCTTCGCCGTTGTCTCCTTTTTCGACTGCCACAAAACATAATCAAGACTTCATCACGACTACTTCTACTTTGTGATTGTGATATCACGACAGCATTATCTTGAAGGTAAGCTTCATTACGTAAATGGAGTAACAGTAATAGAATAGTATTCATTCCTCGGTTATTTATCCTAATCTATTATAAGTTGACGTAGTTTCTTTGTTATCGCTTTATTTTATTTTCGCTGCCATTTCTTGTGGAGGCGGCGGACGCGTTTGAAGATAACCAAAAAAGATAACAAAATTTTCGTTATTTTTGATGTTGTTGGCTCAGCATGCGAAATTAGTTTTTGATGATTGCTTGTTGTTTCTGTATGTCATTGATATGTACGTGTAACATTTTAATTATTTTGTTAATTTTAATATGTTTAGTTTCGAAAATTAAGGAAAGACGCTAATTGATGTTGAACAGGAATTTACATTCATTATCAACAATGATGGTAATTTAAGTCTCACTAAATTATTTGGCATCTCTTTGTGTAAAATTTCATATAAACATCTTTAGAAAATTGCTCATGGTTTGTAATAAAATTGGGTTATATTTAAATCATAAAGAATATGGCTACACGGTTTTAGACTTTACAATGGCATGCATATATTTTATTGTTTTCTTCTTTTTAATTTAGAATTTGAGCCATTGAAATGTACTCTTTTTAATGAATTTTTTCTTTATATATTGATTCCTTTATTGAATGTTGAACGAATGAACGGAGAAATCAGCTGAAAGGCGAATTAAAAAAATACCGTAAAAATGAAGCTTTTACAGTGAACAATTTTAGACTTATTAACATATTAGATTGTAAAGATTATGACTAACAGATTCGTGGAAAAATTATTTTATTTCAAGCGGAATTTCCATGGAATAGTTTCAAAAGGCGTCCTATACACGAGGTGGCAATTTAGTACGCCCTTAGTATATAATATTTATAATATTAGTGCAAGAAAGCTTATTCATACTAACGATGTAAAGGGGAAATGTAAGTTTTTTGTTTACGAGGCTATGACGACATTTATATGGAAGAGGGTAGGAGGATTAGGGGAAAATGGGCGGTGGAAGATCGGTTGTGGGGGTGGAGTGGAAATCCGTCTCCTTCACCAATCGATAAGCTCACAACCGCACAAACACCAAAATGGCGCATCGAGTTTGTGCATGCGTATGTGCGAGTATTCGTGGCGATGGTAGTAGAGGAGTTCTTGCCGATGGTGTCCCTAGCCAGACGGCTAGAGTCTGCTCGCTACAGTATTTGTGTTTTATGACGAGCCCCTGTGATGGTGTTTTCCGGGCCGTGATATCATTAGGACAGTGAGGACAACCACACAGGGGTAACCGACGTTGATTTGCTAAGTATGAAAAAGTATTTAGTAAAGTTGACAATGTTTTCCTGACAATTTAGTGTTTGAGAGGGCGCAATGACTTTTAATATGTTAATATAGTTTTTGGCGAATATATGTACTGTTTAATTGTTTAATGATATGTTTTAACTAGTGTTATTAGGATGTCGGAAGGGTTTGAGTCTTATCGTCTTTTTTAAAACTTGAAGATCTTGATGACGCTGGATATTGGACAGACGAGAGGATATCAGTTGCCTAACTCTCCGTGTTCACTGTTGGCCTGTATGTCTTATTTGTTCAGCATAAGGCACGCGGTGAATGCCAAGAGAAAGGCTTTTCAATGCAGCATCCTCCCTACCATTCTCTTCTTCACAACACCAAGATCATTCAATGGAACGTTCAACTACCCCAAGAATATCCCAAAAGAGAGGAAAAGATCATCTTACATCCCATGAAAGATATTCTTTCTATCGAATCACCAGATTTATGGGTCTAAGATGCAGTGTCTAACAGGTAATGGACCAAGAATGGTAGATCCGAAGGTATTAACAAGTTTTAAGACAAACACGATTTCATGATTTCAATGATCATTCTTTCAACAAATAAATAATCCTTGCATTATTAAAAAATATTTAACGATCTCTTAATAACAATTTCTTTTATCTAAAACCGCAGTCAGAAACTACTTATAAATAACAGAATAAATATTGGGTATGACTTTCATACTTTGAGGAGGCACATTTAAAATATCAAAGGTTTGTGACCTCCTGCCTAGCAAAAAATACATCATTTACTGGTTTATAAATATTTATATATCATTTCAGCGATGTGGCGGTTTTGTGTGACGATTTAGGTAAAACACTAAGATTATATTTTGATATCCGAAAACGGCAATAAGAGAATGAGGTGAAATTTGTGGTAACCCTTAAAAAAAGTAGTCGTAGATAGGAGAAAAGCAGACCTGATGACATCATTCTGAGGAAAAGGGCACATCTCAAAGGAACAAAGATGGCTATTCCTCGCAAGAAATCTTTTGTCACGCGATCTAGCAGTTAAATCGCACGTAACGTTATTCCATTTTGAGAACCCATTTTTCTTTTCTAAACGAAGTAGACAATCTGACTCATCTTCTTGTGAACTAATTTCTCGTTTCTGGTCCAGATATTTTATAAAAAAAATTTATATGTAAATCTAAACTTCCTCTTAAGGCGAAAACCATTTTGAAGAAAAAACGGATCCAAGCAGACATAATTGAAAATATCGCGATTATGTGATATCAGAAGGTAATATAGGTTATGAAATATTACGTATTTTTGACGAAAGTTTCCCAAATCGTAAATAATTTTCCAATGAGAAACAATTAGATTTTGTTAATCATTCTTATTCGTTGCCTAATGGCTTCCGTCAGACTTGCTCTTTAAAATTAAATTCATGTTCTTTTAATCGTAATCCAACTTTATCTGCCAGCCGAGTCATATCCTTATTCTATTTTAGATAATTTTTATTCGCTTATAGTTTGGGAGAATGTACGTATACATTGGGTGTTACTTAGTAAGAGACACGAAATGGGAAATCGATCCATACTCTAATAGTTGTTCTACATTCTGCCCCTGTTCCCATTCCTGACGTAAATGGTTTAAGTGAAATACATCGAGGCTAAAATACTTTTTTATTTCTCTTATCTTTCCAACACCTAGTAGTGGAAACTAATAGCGTTGAAGAAAGTTTTAAATGGGAGATATGGAAGTTTCATAATTACTCAAAAGCTCTATAATAGTTTTAGTGGCTTTACTTCAAATTTCGGGATAATTTAAAAGAGTTATTTAAATTTAAAATGATTTCTGTTATCTCCCACTGATGTATTTCATTTTCCTCAGTAACCAAACTAATGAGTTTATTAGATATATTAAGTTATAAATATCGTTGAAACTAAGCTAGAAAAACAGTTTTTTTAAAGAAACTGATAATTTATACAATATTTCTTTAGTAATAAATATATATATACGGAATGTTTGGGATAAAAATTTTATATTTCACAGGATTTGATCATTGCTATCCAGCAAAACTAACATGGCGGTCAAAAATTCCTGTTGCTAGCAGGATAGCGTTCTCTCAGCGTCTTTCTCCCTCGACCTCCATCGATCGTCCTCCTCCTCCCGGGCATCTTGTTTCCATGGAAACTGTATAGATTTCCTCCTGGTTTTCCTCCTATTCCATCACTGCTGCTGCAACCATTGTCCTCTGCTGTTGCAACTAGGTACCTTCGTTACTGACTTCCCCCATCCGCTTTGTTTCTCCCCTTCCCGGGCCTTCCAAGATCTTTGTCTTTGGAAGGATGTTGTTACCAGGAATATGTTTATATTTAACGCTTACGAGAATGGCTTCTCCATCTTATGCTTGGCCGCTTACAATTTGCTTTTGTTTAAAATTCTCCTAAGTCTTCTCGGTGTGGCTTAATAGCGAAAATTAACAATATGCATAATTGGATCGCACTGGCAATTATTTTACCTTCGGAAATATTCATCTACCCATCCATCAATAAGTATCTACGAAGAATTTTTAGAGTCTTTGAATAACTCCTAACTTACATTAGTCTTGAAAAATGCGCTACAAGAATTTTTTATCAAAGAATATTGATTTTTTTTTATGATAAGTCACTAATAGGACAGCGCCATTTTCAGATTTAAAACAAATAAAATAGTCATGACTGTATTTTTATTTTTGACGCAGATAAAAGCTAGAATATATTGAGACGCCATTACACAGACTTGCTCAAAATGTAATAGGAGAAATCTGATGCACACAAAAAGAAAAATACATAGAAATTATTTCATGCACATTTATGATACCTCAACCATACTCAACATGTTGATTAATGAAAATTAATTACAAATAAACATGAAATTAGTCATCCCTGAGAGAAGTTTAATCCTCCAAATGCCATTCAATCAATTTAACACATTAACGTAAGCTTAATTGGTGATAGTATCCTTCAAATTGTACTTTTGATCAAACTATATTTTTTTTGTTAAATTAAGTTTTAAATTTATAATTGCGTTTTTTACTTCTCAAGCCTTCGTATACAGCCTTTTACAAGACTCTATCCGTTCTACTTAATTTATGGATCATGACATTAATCCATACGGTCATGATCACATCCGTTCTACCGAATTTATGACACAAAACATTAATCTATACAGTCATAATCATTCCACCGAATTTAAGGATAATGACATTAATCCATAAAGTCAGTCATGATCGCACCCATTCTACCGAGTTTATGAACCCTGACATTAATCCTACACTCGGTCATTATCACTCCCGTTCTACCGAATTTATTAATCATGACATTAATCCATACGGTCATGGTGACACCCGTTCTACCAAATTTATGAATCACGACATTAATCCATAGTCAAGATCACACTCGTTCTACCGAATTTATGAACCATGACATTAATCCATATGCTCAGTCATTATTACACCCGTTCTAGCGAATTTATTAATTATGACATTAATCATACGGTCATGATAATACCCGTTCTACCGAATTTATGAATCATGACATTAATCCATAAAGTCAAGATCACACCTGTTCTACCGAATTTATGGCTCATGACATTAAGCCACACACTTGTGATCACACCCGTTTTACTGAACTTATGAACTATGACATTAATCCATACAGTCAGTCATGGTCACACCCGTTTCACCGAATCTATTAATCATGACATTAATCTATACAGTCATGATAACACCCATTCTACCCAATTTATGAATCATGACTTTAATCCATTCAGCCATGCTGATCACACACGTTCTACCGAATTTAAGAATCATGACATTAATCCATACAGTCACGACCATCATGATTTCAAATACAGGTGTGTTACATCGTTGACTTAATGGCCCAATGAACGATATTTCCCATCTATCATGAACGGAAAGACCCTTTCGATAAATCGGTCTTTGAATGATTCGATACCTGTCTGATCCAAACTCTGAAAACAGGAAACAAGAGGATCTAGTATCACATACTTTCAATCGACAATTTCCACTGAGATGAATGGTAATATTTTTTTCGCTTAAGTGTAATTTATTTAAATGAAAATATTCAAACGTATACATTTAAATTTTTATTTGAGTACATGAAACACTGAGTGAAATTCCACTCCTCTCTTAAAAATTTTAAATATTTTATTCCTTTTAGCTCGTTCGCGTCTTATGGCGCAAGGACATTAATTACCATATTGTGTCTGAACACTTGCCAGGGAAGGAATCAAATCCTGGAGCACACAGTAGAAACTCGACCATCCGGGCCTCAGTCATTCGGATCCTCAGTTATCTGGACGCGTGGAGTTCAGATTTTTCTTTTTGAAACAAGCGCCCCCTCCCTCCCGGGTGGAAGGGGAAAGAGGAGAGTGGGAGGGGAACGACTCCCATGATAACGGAAGCCTATTTCACGTGGCAAGTGCCGGATGGTTCGAAGGTTCCTGTTATGTAGTTTAAAATCTTTGCGATGTCATAATTTTTTTTACATATATATAATACGTTTAATATTCATCAATAAAGTTGTCATACCATTTTATTGTGTTTTTTTTCAATTTTTCCTCGTTTTCCGATTTTCTATTTATTTATTTATTTTGTAATTGTATTCGATTACCCGTATTTTTGCTTACTCGGATGTTTCTGGTTCCAATTAGTCGGGATAATCGAGTTTCTACTATATTTCAAACACTGATATCCCTCATTGAGGACATATGCAGTAAGGGATGCCTCCGAATAAGGTACATACCTATTTAAGGGATGATTCCTCTGGCCTCCCGTGTATGTATGTATGAACACGTGTACCTCCGAAGAAGGGACACCTCCGAATAAGGGATACATATATTTAAAGGACGATTTCTCTGGCCTCCAGAACATGCATGTGCTCATGTATCTCTCCAAGGAAGAGACGCCCCCGAATATGGGACATATCTATTTAAGGGACGATTCCTCTGGCCTCTAGCATACGTATGTATCAACACGTGTACCTCTAAAGAAGGGACACCTCCGAATAAGGGATACCTTTATTTAAGGGACGATTCCTCTGGCCTCTAGTACATGATGTATGCATCAACACATGCATCTCTCCGAGGAAGGGACGCCTCCGAATGTTGGAGATCTCTATTTAAGAGACGGTTCCTCTGGCCTCCAGTATATTTATGCATCAATACATGTACCTCCGAATAAGGGACATCTCTATTTAAGATACGTTTCTTCCGGTCTCCAGCATGTGTAGGTATAATTACATGTACCCTGGATAAAGGGACACCTCTATTTAAGGGACAAACTATATGGTCACGTGGTTGTCTCCTATTGGGGGTAATACTGTACTTTATCACTATGCCAAAGTTTAAAGGTTAAATCCAGTTCTTAGTGTGTGGTTAATTATCCTATTTCTTTCTTTGGCTCTTACCGATCGAAATGCATTCTGTCTTGAATGTCCTGGCTTGATTAAAATTTATAGTTTGAGTAAAAATATGGAAGTCGGACTTTAATTTCGTTAATTAAATTATATAAAAGACTTCTTCTTTAATTAAGAAATTTTTATCTTTAATATGTACGTGCCTAAAATATTTTCCATACACATAAAAGCTGGGTTTCAAGTATCTAAACTATACTATGTTTTACGTTGGAATCAAAAGGATTTTCAGTAATACAGAAGTAAAAGAAATCATCACATTAAATGGTAATGCTTGAAACATTGGTTATCTTGTCAAATAGGATCTCTAATTAAAGGATGATCCATTGAAATTATTGTAGAGAAATCAAAGGTGTGCTGGGAAGAGGAATTAAATGATATGGGCATGTTGTTGTATATTAACGATTTTCATTTGTATTATACTCATCTATTGGAGATAAGAAACTGGGAAAATATTTAACATGCCTCAAGCGGGATTCAAACCATCACTTTTGTGATTCTGAACTTACGTTATTGTACCTCCATTTAAACTGATATTTATTTATATATAAATCAGTATGTATGTAAAAATGTTAAAACTAAAAATTTTAAAACCTTATTAATAGGTAAAACAACCCAAAAGTTGCGTCGATCCAATGAGGAAGAACTACACATAGTAACAATAGTTCTTAAAGAGAAAATATATTGTGAAATTTGGTAGGCATGTCTATGACAGAGAATCAGATTTGTATCTAATTTTTTAACCATTCCGACTCGCAAAAGAAAAGTAATTTGACTATGTAATTTAACTGCCAAAGAAATAGGATGACAACCCAAAGATTTCGGGTTAAAATTCGATTTGAGTGAATTTCCTTCCCGGAAGTTGAGCTAGGATGTAGCCGTAATGGGACCGCCATCCTAACAATATACTTTTAATGGCGTGATAGGTTCCTCCTCGTTTTCCTTATATTAAGGTCCGGAGTTTGATTCCTTAGTAATCGATGTTCGAATTCCTAAGAAGATAATGGGTTCTGACTAAGTATGTCCGTGCCTATCCGAATAGCGTAACAATTTAAAAATTATGGGGCTCAATTAGCTCTTTAAAGATCATTATGCGATGAAATATAAGAAAATCATTTGATACAAAATGGGGGATTTAGGCCTCCTAATCCCCCTTTTCTATATCACGGACTTATCCCAAAATACTATTAAATACCAACAAACCTTTCATCTTAGGAGTCCATAAATCAGAAAATAAAGTCAATAGGTCGAATTTTTATCGGAGTGTGTCATAAGTGGACCATGCGCCACCTTCTTTCTCCAGTAGGAAATAGTTTCCTTTGCAAAAAGTGTTTTTTGTCTAATTTTTCAAAAGATCCATAATTTTAATTAAGTCGAGATCTGATTTAACGCTCTCATAATAAAGGTCTTAATGCTAGATTTACAGCGACGAAATTCGTACCACAGGAAAAAAAACCTTCGTGATTAAAAATTTTCATAACCGATACAAAACGTTTTGAACAAAACGTTTTAAGATGTTTTTAAAATGTTTTAAGACGCTGTAATTTACTTTGCATATAAATAATAATAATCATAACACTTTTATTCAAAAACATGTTTACATGAAATGATAACATTTGATTAGAAAACATTGAAACAATTATTTATATTGAGGCAGAAAAACTATTGAAGAATATTATTTTTTCACAAAATAATTATTACAAAAGTATTCCAATGTTTAGGCCAACGGAACAATTAGTAAAGATTGTAGAGGTATAAAAATACATCGCTCACAAGGCCATGCTCCACATTTTTCCAGCGACGGTAATTGCTGATAACAGCTAGCAGGACCTAATAATAACGAAGTCATGTTCTTTACTTTTTTCGACATCATATAATATTTAAAGTATCATGTTTAACATAGTATCCTGGCTTTTTTTACTTGTAAACAACAACGGTATCAAAAAACGTCATCAGTGAATCACGAAATAACGTTCATTAACCAAAGGTAACATAAATAGTTATATATATATATATATATATAACGGTATTGGAACATAATCGACATCAAGGTGAAAGCAAATATGTCAGGGAAGTAGTTGTGATTTCTTATTTTCCCATTTTAAAGTGATCCATTTAGCAATCACAAGGTAATATATTTGAAGACGATAAGGCGATATATCTGACCATGATATACTGATACATCTGACGATACTATATTGATATATCTAAGATGATATCTGAAAGGAAATTTGAAAATTCGGTTTATGAATAACGATACGTTATAAACGTTTAATCTAATATTGATTTTGACATGAATCTAATGAGATTAGACATAATCTCCGATCTAATCTCTTCTTTCAGACCCTAATTCAATTGAGCGTTTGTAGTACGAAATACGACGAAACATCGGACGCCTATGGGGATTCACTGCTATTAAGCGTTTGGAAATCGGAAGTTGTAATTTAATGTGCTGAAGAGATAGTCTGTTCTAATAAGTTTAATGTAATTTAGCTACATCATACAACATACAAAGAGTTAATTAGCTAAATATCACCTGTTTTTTGTTGAAACGGGACAAGCAATTTAGCGCAGTTTTCAAATGACAATAGCAAAATATTTTTAATTACCTCGTCATTAAGGTATAAAAATATTTCATTTAAATTGAACGTAACACAAATGTAGTTATACATAATTATACTTTATTAACTTACATTTAAATATATCTTTGCGCAATGCATTGATCATTTATTCATTAACATATTTATAACATTTTATTCGATTTATTTACAATAATATACAAACTCATATCAACACTGTTACGTAATTAACGATATAGGGTAAAATACAGGGATTATGACAGAAAGGAAAGGAAAGGTCAAATCTTGACTGGATTTTCAAGAAGCAAATCCAGAAGTTATCGAAATCAAATAAATTTTTTCAAGTTAAATAAAAAGGAAGTAGAACAATATCATATTATTATAAATATACAGCAAAATCTAGTTATAATAACCTTTGATACAATGGAACAACTAGACCGTTAGGTAAATTTAAGAGACCTCTCACAAGCTAATGTTTTGAGCTCATTTATCGGTTATAGAGTGAAAATATTTCTGGTACCTTGATTGCTTGTACCACCGAGTTTGTCTGTATATATATGAATTATATTCCCTATTTAATATCATAAAAATTATGAAAAAATCTGAAATTTCTTAGCATGAAACATAAAGGTATCACACCGTTTAATGTCATGAAAATAAAGTATCAATAGCAGTTGCAGCCTATTTGCCAAAAAGTTACAGAAAAGTCATTGAAATTCTGAACAGGCTAAGAAGAGTTGCCCAATGTAGATGTGACCACATTCGGCGCGTATTCGCCAGACACCCATTATTTAAAATTTCAGCTTGCCACTTAAAGTATATTTCAGTTTACTGCTATTTGTTATATGTGATTGCACAGAATTTCTTTATCTGTAAACTGCTATGTAAAAATTTATGCTCTCATAAAATGAGAATATTTATGAAAGTGGTTTCGTGTTATATGTTTACGTTATCCTTCGAATTAGAACCCTTCGAAGATTACCTGAAATGACCTCACCGAAACGTAAGTTAAAATAAATACATAACTCGGCAATTCTTAAAAAACAGATGCATAAAAAAAGTGGAAAAATAGAAGCAGACAAGTAGAAAAATAGAAGCAGACAAGTAGAAAAATAAGCAGAAAAATGGAAAAGCATAAAAAATGTGGCTTTACCATACAAACCTACTTGGGCTAAGAAAATTCAAGAGGATTTGCCGTATGGTGGCGCAGATGTAGGGCATTTGTCTACTGTGAGGAACACTCGGATTCGAAATATTCAACAACAAACATTGGCATATATTTCTATCAACCGGTGTTTTGGGGTTTGATTTCTTATGGGGTCATAGTTCGGATCCTTCGATAAACTCTAGTTCATGGTGAAATATTACCCCCATTTGTTCTTACGCTGCAAAACATGAGAAAACAAAGCGCGTGTGTTTACTTGTCAAGTACAGAGATTTTGGGCAAATACCATAAAGCTATCACTCTGTGCTGGATTATAAACAGAAAAATGTTGCTGAAGTATAACTAATGATTAATTAATTAATTTTAAAATACAGCATTGACCTGATCGGCCTACGCTGGAGGCAGACCTGAACAAAAATGGCAACGCAGAATACGTATAATAAATCAATATTATAATCATAGCAAAATATATTAAACACGTGATAGTTTCTGGACGAATAAAGGCAATGATGAGACACAGGCTATTTTTGGGTCCAGCGCCTTCCTATCTCGGATAGTATTGGGAAAGGAACTGAATTTATAGGTGTCTGATCTGGCATAGATGAGAAGCAATTTGAAGGAATGGTCAAGACCATCAAAAGCGTAAGAGGCGGAAGTGAGTGATTAAGGAATTTATGGGCAATAGGTTGAAGGAGTAGAACGGACCCCTAAAAAACGTAGCTCTCGTGATATTTAGTCAATAAATTATGTTTTTATTTAAAGTTTCTTATCTTTAGCATCCAGGTATATCATTAATGAAAATTTTTCTTATAAACAAACAAGATTAAAATAACAGTTAATTTTAAATAGAACCAGGTCTCCAAAATCGCAGGGATGCTGGGCTTGGGCCTACCTAGCCTATATCTAAATACGACGCTGGAAACGGCTCATTACCCCCAAATCGCATTGGATGCCATTCTATCAAATCAAGCCTGCTGTATTTGTATTGCTACATTTAAGTAGTATGAACTGTCAAAAATTTTGTTTGCGTATTACTATTCCAGGACCGTTAAGACTATGCTGCGCTGGGCCTGCAAGTTTCTGAATTAAGGTTATGCTGCGCCGGGACCTATAAGTTTCCAAATTAAAGTCGTGCTGCGCAGGGGCTACAAGTTTCCGAATTAAGGTCGTACTGCGGGGGTTTAAAATTGAGGTCGTGCTGCGCCGGGGCCACAAGTTACGGAAGAAATGGTCCTGCGATGGCGCAGTCGTTACGCGTTCATTTAGCGTGTCGTTAATCCAGGGTTCGACACAAACAGTGCAAAAAATGCTTGCCGCATAACTACCAAGAGCCCCAGCCCTTAAGAGAGGTTCGTATTCCGCATACATAAAATTCCGGCCATAACTGCATTCAGTAGCGTAGCAACTCAAACATTATGGGGGTCAAGTGGCTTTAACGAAGGTTATGTGATGTGGCTTTACAGCGAAAACGCGTCTCGATGTCTATTGAGTTCTCTGAGAGCCTTTTATTACGCCACCGACTCCATTACCCTACGACGCCGCAGTGGTAACACATTCGTCTATCGGTTCATTAATCCGGACTCCACTCTCAATGGCATCGTGCCATGTTTTTCTGTGCACTGTAGTCTAGGGGTTTTATTCTCTTCACAGCAGCAAAGGCTCGGGTGCCACGGAAGACTCTAAGTCCCTGTTCAGCATGACCTTTGCCATCCTTGCGCCGTAAAAGCGCGAACAAACAGAGCTCAATTTTCCGAGGAACCTGCAAAGTTTTTACTTAGGAAACCAAACCTTGGATTATGAGAGACGAAACAAACGGCAGGCGTCCTGTCATTGAAATTGATTGATTGCGTCTTGTGGCGCAAGGTCATATAAGATCATGCTGAGCTGGGCGTACTGTTCTCCGAGGAACTTGAACCTTTGTCACCTAGGAAATCGAACCCCAGACTACGGTGGGTAGGAAAGCCGACATGCCTTCTATGGCAGCATTCAAACTAAACCAGTGGTACAAGAAAGGGAGAGGTTTGAGCTCCAGTGAGTTTGAAATGCTACATCATTGAACTGAACTAGAGTTATTGGCATGATGGTACAACGTGTTGCACCTATGTTACTCTAAAAATATATTTATCGGTCTTTATATTTAAAATGAAAAATTAACATTAACAATGTCACAAAAAAGCTTTATCAGATTCGATTCCAAAGGTTTCCTTAGAACGCATGCCCTTTTACTGCCCAACATGTTCCGGGGTTCAGGTTCCTCGGAAAACAGCAGGCCCCGCGCTGTATGACCTTAGATGTCCTTGCGTCGTAAAACGCGAACAACCAACCCCAATGACTGAACAATTCAAAATTCGGAATGAATCTGTGGCCCATCATGTTTCTCGCAGTGCATTGCGTAGCTCTAGACAGTGCAAAACACCTTCGTCACACAGATAATATCTGTCCAGATTCATAAGCAAACTCAAATTCGCTCGGGAGGGAACTAAAGTCTCAGTCCTCACTCCGCCATCTTGGGTCTCTATCGAGCACTTCCTCCGGTTACCGGAAAACCATTCTTTCTACATAGTCCAACTCCTCGCAACATCAACACAAGATTCCATTGCCACAGGTTAGGCATATTCTACACCAATGACCTCCTTTCTGAATAGGGAAAAGCAAAAACGCCGCTCTACACACAATGCTCCGAGGGAATAGTTGAAACGGAGGATCACCTCTTTCTACAGTGCAAAGTGTACCCTGTATTAAGAGATGAACCTTCTCATTCTTGTGAGTTGCTTAACCTTCCAGTCTGGCTGCTCAACATCAAGGTCTGTTTCTGCTGCCTTCCTGCTCAACATCAAGGTCCGTTTCTGCTGCCTTCCTGCTCAACATCAAGGTCTTGTTTGAGACTTGCAACTCTCCACAGCTCTAGCTTTCTATTCTTCATGCTGTCCATTGCTTTTTCTCCCGTACGGGTAGCTTTGTTTAGCTTCTGGCTTCTTCCACTGGAATTGTTACTTCTCTCCTATATCACATTGATAAACGTTTGTTGAGAAGTCACATATCCCATCTGCACACACATGAAATTCTGTCAAGGATCTATCTTAGGTTTTTCCCAATGAGTCAGGGTCGCCTAGTGGAGTCCCTGACTCCTTCCTCAAACATTGGACGCCGCCGAATCTACTTCTGGAAATACAGCGCCGCTTTTTCGGCCAACATTTCCAATCAATGTGCAGAAATATGTTTTACAGAAATGCAGTAATTCAATCCAGTTCAAATATTATTTATTAATTCATTAAATATTTAGAATAGTTCGCCAAAAGATAATTAAATTATAACGCAACGTTAAATAAGTTTTGTACTCCATTTTCTCGGCGGAGCCTTCGTGGAACGTGTGCACACGTCTATGGTTAGTTGAAGACTGATTTGATTTTAGAATTCGGAAAACAATTACATATACGGTTGCCAGATTCGGAAATTAAAATTATGTACATTTAGAAAACATGTAAAAGGAAACAATTTGGCATTTTGCCAATTTTAGAAATTGAAATCATTAATTTTGCTTCCCTTGCGTTTCTAAGTGGCAACAGTTAAGAAAGCCTGCGAAGTGAACTAGAAGTTCTATTATGGGAGCCTAGAACTGTACTGTGCCCAAAACAACAACAACATCAATGCAAAACGCGTGTCGATGCACGCAATCCAAAGCAAATCCACGCAAAGCACGCAATCCAAATATCACGCAATCCAAAGTTTGCTTTCCTAAGCAAAAAGGTTTCGAATTCCTCAGAAAATTAATTTGGTTCAGTTTGTATTTTTACGGGGCAAGGTCAGCAAAGGTCATGCTGCGTCGTGACCTAGAATTTCCAGAGGAATCCAAGCCTTTGAGGTAAATCACATCCCGGGCTACGGTAGGCTGAAAATTGATCTGCGTTCCATTATAACACTGAGGGTCGAGTTAACCTGTATGGCATAACCTACACAGCATTACCTTAGCTATCCTTGCGCCGTAAACCGCAAAAATAAAACAGACACTATTATATCAATGAAATTTCTCAGTACCATTGAATAAATTAACATCTCTGATTTTCCAATTTTAAATCTTCAAGAGGAAGATTCAAAGGCTCATGGGAATGCTTGCAATACATGATAAGAAAGAAATTGTCATCTTCTTCGCTAGGAGATTAAAAAATAAAATACATGCCAATTTTTTATTATAAATATTATTATTCCGCATTTGCACAGTCCATCTTGAATTTGACGACCGAGTAGATTCTTTAATATTGGTCCCTTCTTAAGGGCCTGAGATATCAAAGATACTTTTTTAGGATATATATGGGTAGTTACAAGCAAAGCGGCCTTTTGGAGTTGATGCACCATTTTGTCAATTCCTATTGTATTAAGATGATTTTAGAGTTTTAATAGGATTACTCCCAGTGTTCGTATTGCTATTTGGATGACAACTGCTTTTTATTCCATAACTTTTCGACTTTGATTTGCAGAATTTTATTATTATTAGTAGTAATAATAGTATATTTGAGACGTAAAGGGATAGTATGTGAATTGAGAATTGTTTGCCTCTCTTTCAATTGCAATCTACTAATGCCCTTGGTGTGATCTGAAGGGCATTCCATTTTCGTTTAAACCGTTGGTTTTCTAAAAATTTGCAGGAAGTGGAAAGTTAATACATTCCAGTTACTTTCTGGTAAAAGTTCTCATGTGATATATTTTTTATATACTTTGCCAAAGTAGCTTATATTTTGGGCTGAGTCAGTATACGTAATGGAAGTGCAAATTCTCCATACAAAACATACAAAGACTTACAAAGTATAAATTATTGTATTTTCCTGTGCTAAAGTTTGCGAAAACCAGATCATTAACGAAATGAGATACTAGTTTGGAAACTAGATGATATAATTTGTCTTTATTATAAATCCAATCAGCGTAGTGCTACGTCGAATTATCTTGCATATCTGATATGAGTTAGTTTCCGTTCAAGTTACTTTACACGCATGCGCGTATGGTCTATGCCACACTAAAGATATGATATATAGTAAAACCCCTCATTAGTGAACCCTCAATAGGAAAAAAAAATTTGTCCGTAAAACAGAAGCTATCGCGAAAGAGAGGTATAATTCTGAAAGAATTTCTTCCTGGGAATTTTTATCTAACCGTAAAAATGAGGTGATCGAATCCAAGGGGTTTCCGTAAAAAGGGATTTTACGGTACAAAACTGGAGAGTCCCTTAGTAGCTTAGCGGCTACCATAACGCTTTTGAACTGAGTTTGGTTAAATGATTCACTGTGGTACATATGGTAAAATTAAACCAACCACTCGTCTTAGAAAATCTACCAAAACGTAAAATGTTCAAATAATGGTATTCATAAAAAAATTCCCCATGAAAAAACGACAAAAACTCGCCCCTGAGATTTCGTGTGTTGACAATTATTTTGCAGTTCTGTTAGCCATGATAAGGGTGATAATACAACCACATATACGGAGAAACAGAGTGTTGTCCTTGTTGTCGTTGGCCTACTGGTTTCGGCACTCCGGACTCAAAGGAGAGATCCTAGTTCGACTCTAGGATTGGGACGATGACACTTTATCCCCTATACTAAAAAAAGCTCGAGTTTGAGCTTAAACGTGGGTGTCAAGATTATTATTCTTAAAATGTTCATAATTCAAAGTTACGTGTGAGGTTTATTTTTATCTTTAAGCTTTTGAATAGGCGTTAATAGAAGGGAGGGTACTTAGACAACAAGAAAATATCTCTACCCCCCATCAATGGAAACAAAAATTACAAATGAACTATGCATGTATCTAAGCATTAGGAGTAAACATATGGGACTATGGTCTGCCCTAAGCTTTGAGATAAATTATGAAAATGGGGGACATAGTAAACTCGTGTCCAAAATTAAGGTTAGACTCAGTTATTTCAATAGAGGAACTACATATTTTGCTCTTTAACTCTCGACGTGCTTTATTTATAACAAGTCATTTTACCAAAAAAATTAAAGAGTTATAAGTATTTTACGGAATTACAACAAATAAGTGGTTTTTTTTAAGTATCCTATGAAGAAGAATCCACAATCAAAAATGGTACAAAAATTGTAGGTGGAAAACAAAAATTCGCAAAAAATAGATTTAGGATAATATATTTGCTTACATAGACATCAACAACCATTTCCTAAGTTTGCACGTTTGTGTGAAAAAATTTGTTATTCTAAATCATTTTTTTACGAATTTCCATTTTCAATTTTCAATGTTTACATCAATTTTAATCATGGATTCTCTTTCATAGGATGCCTGAAAAAATGTCGATTTTTTGTAATTCTATGAAATGTTTATAGCTCTTTAATTTTCTGTAAAATGATTTTTCTAAATGAAAGGCATTGTCAGTTAAAGAGTAAAATATATACCTCTCTCATTGAATTAAATTGAGTGCAATCTTAATTTTGGACACGAGTTTATTTTTGCGACCCTATGACCCAATGGTCAAATTATAAGTATGTTTTTGATATTGAAACTGAAAACATAAATCTGCATAATTGGCTATATATAAGTTCTGGCAACATTTAGCTAGCCAAAACTGGCTAGATCTAGATGAAATTAGCCAAATCTAGCTACTAGATTACTACCAAATCTAGCCAAATAAAATTTTGATTTTATTTGGCTTTGAGGAGTTCCATCTAGCTAATATTCACATACGGGAAAAGCGCCATCCATGTACGGCCTATCTCGATGACTAAGCAATGAAGGCACTGCCACGTTAAGACAAAGGTCACTGGTTCGATACCAGATTGAGTACGTGGTAAATGTTCTTCTCTCTACCTAAAAATATGGGTTCTATTAAGAACTATATGGAAAAGTGGAGTTTTCAAAACCTTACTTGTACTGACTAACCCTCACACATTCATTTAGTCCCTAATGAGTTTTCTCTTCGATTAAATGTTTTCATTTCACTATCTTTTCTTAATTAGGAACTTAATACGCTCTACAAATTAGAGGCATGAAGGGAATTCAAAAGCGTTAGATTACAAATAATGGAGAACTTACAAAGTTCGTAACCCTGCGCGAAAAAATATTTTTCTGTCTGCATATCTCGCTGTCGAGTTTCATAAAAAGAGTTAAAAGATAGTATCTTGATTCAGAGTTAGCGAGTCGACACAGGAACACTCAGTATACTTTAAATAATTTATTGTGTGTTCGGTGATTTATTTTCCGAATTGCGTATTTTGCGTAACTTTGCTCGTGTCTCCATGACGACAGTTAATAAAACCATGCCACAATCGAATCCATAATAATGAATGAAAGTAATGCCTAATGGTAAGTCAACCCATAAAGTCTAGTAGTAAGGGAAAATGTTCTGTATTTTATAAAATTAAATTTCTTGTATTAAGTCGCCAATGTAACCGGTAGCAAAAGCAATGAGCGAACAGAAAGATATACATTTGTTAAAAATCTTCGCTTGAAACTTCTATAATATATCACTCAAATTTAAGTAGTTTCGTCGAATCTATGTATAACTAGCATGAAGGGACCAGCACTTTTGCTTGTTATATCAGGATCCTAAATAAAAACCGGGAAAAGATATAAATCTGTTATGGGTGAAGGATATATGTCTTATATGATACCATACCAGATGTATGTCTTTTACCCATGACAGACGTTATGGGTGAAGGATATACGTCTTATATGATACCATAACAGATGTATGTCTTTTACCCATGACAGA
>QLNU02015003.1:86417446-86458934 GCA_006491805.2 Dysdera silvatica
GCTGGCCAAGGTAAATATATGAATCAGCAATTTCTAGCTCAGTGTTGTCAACTTGTATTTTTGTTTCCTCTACAAAATTATTGAACATGATCTTAGTTTTTTGTAGGTTCATCTTGAGTCCAACTTCTTCACTTCTAGTTGAGAGCTCTTGTACCATGTCTTGGAGTTCTAATGGGTCCGTTGAAAAAATAACAATGTCATCAGCAAACCGCAGATGATTTAAATATTCACCATTTATTTTTATTCCCTTGTTATTCCAATTTATCAGCTGAAAAATCATCTGTAAAGCTGAAGTAAAAAGTTTTGGAGAAATGGTATCTCCCTGCCTCACACCTTTACCAATTTTGATAGTTTTGGTATCTTTATGTAACCGAAATTTTGCACTTGCATTTTTATACACACGTTTCACCATGTCAATGTACACATCCTCAATGTCTGTTGATCTTAAAGAGTTGATGACTGCTGATGTTTTAATAGAGTCAAAGGCCTTCTCATAGTCAATAAATGCAACACACAATGGAAGTTCATATTCATGTGTTCTTTCAATTAATTCTCTTAATACTTGAATATGGTCCACTGTACTGAATCCACTTCGAAATCCAGCTTGTTCTCTTGGTTGAGCTGCATCTAATTTTTTCTGCAGGCGATGTGTTAGCACTTTTGTGAAGATTTTATAAATAGCAGGTAACAAGCTAATTGGTCGGTAATTTTTCAAATCCTCTTTATCACCTTTTTTATGCAAAAGAATTACTGTTGCAGAATCCCATTGGTTTGGTATGTTACCGCTGTTAAGACATTTGGTAAAGAATTTTGCAAGTATGTCTTCTACATATTCTCCAGCTTCTTTTAGGATATCTAATGTAATACCATCATCGCCAGGGGCTCTTCCTTTCTTCATACTTTTTATTGCAAATGAAACTTCTTCTTTTAAGATTTTAGGAGCTGTTCCTTCGACTATTTCAGTGTCTTCGTTTAATCCACTGTTACTTTCATATAGTTTTTTGTAGAATTCTTCAACTCTTCTAAGTATTTCTTCCCTATTTCTTGTTACGGTGCCATCCTCTCCTTTTAATGCAATGATGTGTTTCTTCCCAACAGATAAACTTCCTTTAACAACCCTAAGGCTCTTGTTATTTTCAATGGCCTTCCTTACTAACTCACAATTGAATTTTCTTATGTCTTCTTTCATGCTTTTGCGCAGAGTTTTACAAAGTTCTATGTACTCAATCCTGGAACTGGTATTTCGATTGTCCACCTTCATATCTCTTCGCCTTTTCATGAGCTGTTTCGTCTTCTCAGATAATTTGCTATTGTGCTTTTTACAGGTTACACCACCAATTTCCCCAGCAGTTTCAACTATTGTCTTAACAATGTTTTCATTTGCTTCTGAGATATCACTTTCATCAATAAGTCCTTCCAGTGCAGAAAAGCGATTTTTTAATTCCAACTTGAATGCCTCGGTATTTTCTTTTAATTTCTTTAAATCCACCCTCTTACTTACTTGTTTCCTAATGAGCTTCTGTCGTTCTAATTTAGTATTTAAGTGCATTTTACATCTCACCATTCGATGATCACTTCCAGTATTAAATCTGTTCAGTACACTGCAATCTTCAATAATTGATTTCTTGTTTGCCAGGATATAGTCAATTTCACTAGTTCCCCCATTTGGGTGTTTCCATGTCCATTTTCTTTGCGGTTTCTTCTTAAAAAATGAATTCATGATGCTAAGGTTTTCAGCTTCTGCAAATTCGATGAGTTGATCGCCACGTTCATTCCTTTCCCCATATCCGTATTTACCAACCGATGTCTCTCCTTGTTCCTGTTGTCCAATTCTTGCATTGAAATCCCCCATGATGAGCTTGATATGTTGTTTCCCTTTGGTGTGTAACTCTTTGATTTCTTCATAAAATTCTTCAACCTCTTCGTCGGTATGGCTTGATGTTGGTGCATATACCTGTACTATTTGAAGTTGGTATCGCTGGGTTAGTTGAACAACGAGCCTCGCTGCTCGATCTGATGTACTTTCAACTTCCAGAAGACAGTCTTTAATTCTTTTGTTGATTAAGAAGCCAACACCACTTGTTCTTCCAGTTTCCGTTCCTCTATAATAAAACAAATGTCCACTTTTAAGTTCCACCAACTCTTCACCTTTTCTTCTAACTTCACTGAGTCCTACAATGTCCCATTTGATCTTGTCAAGTTCTTCTTCCAATTCCTGAAGTTTTGCTTCAGAAGCAAGGGATCGTCCATTAAACGTAGCCAAGGTCAATAACAAACGGCAGCCTGGGCCATTCCAGTGATTCTTAGCACCCCCTGCTTTCATGCCACACTGACCGCTGCCTTGATCAGGAGCACTCCAGCACCTGGAGACTAGGGGCCATGGTTTCTGGTGTGTCAACATAATGGAGGAATTAGCCATAATTTCACCACGCTGGCTAGACGGGTTGGTGAATTAGCCCTCCCCTTCCGCCTTTCTATCCGTGCAGCAAATATTAATTTGCCACATAAATAGAAAGCTCAGCCTGCACCACTTGAAGGCGGGGTAGGACACTAGGTTACTGGCCTGGCCGGTTCCACACATCGTCACATACGTTCAGCGTGTGGGTCTCCTTCCAGTTAGATACCAGCAACCCTTTTGCAGGCCATATATATATATACACTCACTTGTATACACATATTGTATACATATAAACATACAAGAGTTTCTTGTTTTAAAGATTTGTCAAGAATTGCCTCAATTATTTAATTGACTTTATTGCTTCAGCTGCTAATATTAATATAACAAGCAGAGGTTAATTTATTTTAATTAATGCTAAATTCACGAAAGTATTTTTATGTATATTCTGTGGGAATATTCTTTATAGTATATCTGCATAATCTCTGGCATATGCAGGGGGCTGTTTTAACCCCTCATTGGAATGAAATTTTGCATATTTAACATAGGAATATATGAGTTGTAGCTCTGTAACCCCCCATTAAGCCTATAACCCCTTATGAACTTTCTGTTTACGCCGATGTGCACAATCTATCTAGTAAAGCTATATTTATTATATATGTTCAAAACTTTTAAAATCTTGTATTTTTAGAAGTTAAATCTCTAAAGAGACAAAAGTTTTAAAGTAGTTTAAAAATTTCTTTGAAGTTAGGATTATTGACACAGTTTGGGTTTTAATTTTGAAAGAGATTTAAGTTCTATCAGTTAAAAACAAAGTAATCTATTTCAATGATGTTATTCTAATTCACGACTGTTTCCGTATAGTGACGATATTTAGTGATCCCCGTGGATGCCTCATGGAATTTCGCACATCCCTAATAACGTCTTTTTCTGTTTCACAAGTTTTCCTCTGCCCTTCGAAAGTGGTTAATGGGAGGGATAATGTAAGTAAATAGTCTTTAGTGAGAACTCACCCTTTCCTTCAACTTTTCCTGCATGGCTTTAATCCTGGATTCCCTATTTTCCTTGATGGCTTCCATCTTCTGCTCCAGGGTCTCCTTCGTCGTTTGGATGAAGTTGTTGTTGAACTCTTGGCGCTTCTGGCTAGCTTCTTGCAGCTTCTTCTCCTTCTCTGTATACTGACTTACCCTTTGGGCCTCCAGCGTCTGAAAAGTTTAATTTCCACGGTTCTTCACATTATGTAGATGTAAAATTAACTTCAAATATGTTATATTAAGAAACTATATACAAAAACATTTTCAGTGCCACTATTTGTAAACAGACTTTAAACTTATCATTTTTATATTTTATAAAATAGCATTATTACATGCAAATGACATGATATACATGATGATGATGTATTATATTTAATTTCAAAATTAGGGTTTTAATTATCTAAGATATTTTCACCTTGTAAAGATTTTCAATTTAAAATTATCATTCAGTTTGACTGATTTAATATTGTAAACATCCGAGTAATCGGGGGAGGGTTAGAGTAACTAAACCCCTCGTAGAAAATATTTAGCAACCTATAAATTCGCAAATTAAAAATAAATGCCCTGTTCGGAGTAGGGGGTTGCATTAAGCAGGGGATATAACTCCCCCCCAGATCTCGAAACTAGCTAAGCCAATGAGTGTAAAGATAAATAGCAAACTTTCACCATTAGTCTAACGTATAAGAAAAAATTTCCCAACGTCTCGAGAACTGCTGCTCACATTGTCAAGCGAATTGTTGAACATTCAGGACATTCGCACTTTTTCAATACTTCGTTTGAAAGGGAACAAGGCAACAGCAGTTCTCGAAACGTTTCAGAATTTTTTTGTTTAGTTGGATCATTGACGAAATTTTACGAGTTGTGTTAAGCCATGGTCAGTCACTGTATTTTTTTGTTGAAGGTAGTAATTAAATTTCAAAATTTTAGAATTGCTGGCAGGCCATATCTTACGCATCATATATATTTTAATGAAACGTATTGTAAAAATAATAATGAAAATGATAAGAAGCAAATTTGCAAGCCTTTGTTCCCTTCCTTAATTTCCAATTACATATCCAAAAATTACTGTAGTCCGGGGTTTTGGTTCCCTATAGGCCTTAGAGGTTCGGATTCCTCGGAAAACAGTAAGTCCCGGCAACATGACCACTGTAGTCTTTGAGCCGTAAAACCAAAAAGCAAACAACATATCAAAGTGTTGTTTTCTACATAATTTTGATTTTCCTATTAATAAAATAATAAATAAAATAATAAAATAATAAATAAAATAATAAATAAAACCTTGAAATGGTAAATTAATAAATAAAAAAATAAATTAATAAATAAAATAATAAATTCATTTTGTTATATGACTGGGATTTTTAATTGGAACTATTAACTATAAGTGTGAGGAGTACTAAACAGAATTAACTAATAAGAGAGTGAGTGTATGATTTTATAGCTGCGCTAAAATATTTCTCTGCATATTTATCTGCTGAATAGTTGACGAGTTACTTAGAAATCTAAACAAATGAACTCCAACCACATCTAAGAATTAGTGAATAAACTTGTTCCGCTCCAAAAATACTTATTTTGCCAATTTCTATAGCGCTAATTTCTTTTTGAGATAATAGTCTTCGTCATGGTCGGAAGCTATTGTCTGGTACGATGATATAAGAAATATTGCGGAATTAGAAACTATTGTTTCATACAACGATATATTCTGTTATCTAGAACAAATTAAGGAAATTTCCAAATGCAACAATGAAACAAAATACGAATAGAAACAGAAAAGATACAGCCGAGAAAACTTCTGGAAATGTAAGAAACCCCATATTAAAATGTTCATAAGTCTGATACTTTATAGAGTAGAAATAAAGACATCGAGTAAAAGTGCATAGAGATTAGGAATCACCTTTGAAATGTGGTGCTACCAGAGAAAGAAGACAAAATGTTGGATTTCAAGTTGAATAAACAAGTTTTCAAAGGTGAGAACAAAATAATAAAACTGATAAAAGACACCGAGGAAAGAAATTTCTCGAAACTCAAATACAATCCATGGCAAAATGGGCTAATCATAATACTAGGGGTGAAAACCCTATGGAAAACGAGGACCAGGACGAGGATGTTATACTTTCTTTCTACATGATACAAAAATATATGCGTTCCTACCATAGCAGTAAACAACTAATGAAATAATAAAATAATAACAAATGTAGTAATGAAATAATAAAAATGAAGTGATAAAATGATAAAAATGAAGTGGTTAAAATAATAAATAAAATAATAATAAATGAAATAATGAAATAACAAAATATGAAGTACTGCAATATTAATAAACGGAATAATTGCTAAAAGTTGCTGAGTATGGTATTTAGAAATAACGAACACAAGATATTTATATTATTCAATATTCTAATTTTAAATTAATTTTTATTATATGAATTGCTTTGCTAATTTATGTTTAATGAAAGAATGAACTACCTTTCAAGACAAATGAGCCTAGAGCATTCTGTTGTTGTTCAGCTCAGTTTCAACCCCATTAAGTGTGTGTACGTGTTGAAACGTTCCCTGGTTTAAAGGTCACAATAACATTCTGATTCGTCTTAAATGCTACTCAGTAGGTTTGAATCTTAAAATAAGTAATCCACAATTTGAGGTCATAGGTTTATTTTTAAATTAGATTGTCCCATTTAACTAACACATTGACGTGAAGTTTCATAGGGAAATAACAGTCTTAATGAACTTCAAGCATCAGAGTGTTTTTGGATAGGTGTTTCAATCTAATTATGCTAATTAATTCTATGCGCAGCTCTGCTTCAATAAGTGAGTTAGGAGGGCCAATGCGATTAAGAAAATTAAGTATACTTTTGATGTTGTTCAATGGACAAAATACTGGGATATACAGCTTAAGGCTGATGGGTTCGAAACCTGTTTAAGACGTGACTTTACTTTAAGTATGCGACTCCTATGAGATAAAGAGGTTTAATTTAAGTAAAATAAAGACCTTGGGTGTCGAACGAAACTTATTGCGTTAATTAAAAAATAAAATGCAATAAAGAGAAATAAAATTATTAAAATTATTTTTCTAAATTAACGATTTATCAAACAGACACTGAAATTAAATTAACTGAGCTAAATTAATATCTAATTAATTAAAACATTTAAAAATACATTTTTTTGCAATATTTTTATTTTACGTCTAAAAATACGTGTAAATGATAAAAAACTTACAAATATTTTGTATAATAATAATAATGGAAAACAGTTTGAATTATGAATATGAAATGATTATAAATCCAGTGAGGAATAAATCTGGCTTCTGGTATCTTTAATATTTTGCCGATTATATATGGTTATTAATTGCATGCAGTATATTAAACAGAACATGCAGTATATTAAACAAAATGTTTAGTTCAGCTAATTATTTTTATAGGATATCATATGCCCTATCGAAAATGAATATTATAGAAAACACTACAATAAAGTACTGTGGAAAATGTACAATATAATATGACTATTATTGTAAGCGTTTTCATTGTGATTAGGCATTATACTGACAGAAGTAGTATAGGTCAAAGGTCAAATATATTATTTCGACTAAGCAGCCTATTGAATTAAAATATTAAATCGGACACCAATATAAGTAATGAAATCTTGGTAATTATGCTAATCAAAGTGAGGACGGGCATGGTGAGAACTAAGACAAATAATAGAGCTGAAGCACAGTTCGTTAACGTAACAGAATCTAACTTTGATGACCTGTGCGAGTTTTTGTTGAGGTAGTCGATTGTCATGGGAAGTCTGCATTTATAAAAATTACAGGTAATATGTTCTCCACTAGGTATTATATCATTAAATATGCCCAATTTTGCATTAGAATTTTTATATTATTTCATTTTATCACATTTTGCTAAAAAAATATTAAATCTAATTGAAGGAACTAACATAGGGAGAGAGAGAGAGAGAGAGAGAGAGTATATTTGGCCTGAAAAGAACCATTTTTCAGTATCTGCTCTCAGTCCTTTACTAATCACATGAACTATAGTTCAAAAATTAAAAATTCGTGTATTTGAGAGCAGTGTAATACGAAAACAATAGTTAAATAACTATAATAAGGCAAGTTACAGACCAGACAGATTCTGAAATTACAAGTTAAGTCTAAAGAGAATGTTAAAGATGAATTTAAGGGGAGGAATATTTCATCTAAGAGATTAATGCTTTCTCGGTTTTAGTGCTAGAACATTTCTTAGAAATCGCAACGAAAAGCAACGAGGCAAATAATAGGTAAAGGTACTCGGCTAAGACAATCGGCAGACATAATTTTACGTAATGCATGTGAGACGCTTGGCAAGTGAATCTCAAAGTGTTATACAGTGATGTGGGTTTTCCGGAAAATTTTCCAGCACTTCAATTACTAGATATCTAGTGCAATGTGCAAAATCTGTGCAATATTAAGTGTAATATAATATTTATTAAATAAAATGTATTTTATACGCTATATCGCTACTTGGATTGTGATCCTCAGCCCCATATTTACGCACTCAGATTGAAATAACCGTCCTCAGAAAATTTTGGTATAATAATATTGGTTAAATTCGTTATTGTTATTTTTTACTTCTTAATGACTGTAAATTTAACCTGCTACTACGTAATATTTTGGTCAGAACTGTTATGTAGGTAGGGCTTGACAGTTGATAAGATAATGATATAGATAACTTATGTTTTCACTTTTAAAAATGTTGGTTGAATGAATACGCAAATATCATATTATACTTGATACGTAAATAAAACTCAAAAATATGAATTCCCAAACTTATTAATGAAAAAATAAATCATAACATGATATAATGAATTTGCCTTACGCAGTAGGTTCATTTTTTCATATTTTAATTTTATTTATATGTAAGTTATTTAGCAATATTTTGTACATTATTCTTGCGTGCAAAAATAAGCTGTTTTTTGATTCATGTGCCTATCTGCTAGCGTTATTTCAAAGTAGTAAGAGGGTACGAGCCCTTGCGAATATCTAAAAAAAGGTGGGGTGGGGGAGGCGATGCAGCTGAAAATGTTTGGTAACTTTAAATATTTGATGAAATTTAAAATGATTTAGTGAAAATGTAAGATATATTTTAACAGAATGGGAAAAGAAAAGCTAATGTTTAAAAGAGATTCTCTTTTATGCAGTAAGGAGTGGGAGGAATTATGATTATGTTATATATGGCGGATAATATTTTTTTAATTTAACTAATATAGTTTTTTTATGTTTAAACTTTTAAAATTATATACGCTTACGTACACACACACACACAGAGAGAGAGAGAGAGAGAGAGAGAGAGAGAGAGAGAAAGGGAGAAGTTATGACATTTTTTAAAAAGAAAAATTAATTTTTAAAATTTCAAGATTGGAAAATTTTGAGGGTGGAAAATTCTTCGTTTCCGAAAATCTCCCTCACCCCCACAACTCTAGAGTTATATAATACACGTCAAGAATCTAGGGCACAACATTCGCCAAAAAGAAGTACATTCTCACAAGTATTCAAAAAAGCCCCTAAATGAGCATCGCATAATATCCACACTAAGTCTCAACATTGACAAAGAAGCATCTGCCTAAGACAGAAAAATTAAGCTAGAGTAGATCTCATAACCATCTTCAGACACTTCACATCAGCAAAAAAAGTCTTGAATGCTCGTTTACCCACGGAGCCATATTTTCCGAACTGGAAGGATTCATAATTGAGCTATAATTTTACCAAGTAGTAGGAGGAAAAAGAATCACCAAAAATACCATTAGAAAAAATGTTCCCTGGAGAACTACGTGTTTAGCCAATACCACTGGTAAATGTAACCCCTGAAATAATTAAGCACACGTCAGATCGTATACCAATTGAAGAAACACACCACGAATATAATGTAGTTGAATCACTGTATTCAATAGACATCATTAAACGGCAAACACATGATATCAAAAACAAGTTATCAGAATAGGCTTAACGGCAAAAAATTACTTCTAGCAGGCAGGAGAGCCGCAAAATTTTCCGTCAAAGAGAATTTTTGGATTTTTGCCTCACAGCTAAAGAAAAATCACAGTTTGTTATATCTATTCCAAATGGCCGCGTAGGCCTAATAGAGGAGCAATCCCTGCTAACATAAACCCCACAGATATTTCACCAGAAAATAACGCATTTAAAATTTCCGGGAATAGAGAAATAACTAATAAAGCAGTAGTGCACAACCTACCAGACGTAAGTATAGGTGATAAAGTTAGAATGACTACACATATATCGTAGCCATAGCGACGTCTAATGCCAACAATATACATGACAAAAGATATGTATGTGTCAAGAGCTTTTATACATGAAACCCGAAGCATTAAAGACATGAAGAAAAGTTCGACACGGCACCACTATTCCTTTCAAAACCAATGTAAATATCAAATACGTCTCCCAGAAGTATGGAAGCATTATCAAACTGGAAAAATAAATTAAAACATTTAGATTTAATTTTAAAATCCTTTAATTCTACACTCATGCTGGATTGTCGAAAGGTTTCTAGACTTAAAAGTTGCATATACCATATATATATAGTAAAACTTAAGTGAAAATAAGGGTATTAATAATTTTGATAAACTAAGAAAATATTTTCAATTTCATTTTTAAGGTATGTGCTAATGTTTCACAAATATGTTATTGAAATTATTTCATATTCAATATATTTCAGTAATTCAAAGAACATTAAATAATTCTATTTAGTAAAAATAATATAATATTTTAACAATAATAATTTTTATTAAATATTAACAGCAAATAATTTTACCTGATTACTAAAAGCAAATTTACAGCATGTGCCGCTAGGTTGGTTTTTCTTAATTTTCAATGTTTCATTACAGTGTCTGTGGTATAAAAATATTCTTTTTCATTTTTGTATAGCTAAGTTACTAACATAATGACTGCCACAGAAATAAGAGGGAATTTGGTCAGTTGTTTTTAAACATGTTTCTCATAGTTCAGGAGTCTGAAAAAATCTCTTATTTTCTTCATAGCGAATAACTATTGAAAAATGTGTCACAGAAACAAGAGGGAGCTTGGTAAGACATTTTTTTTCCTAAAAACTTTTCCCACAGTGTACAATTCTACGTAATATTTCTTATTTTTTTATTTGGCGAGTTAACTAGTGAAAAACCTGCCATAGACATAAGAGGTGATTTTTATTTTTTTCTGAACATGTTTTGCACAGTCCAGAACGAAACGATAAAGCTAATAAAAAATAACGGAGTGATGTATAGTCAACAAATGACTGATCGTTATAAACGAGTATACTAATGAAAATTAAGATATTATAATGTAATTTCATAATTAGAACAATATGTTAAGAATTCATCATGCAAGCTTTTACGTACAAGTCTTCGTTCTTCAGCAGCTTTGAGTTTTTGTTCGATTTCTTCTACGGACATGTTTTTGGGCGGCGAGCTGATCATTTGATCTTTCTTAGGGATTTCATTGGTTGCTGGCTCTTGAAGCACTAGCTCGTACTTAAGTCCTCCCTTTGCTTTCTCAGCAGCACGAATTTGCTCGTCTGAAAATGAAATCGGCATTGGTTGTGAAACTGATCACGAAACATACTAATTCATAAAATAATCATATGCATTATGAAATGGGGATATACACCTTAAGCTTGCTCTAAAAGAGATTGGAGATATGACGAATGATTTAAAGTGATCTACAAATAATGATATAATAATTAAGATACGAAGGTATCTATCGTTGCATCTATCTATCTATGGGACGCGAAAAAGCTGAATATCTCAGAGATTTCTATATCAACAAAATTAAAAAATGTAGAAATAAAATTGTATACTGATGTTTGGTATAATAGTTAAATTACGACATATTAATGACGTCATGTTATATATCGAATTCTTGCATTTATTAATTGTAAACTAATATTTGTTATTTAAGTGATACATAAAATATATATATCAATTGTTTTGTTTCATGTCTCAATATGTCAATGTATCGGGGCGGTAAAAATCACTCACCATGGTGAATCTATCTTTCAATGTCGTTCTTTCAAAAGAACGCATTCTTTGAGCACATTTTTATTGCTTCGAATTATTCACCCATTCACGGAATGATTATTTTCACTCACAGGATAAAGGCAGAAATGAGAATAATTATTCTTTTTAGTGGATGGGTTACCATGTTTTCTATTGAACGAATTCTGATATTTCATACATTTTATTGGACGATTTATGGTTATCATTCCTTTTATAGGATCCATTATCATTTACATTTTTTTTATTGGATGAATTATCACTCATTATTTTATTTGACGAATTCTCAATCATTCTTTTTATTGAATGAATTCTCAAGCGTTCTTTTTCCTGAATGAATTGTTAATCTTATTAATTTTAAGAAATGTCCATTCCCTCGTTTACCAGCAAAGCTCTATATAAAATATTGCGCAGATAATAAATAATAATAAATTAAATATAACGCAAAGTAATAAAAACAGTTTTTCTTGATATTTTGTGTTTAAAATTTTTTAATATAACAGTATACAACAAATTTAAATAATAGGCAATAAAATGTGATATAAAGGAATGAGAAACATTTATGTTTAAGCGGTAAATATAATTTTGTCACATTTTTACTCGTATATATCACTTTACATTAATTATAAGACGATAAACACTGTACAAATATTAAATAATTGTGAGCCACAAGGTTGTATACGAGTATACTTTTTACATCATACGTGTATACACACACATATCGATTTTGTTTACTTTAAATTACTTATTTTACATTTAATCGTAATTTTTTACCAACCTTGACTCGAAATAAAACACTGTTTATTATCTTGTATTTTATTGGCTAATTTCGCGTACAAGAACTGGGGAGAAAATTTATCCCTTTAGTTATGTAAAAGGGAAAACATTATTAAACATTCACACACTAATGATGAATCAAATTACAAGGTATGGGGTATAAAATAACTAGTTTCCCCACACTCGTAAGTGGCTTTTCCCCATATGATTCATCAGTTACATGAATGGTATGATGCTTTTTGGTTTTGACCGCTGTGTGTGAGTCACACGATCACGTGAGTCACAAACAAAACTAAATAAACAAAAGCATAAGTTTCGTTTTGTTTCAATAGCAATGAAATTACAAGACAAAGGTTGATATTCATTATTAGTAAATGATGCTAAATAATCAGATGAACATATTAGTGTGGAAATGAGTTTTTAATTAATATGAAAATGAAAATATACAATAGACATTTCAGTTCTAAAAAATGGCTACTAATTAACTAATCCTAATTATGTTAAAGGCATAAAAAAGGTAAAAAAGTCAGCAGAGTGTTTACAAAATTGTTGCAATGTATCAGTTGTGCACCTTCAAGGAAATATACCTTCGATAGAGAGAAAAATTACATATGCAATTTGTATTAAATATAATTAATTACATATAGGACAAAGCGCAAGAAGTGAGTAGAAAAAATACAGGTGATAAGAAAATCTTGAAAGCAATCACGCATTATAAGACGGCAGGAACACGGGTGAAAAACGGAAACATGAATAGAAATAGAAACAACTATTTCAGCCTATGTATAGTAGGTGAGAATATAAAGTTTCCAATAGTCTGAAATATGTGAATTTCTCATAGTCGATTTCTCAAGTTTTAAACTGATTAAATATTTTGTGTTTTCGTGCTTTTGTTGCTTTTATTAGGAAGCTTTTATGTATTGGAATAATGATAATGAATAAGATTAAACAAATTTATAGATATTATTGCATAAATTGTGCTAATATTTTGAAGAGTTTGCTGTTTTTAGCTTTGAAAAAAGTTTGATGAATGTTTCAATATAAATGAACCCTACATACGTTTGAGTAAAAGCGAAGAATAGCCATTGTTGTTCTTGCGCCGTATACAGCAGCCAACCAACATTTGAGTTAAGGATTGCTTCTGTAATCTATAGAATGCATCGATGTAATATTATTCGAATTGTTTATTTTTGTATGTCTTTCTATTTTATTTGTTTCTCCAAATAAACGATTCTAGTTTGGAGTAAATCAAGTTTATGGTTTCCATTTCCGACGTGTAGAACCTGAACTACTATTTTAGCTATGGTTTAAGGTTTTGAAAAAATCGGATTAATTTCATGCGATGAATTATATGGAGACGTCCAATCTGCAAAGATAGGAGATATTGGGATTAGGCTTAAGCGGATGAGTCAGAATGGAAAGAGAGAGGGGGAAGGGGAATTATGGCTTGCCGTTAAGGAGAGCTTCAACAGACAGGGGTGGGGTCCGAATTAAACTTGATGCAGTCACGTATAGACCAAATATCAACCCCTATGGGCAGTTGGAAAAAATGGTGAATGAATAGTTTCCCATGATACACTGTGTTTGTGCTGATTGTTCCTTTTAACGATTGAAATCGTAAATTTTTAGCAATTTTTCTGGAATATTATGAATTGATTACAATAAAAGCTGCAAAAATTGTAATAAACAATAAAAAACATACATTTGAGTATTTGAACGATAATTTTTAATTAAATATTTTACCTGCGTAGTATGCAAACATGAATAAATTCCTTTTAAACTAGTATAATCTTGCACACTGTATCTTAATTACAGAGTATTTAGAATGCATATACCAACTATCAACAGCTGATCAAAATTTTAAACCTACCTTAGGCTCCCGTTTTACGTTGGAACATGCAAAATACTGTCTATGCAATAGATTTCGCATTGTAACGTAATAAATTGCATGTTGTAATACAATAATTAGATTGCATGTTGCACTATAATATACGGCCTGTCATAATGTAATAGATATTATGATGCTCTGTGATACATTGCATATTAGGATGCAATATATATTATAATAGCTTCCATGTCACAATGTAGTATGCGGTGTTAATGCAACGCATTATGGTAGTTTAATATCTTAATATCGTATTTACTTGCAATGCTAATTTAAACTTTTAAAATGGTTTAATTTTTTTTTCTACATTTGAAGTAAAAACGTCACTAACGCAATTGTAGTTCATTAAAATCTAAGGAAAAAATGGAGTCATTGTTCACGAGAATGAAAAGGACAATGGCAAGATTTGATTTTAAAAGAATGCATTACGTTGCTAGGAGACAAATCACTCTGTAGTAATACAAGCTTCCATTGCCTAAGAGTTCATGTAGCGTGGAAACATGGTAATGGTATTAAAGCCATTCACATCTACTCTGGGTATTGAGTAATATTTACTTGTGACAGAAAAATGCCCCCCGTCCTTAAAAATGACGAATCTTGAATAAGGAATGAACCACATGAGAGAACGGGAGTGAATAAATAATGGGTATTTTGTTTCCGCAAACGAAAATTGAGTAGAAACTGAAAAAGATATTTATAAGAAATGAAATATCCACAATCGTGCAACACTTGTAATGCCTTTATATTATGAGACGCTTTTGAAATAGCTGAATGTGTATATTATTAGTAATTTATTGCGCAGTTTGAGACATCAATATCCATTCATTTCCAAATGAAATGTATTAATATGTATATTAGTTACTGATCAAAAACATTGAAATTTTCTTTCTCTAAATTCAAGGTTGCCCGGATAGTCAAAAAACCATTTAATATATATATATGGGCATGGATCAAAATCTTCGTATAGATTCTATTTCTCTCTCTTCCACATTTCTCTTCCGTTGTTCCTTTCCATAGATGCCTATATTAAAGTATATAGCACAGCACAGTATTTCACAGCATAGCATAATATGTGTGTGTGTGTGTGTGCCTAGAGAAAAACCTCTCATCAATGGATACTCACTGTACAAAAATTTATCCGTAAAATCTGGGTGACTGCATTTAAGGAGTGTTCCTCAAACGGGGTTTTGTCATGTATGTAAAAGCTGAACAGAAATTCAATTTTGACACCCAAGTTTTTTTATTTACTGCTCAATTGCTTTCCTATTGCAAGTTAGATTTTACTTACGTACTATGCTTACGTTAAAAATATCTGTTCATGCATTAATTACTATATTTATTACTATATTGTCATAGGTTATTAATATAGAATAAACTTATTAATTATTATATATACTCCAATTTCACAACTTTTATTAATGCATTATCTCTACAAGGTTTTGTTCATACAAAAGAAATGACCGTTTCTTTGGAAGTTAGAGAAGGAAAGAAGCTGATTATTCGTTTCAGTCGTAGACGTTTCAATGTTAGCATTTAACATCGTTCTGAGAAAAATATTCCAGAAAATGTGCTAAATTATAAACGTAATCAGGAAAGTCTAAGGAAATTGTATAATTTAATATAGAAATGAACAAAGATGATTGATCAGTAACACAGACGTCTGTAGATGGTATGGTGCAAAAAACGCTCCTGTTTTTTTTAATTCAAAATTCCGTATTTCGACATAAACTATAGGGAGAAAACCGAAGACTGGGACGCAATCTGATTTTTAGATTCCCATCATGATAACAAATAGAAAACGCAACGTATATAAGCGTAGTTGAAATCTTATTCGACAAAATTCGGAAATTTATCAAATAAAATCCCAACTACGCTTATAAATATTGATTTTTCTATTTGTTATTTTCTCTGCGTAGTGCTTCGTCATAATATTAATCATTACTCCTGATGAAGGACTGCTGCTGATGCGTCCGAAAGCTTGAGTGATCTTTTTCATTGCTATTTTACCAGTGTTTAACCTTTTTATGTAATAATATTAATCCCATTGTGGTTTCTAAAATCGGATATCTACCTATCTCACGAATTGTCATTGATACATTATTGATAAGCATTTATCTGCTTTTCCTAATGGTCTTGGGGCATGGCCATCACTTCTGAGCTTACATGACCGTTCAGCTCTCAATAAGCTTGATAGTTCGTGATCTTGAAGTCATGTTGAGTCCTCATTTCAGATGATCCATAGTTCAGGTATCTTAATACTTAAATGATTGTTTGGCTTTTTTATGGCGCAAGAGCATCTGGGCTATACTGCGCCAAGATTAATACTTCAAACAGTATACAAGAAACAAAAGGTGCCTACAGGCACAAATGTCCGCCTAATTAACACCTTTTGACCTTGTTCCATTATCGTAAGGTATGGGATTAGCATTGATTTTTAGTTGGCGAATTAACATACGTACCCATGATCTAATGCCTCAAACCTTGCGTAATCTACTTTTAGCATAGATGCATCTGCACCTCGCTTGTCTCATAATTACCTTCAATGCCCTTGCAACATAAAAAAATAAACAAGGTACTATCTCGTCAACAACTACTATAAACACTATCACTCACAACTTATTCATAGACATGCGGAGCAGTAGTACCTTTCGTTTACCCTTAGGAAACCTCAGTTTGAATTTCGCCAGTACAGAGTACTTGTCTCTTTGTCTACCCACCCGTAGTTTGGGGTTTGTTTTCCCAGACTGGAGACCCGGATCTTTGAAATAACTGTAGATCCTGATGAGGCATAAAAAATATTAAATATTTTTTATAATACACTGGGTTTTGTACGGTATCATTACTCATCTCTGGGTTAAAACATGATTACCGAATGGTATTACCACTTATATATTTTTATAGCTAGCAAAAGCTTATGGGCTTCTTGGCTATGTAGGAATTAGGAGGGTGATTGATTGTATTGCTTGTTTGGTGTTGTGCCTAACTTTGGTGTGTTAAACCCATTAACGGGATCGTTACTAAAAGTACATAGGCGTCACGTTAAGGCATCTTTCGCATCATGCATAGCAAACTAGGTGGAAACATTAAGCGATAAAGGATCGTACCATTGACTATTTTTAGAGATACGAAAGAGCCAAAATAAAAGCCATATAAATGTTGAATAATGCCGATTAAATCTATCCTTTTTGCATAGTTCTCTGCAATGTTAACATTTCCGGTCACAAGCAATTGCGTGCTCTGAAGGTACCTTAATAAAATCAATTGGACACTACATTTGCATATCTTTAGTGTAGCGCAACTGGCTATGAGTACATTGGCACTCATAAAAGAACACTAAACGGACGCCAAAATGAACACCAAAAACTGGTTTCTTTGCCA
Source organism: Dysdera silvatica (assembly GCA_006491805.2). Lineage (NCBI taxonomy): Eukaryota > Metazoa > Arthropoda > Arachnida > Araneae > Dysderidae > Dysdera > Dysdera silvatica. The sequence goes on from QLNU02015003.1 coordinate 86,434,944, forward strand.
ATGATATTTTTTCTCTTTGCAATATATAGTGCATATGATTTTTTTTCCTCAGACATTTGAGTGTCTGTCTTCCATTTAAAGGCCTGTATTAAATATAATTATCATTGGCGTCGCCATACCCGTGGCCGGGAAAAGGGTGGGGCTTCATACCACCACTTTAAATAAGTGTTTATCACATGGCGTTCATTTATATTTTTGGGGGCTATAGTTTTTTCAGTGGGGTGGGGGGGGCGAGCCACCCAAAGCCTCTCCTCGGTAAGGTTAATGGTAACCAGAAGAGTAGTTGGTTGGGTTTAATGGCATTTTACGCCTCAAGTCAGTTAACGCTATTTAAGAGGCTTGATGTGATTCAAATGAGGATTAATGTGATTCAATTGAGGCCTAATGCGATTTTTAAATTATTATATATTTAAAAAAATTTTAGGGTTGTGTGAATCGATTTTAGCCTAGACTTCACGAATTGAACAAGTCATTTGATTTGGGATTTATTAATCTAATTTGAATGCAGATTAATATTTTCTTAGTAACGCAGGACAAATTAATTGTCATAATTATATTGTCATAGTTATATTGTCATAATTATATTGTCATAGTTGTATTGTCATAATTATATTGTCATAGTTATATTGTCATAATTACATTGTCATAGTTATATTGTCATAATTATATTGTCATAGTTATATTGTCATAATTATATTGTCATAGTTATATTGTCATAATTATATTGTCATAATCATATTGACAAACATTTTTGTCAATTATTGCAAATGCATTCGTTTGTCATAATGCTAATACGGATTCTATTTCAATGGTGCAGAAGAAGGCGCGTCGGTTGTTTCTACGCACCGTAGTTCGGGAGTTTAATTTCCTAGGAAATAGGAATGCGGATTCCTCGGAAAACTGCTGGTTTTGAAGCAGAATAATCTTTATTGTTCTTGCTCCATGAGAGTTAAATTTAAAACATTTAAAAGAAAGGACACATTAATTAAAATGCATTGAAATTTGCGCTGTGGGTACTGATTGGTAGTGATTCAGCACCAGAAAGTAAGCGCTACCGTAAATTTACATTTTATAGAGCCTACATTATGGATGAATTTTATCGATTAAGTCATGTAATATCGATTAAATCTATAATGGCATCGATAAACCTATCGGAATGGAACGATTGTTAATCTTAAATCATCGTTTAAGCAATATGGTACATTAACGAAAGGTGTCCATTATTGCGTGAATATGGCTAAATATCCATCGTACTAATTATCGAAAAAGTTACGATTGAATATGTAATTGCAAAAACACGTCACTTTTCTTTTAACTGTAATTGGTCGTGATTCGTTGCAATTGACAATAAAACCCTCCTTAAGGGACATACCCTTCAGATACGGTCAGATTGTTTTTACGGGCAGATAAAAATCTCGTGGCAAGACATTTATTAAAAATAATACCTCCCTTTTACGGCCACCCTCCTCTTATGGAATTTTTTTCTGTCGCCTGAATGTCCATTTTAATGATAGGCATCACTATAGTAACGCGCATACTGTAAAAGGTAAAGGAAATATTCCAGTCGATTATGAAGTCACCATAGTAACAATGTTAGTCAATGTTCGTTTTTCAATGATTTCAGTAAAGAACTATTTTCGTGACATAATTTTTTTGGTTTAATGAACGATTTCAGTTATGCTTATGAAATGCATTAGTCGCCCTTCGGAAAACAAAATAACTTTCTGATTAAAATAATTAAAATTTAAAAATCGTTTCGAAGTGGACAATTATTGCAGTAAAAATATTCATTATCGGACACCCACTGGCAAGAAAAAAATGTTCGTATAAGAGAGGTGGCCGTAAAAGAGGAGTATTATTGCGAAGGGATTTCTTGTCTGGGAATTTTTGTATGACCGTATTTGAGGAGTGTCCGTTTGAGAAGGAATGCTACTATATTTATTAAGCTAGTTATTTTACCATTTTTATCAAACTGCGTTTCATGTTGAAACTAAATCAAATATGAAATAATCGCCAGCTTTAATAAAATTTTAGATTTTTTAACGCTTTTCATCAATTTCCAATCGGTTTCACAGGATTTAAAACAAAGAAGGAAGTATGTAAAAAATTCTTTTCTCTCACGTTCATATTTGTTGCATAAAAACGGTTAAAGATATTAAAAACTTATAGTCATAAATTATAATCAATTAACCGATTGGTCAATTCAATAGATACTGCATAATGCATGAGCTTAGTGGTCTATAATTATATTATTTGTATAACTCTACTTAATATATTCTGCATATAACTAGCTCAAATTATATATATGAAAGGTAATTGACTATATATGTTGCCAATCAATCGAAAGTAATCGACGGAATGCGACAGAAATAGATCGATAATTAGATCAAAGTTCAGTGACTGTCTGACTAGTCCCAGCCGCAGAAGTGGGTGGGTCTATTTCGTCCCCCTTTCTGTGATGATTCTTAAAAACATTAGATTAACTATATTTTAGAAAAAAAGCATTTATGAGTTACTTACTATCGGTCATGGCTGTCCAAGAGATGTCTCAAATTTTTGTTCGTTTTGAGCTGGAGGATTCGGAGTGGAGAAGGCCCAATATATGGATTCCTTTTAGTCTGAGAGCCGGATCGTAATTTACGAATATAAACCACCAGGGGTCGCCACTATTCGAAGCGGAGCAGACAGGTCGGAGTCCTTTCAATCCCAGAACTCTCCATTTTGGCCATTTTTTTATTTGTTTTTCGCCTTTCTGCGGTAAATGCACGAAACAGATGGACACGTGAGTCATTGTTCTGCACGTAATACCGCAGTTCTTTCAGAACATGTATTCAGTTAATGACTTTCAGTGGCGCATTTGGGGAAAAGGTTTTGGAGGTTCAACAAACCCACCAAAAAAAAAATAAAAAATATATATATAAATAATATCATGCCTAATAGGATGGATGTATTTGATTACAAATACTTCGTTTAAAAATTTAAACGTTGTTTTAACCTTGAATAGGGCTCGAAATTTTCATATACTTCTGACATCGGCGATTTAATACGGGCGATGTAGAAGTTGCATTTCAGTGTACTTCTGAAAGGGATTTTCCACAAATTGCAGTTTCACAATTTATCGGACACTCATGTGCTCTAAGTGAACTAATCCAGAATTATGGAAATCAGTAGAAACACCTTTCTTGTCTTATATAATGCGATTTATGTACTATCACTTATTTTTTATGTATGAAATTCAACAAAAAAATGTAATACGAAATTACAATTTGCGTTAAATCCCGTATCACACAACTACTTTCAGAAGTACACTGAGATGCAGCTTACTATATCGCCGATTTTTTTTGGAATTTTTATGATACTCAACTGCGATTTTTATATAAGTCGTCCTATACAGCTGGCTACCGACTTCTGAAAGGAAAGTAATGCTTTTTTTGCGCATGCGCAGTTAAAAAATATTTTCTATAAATTCTCATATCTCATTGAATATTTCATGCATTGATTTGCAGTATAATGAATCCCTTGTAGCTTTTCAAGTCTTGGGCATATTTCGTAAAATTTGGTTAAAAACTCAGAATGTTATACGCAAAAAACCTGCGAAAAGAAAAGAAATGGAAGGTTTCAAAGAAATCGGCTTATCTTTGTGGATGTACTTCCTATTCTTACGAAAATGCACAAAAGTATGGCAAATAGCAAGAAAAATCATTTCATATAGTTAGTCGATCATTTCCAGTTTTTTATGACAATAAAAACAACAGGGTGATCAAAAATATTTTTCTTCAATTTGTTGATAGTCCCTTAAACACATTTATCAAAGATTATTCACTGAAAAGGTTGTCCAAACATGTTATTTCCATTGCCGAAGTTGAAGAACAACTCATCTAGTATTTCTCAAGAAATTCTAAAAAATGTCTGCAATCGAAATTGTCCCATAACTTTTGGCTATACAGTGTATTTGGATACCATAATTTATCATTTATTTGAATAGATTAATATTATTTATTAATATTATTATTATTAATGTTAATTTACATTTATTTTGACACTATACTTTATTATTCATCATACTATCCTAGGGTTCTCTATTCTATAAAAGTTACGAATTTGGAGTTGCAAGAATTGAAACGATCGATCGATCGTTCCATCAATCAATCAATCAATTAGTCAATCAATCAAAGGGCTTTATATTTCTACTTAATATTTTCTTTTAAATTTCTGACAATCTAGAGGCCCTGTAGTGATAATGCATTCACCAAGCATGCAGTTAACCCGGGTTCGATTCCCAGTGGTGCTAAATTTGAACGCTTATCGAAAAATTGTTCATTGTAGACCGGAGGTTGGTTCCTTAGGCTTTGAGAGGTTCAGGTTCCTCTGAAAGCTGTAAGTCTTGGTGTAGAATGACTTATTGTTCTTGCGCTGTAAAGCAAACGGCTGACAATTTACTCTAAATAGCTTCACTGCAATCTTGGAATTTCACTTGAAACGCCAAAATTCCATGTTTTTTAAAATTTTACCGAAACTGTTAGATGGGCCATGTTCTTTATGGGAGCTCCATTCCCTCCTTCCTTCCCAGGGCCACCACAAAGCCTTAATTTGGCATTGACCCCGCATTTATTTTTCATTATTTTTGGAAGAGCCTCGCTTCCAAATATTTTGTTTTATTTTGGCCCAAAGCAATTAAAAATTTATGGGAGGGGGAGGGGCTTAAACAGCCTCAAAAAATCAAATGATTCTTCATCACAAAGAATTATGCACTTTATTATCTTAGGGGGTTTGAGCCCCCTGCCCCCCTCTTTTCTACGCCGTTGGTGAAGACACCTAGGCACCTTGGAGTTGGAGCTTCTCTTCAGACTGACATCATGTTGCTGATTACATTAGTTTCTGATTACATGTTGCTGATTCCACATAATACTCATTTAATCGGCAGTGCTTTATTGATCGTCGCTCCAATCGAGGTCCTTCCATCGACTCGATCGAAACTATCGGACTCGCTCAACGATCGAAGCATTGAAAGGGCCTGTTCGATTGTCTCCTAAAGTGCACAATACCAAAAGAGCTTCCAAGGAAGGTCGGGGTAACTTGCTTCAGACTTACGACAGCACGTGACTACCTACAACGACATCTCAATCGAATTAACCTGACTACTTTCAGCAACATGCCCTTTGTGTGAAGTTGACAATGTCAGGGAACTACCTTCTTTCATGCCCAAGTCTACACAATACTGTAAACGATAATTTTGCGGAAAATCTTTATTGTGTTTTTTTTAACCTGTCAAACCGATATTGGGCCGTTAGAACGCTAAAGGCCGAAAGGGCAAAAATGGCGTTGGAACAGGCATAACCTGAAGGGGGCAAGGGTGAACTCCCCTCCTATTTTTTTTTAGAAAAGAGGCAAAATTGTACTTTTTACTACACTATTTTGGGTTTTTTGTTTTTTGCCACCCCCCAGTTTATACTACGTTTAACCCCCAAGTTACACCTATAAAAACTATAAAGTTAATTATAAATTGAAAAGAATAAATTATTGTAATATATAATTTTAATGCAATAAATACCTTTATTTCTTATTTCTTATTATTATTTATTATTTTATACTTATATTTTTTCATTTTTCATTTGTTGCTTCAATGCTATGCTTTAGTTAGGTTTTAAAGCTCAAGATTTTAACTGAGTTAAGCGTTAAGATTACTCAAAACGGTACTGTGACAATAAATAGTTTCTTTATCGTGCAGTTATTCCGGAGTTGATTCCAGTGGTACCGTAGAACGTGGACCCTTTCCCTCTCCACGATCTGGGGTTTGGTTCTTTCAGATAAGGAGTACAGATAGAGCCGTTTCTAAGTATTTTGCCCACTTAGGCGAGAATTGAAAAATGTCGTCCCCAACTCTTTTACTACCATTACTCTTTCGACTAGATCTCCCTCTCTACCACCACCAACATCCAGCGGTTCAACAACGTAAATGTTCTATTATGCTTTTAATCATTAAACCCGTTAATTATATTTATATTTTAGACTTATATTAGTTATTTTGTAATATTAGAATATTGTGAATAGTAAAACAATTGCTACATGTTATAATTGTTTAATTTCAACATTTTATATTTTTGAAAATTGTAATATTGACGGAGTAATATTTCAAAACACAACGTTGTATTATCAGAGCTAGACAGCTTAAATGCATTAAATATAGAAGAACTTGTGTGGAAAATTAAACAATGAAACACATCAAACATTTTCACATTCGTCAAAGTAAAGACTTATTAACTAATTGTTTCGTATGCTTTTGAAAACAATTCAATGCCTTACATTTTTCTTCTCATTTGCTCAATTTTTTCTTTGTTTGATTTAAAATTCATTTTTACGCAATTTTGCCACCTACTCTGGTCTAATGGTAGAACCGGTCCCGAGTTCAGATTTATTGGAAAATTATAATTTCCGGACCAGCATATGATGATCTCATTGACTTTACGCCATAAAGATTCAATCAACCAATCATCCTTCCGCTATAAAACATAAACAAGGGCAATCGGCTTATTCAAGGGTGATCATTTCATTACGGGAACCTAAGAAGTGACCACTAAGCCACATCATGCCAGCACATGCATTAGAACGCTGCAATCATAAACATTAATCCGAATACTTCGCTAATCCTAACTGACTATAGAAATTTTTCGAATCAGCGGGGTCTTACGGCACAAATACCTTTCATATTATTTTAATAAGGCCTGAATCTGCCTTCGGGGTCTCGTTACCGGAGATAGAATCGATAAAAGTTGGTGTGGTTGAAACTTCCGAATTTAAATCTTATTGAGAGTGGTACGGTCTGCTTGAGAAGTGAAGCAGTGGATTGTGCAACAGCAGTTGAACCTCAATGATGACTATTTTTTATGACTTACATCTTTCCACACACGTATACATATACCAACATCGATTGAAAAAGTAGCATTTTATGATAAGCTAAGACGTTTCCGGGAAAGCGAAACTTCGATATTTTATATTTAGATGGTTGTTTTCATTAAAGCAAAGGTAATTGACGGCAGCAGCAACATGCCGTTGTAAGTTACCCGTTAAAATCAATATGTAGGGCCTGTCCTAAAAGTAAGGAAACTGAGTACAGAAAACACACTATATTTGGTAAAATCTTTCAATACACCCAGTATTCTTCAAAATAAGAACCTTAAGCATCGACACACCTAGTCATGTGAGTTTGCAGGCATCTCGGAAATATTCTTCAGGAATCCCGTTCATCACCGTCGTCATAGCCCTTTGGATGTCTTCCACAGTGTCTTTTCAACCAGCTTTTTATTCTTGGAAACAGGAGGAAGTCACACGGAGAGCGGCGGGGGATATATAGCAGCTAGGAAAGCGTGGTTATTCCTTTTCAGTTCAAAAACTCTCTCGCAGCGAGCAACGTGTGCGACGGAGCATTGTCCTGGTGCAGAATCAATGATATCGCGATCTCTGGACAGATACGTTGGACGCGTTTCTGCAGTCTCTGTACGACATCTATATATAAATTTGCATTTACCGTCTTCTCAGGGGTGGGGTGGGACAAATTCTTTGTGGACGATATGCTTGCAGTCATGGAGTGCGATCAACATGAATTTCACTTTGGATTTCGATATCAACTCCTCCTCCTTCGGACGGGGCGATTCACTGGTGTGCTACTTGGAACTCTGTCTTTTCGTTTCCGGGTCATACTGAAACACCCACGCTTTATCTACAGTAATAACTTCGTTAGAAAGTTTCGATTACGTTTGACTCGTTGCACAATTCGACAGAAACAGTCATTCGTGTCCCCATTTGTACAGAGTTCAAAACTGTTGACACAAGTTTTGCGCACACCTCGCGCATTTGCGAATTTTCAGTTACAATTTCATGAACTTGTGTTTTCGCAATCCCTAACTTTTCTGCAATCATGCGGGCGCTTAAACGCCGATCAGTGTTCAATGAAGCACGCACACTATCAACATTAGTGACCGTAGCCGTCGTCAACGGGTGCCCCGACCGTTTTTTGTCGTAGACATCTTCTCGGTCGTCTTTAAAGTCTTTGCGCCATTTAAACACTTGCGATCTACAAAGAATCATTGCCGTATGCTGTCTTAATCATATCAAACGTCTGGGTAGCGGACTTTCCCAGTTTAATGCAGAACTTCACCGCGTAACGCGTTTTTTCCATTGTTGCCGTAACGCAGCGACGAAACAGCGGTACACTCTTGAACCTATCCACTTTCTGTAGCAAATCGGAGGCAAATGAGCTCGACCGCGTTTTGAAGTTTAAGGTTGCCCCCATCTTCCCCTACCATTGTTCTCCCGATCAGGCGCGTGGGGGCCGAATGCCACGACTTGTCTCCTTACTTTCAGGACAGACCCTGTATGTGTACTGAACTGCTGATTATTGAGCATATATTCTTCCTCTTCTTCTTCTTCTTCTTCGTCGTCGTGCAAAGGTGATTGGAAAAGATGGCCGCGTCTGCAGCCTACATTTCCATAAGAGGTATGGCAAAGACATAATGATTAGGTTTCATTCCTGCCCCACGAATGATGACGTATGACAGAGGCTTGAATCATGGCGGTGTTCCATGATTCAAAAAAGGTAGGACAGGGCCTGGATGAGATTTGATGAAGTGGGGCAGGAGCAATGTGGTGATGATTTGGCGACCCCAGGAAACAGTCTGACGAAGACACAAGACACTAAGCCAAAAAACGACACGGAAGGAGCGGACCCCGAGAGAACGGCCAAGGAGACGGAAATCCACAGAGCGGCAGGCGAAGGACCTCAACAACCTCAATAGCGGAGGCACCATAAACAGCAAGGACGAACACGAGACAGAAGAGATGAGCAGAGTTATCCACGGATTCCGGAAAGGAAAACACTGCCGAACACTTTGATGCATTCTTTAGAAGCAGACACGCACGGCCATTGCAAGAAAAGGCGTTGGAGGAAAAAGTGTCCGAGAGGGGGGGAAAGAAATAGCCAATTAATTCAATTAAATTCGATCCATCGATGCGAGGCAAAACTAGGGGCAATAACCAGAGCAATAACCTTAAAGACAAGACAGCTGGGGCAAAAAAACAAAAATAAAAACAAAAAAAAGTAAAAATCAAGGAAAAGGAAGAGCAACGTGCCGAGCGTCGCATCACTCCCACCGAGAACTAGAGACGGAATCGAGTATATATCGCAAAGTATAAACTATGTTCGTGTCCGGTTCCTCTATTGGTTCTCAAATTTTTATTTCAGTGGGAAAAAAACCCTCTGAATCTGCGTTTTGTATTATGGGGATCAGGCGGGCCATCTTGGGAGAAAATATTATGGGACCTGATTGGAAGGACCCGCATATGCTTTTAATTTAACCAAAGAAACAAAGGAACGGTAATACTGCATTTTACGTTACACCTTTCATCCTCAAGAGTAGTCTGCATTTATTTATTCACAAATTTTGAAGACCCGTCCCATCAGATGTTTTGGGGAGCTTCTCTTTGAGATGGCGCTTCTGATTTGGACCGTCTCTCTAATCCCGAGGTGGCTGAAAATAAAAAAAGATGGAAACTCGACATCAGAAGATAGGAAAGACGGAATACTTGTAAGCGGAAAAGGGAATAATGGTTGCCTAGAAAGCTGACCTCGCATAACCCCTCCTATCCGCCCTTGCATTTGTGGTTTAATTATATGTGGTTTCAGGCGCGTAGCCAGGATTTAATTTGGGGGGGTTCAAAAATTTTTACAGCATGTATCGATACAATCACAGCATGCAAGGCCGTAGCCAAGTCCCATTAAAAATTTAGTTTAGCGATCGTTCGTAAGATCCCCCACCCCCTCTCTCTCTGGATACGGACATGTGTGGTTTAGTTGCAGTGAAAATCGTTTATAACGACCAATCGCATATAACGACGGAATTTTTACAAGAAGTTTGGTTTGCTATTCTACTCCATACTAAATATATCGGTTATAACGACATCGTATATAACGACGAAACCTGCTATAACGACGGCGATTTTGTAGTCTACGTAGATTCTAAGTAGGGAAATTCGTATCGGATATAACGACGCGACTTGACAGTCATAAAGCAGAACCACGTGGGTTAGTTATTAAAATTTAAAGTTAGTTATCAAAATTTAAGCGTTATTTTAATCTTGTTTATTTACAAATGTCCGAGAAATTTTTATTACTGCTAAACCTGAATATTAAAGATAGTGAACTTAAAAAGTGATTTATTAATTGAATATCACGAGGGTCATATTCTTTAGGAGTCCATTCTATTTTTTCAGCGTAGAGCCCACAAAACTCTTAAACCGGCACTGTTCTGAAGTCATTAGTATAATATAATAAATACTATTCATTACATTTGTTTTCTACATTATATACTTTAGTAGTATTTTCTACAATTTTTTCAATTTAAAAAACTAAGAAAGTACTATGTACTTAGTTTGGCTATAACATAATATAAACGGAAATTAAATTCATTATAATTATGTTTTTATTTAATTTTGAAACCAAAGTTTAATGCTTAATTTATTTAAGTTTAAAACCAAAAGTTTAATAAATTTTACTGTCAAAATAATTTATAAAACTCTAGAGGGCATTGCTATAGGCTACCATGATTTTAAAAAGATATCGTTTATAACGACTATCGGTTATAACGACCAAATTTTCGCGGTCCCTTGAAGGTCGTTATAACCGATTTTCACTGTATATGTTATTTACTATATGGAAATTTTAATTGTTATCGTAACTTTCCGCACATATTGTAATACAAATCGGCATTTTTTGTCAAGTCTTTTAAGATTCAGTAGCCTATTGAGGAGCTCCCAAAAATATATTTAAAAAAAAACTAAAAAACCTGCGTCATGAAAGGAATTATTTTCAAAATAATTAATATTTAGTAGGGAGCGCAAAAATGGCAAAAATCATACATTGTCACATATTTAAATCAATTTGCATTGCTTCAAAAACAGTACATCTCTAATATATATAATTTGAGGATAAAAATTCATAGGTTAATTTTCAGAAGCGACGTTTAGACTGTGCTGCCATCTGATGAGCAAAATTTTTATAAAATAAGAATATATTATTTAGTACATATATTCAAATAACAGTAAAAAAATGAACTGTATGTTACAATTTTAAATGTACAAATGTATGTGCCGGGTAATGAATAGTCCTTAGGCTATTTCAATTGTGGAGGATTCGGAGATCTTAGACTAGTGGAAGATAGAAAAGAGTCTTATTTATAGAGAAAAGTATTCAAAATTGTTAGTGAAGCCGTGGATGACTTGTATTTAAAATTCCACAATACACAAATCCTGTTCTGAAAGACATAAGCCATGCCCGAGGACAGAATTTTCTGAGCATTTTGAGCTCCCTCTAAAAAAAACTTTTCCTTAGTCCATCGCCACAAAAAGGTTTCGAAATAGTGGACAATTAATATACCGGGTGCACCAAAAATCCGTTCCCATTTGCAAAATTCATTGCAAACAAACTACTTATTTAGTTTTCGTAATGCGGTGTTCACAAAATGGGCTAGCAATCCGGATGGGGGGGAAATTTTCAAATTTTCAAGCAGATTTCCATCAAATTGCAAGTGTTTTATCAGAATTATTTTAAGGTGGTTATATACAATTCTGAAATTCATTCCTAAATTACATATGGAATCATTTGGCAGAATTAAGGCTAAAATTTTTTATTAAATATTACGTTCTCGGTATTTTAAAATTAAAGTAGTTACCTTCTTTATCAAATTAGTTATTAATTTGCAAAAACACGCTATATAATTAAGTATCAACAATGGAAAACAAATAAACAAATTTGGTTACTTATAAAAATTTCTTCTTGTAAAATAGCTCTTCTGTTTTTTTTAGATGCAAAGTCGTCAATTAAACCATTAAAGTTAAAAGTACAAGCAAGATCTGCCTCCATGGCAAGAGTGTTAATCCACATAGCCTTTCTTGTCCCGTAGTTGATCTGTTATACATTGGATTCTTTTTAAAACAATGAAAGATTTCCCAGCTGTTGCCACTGTTACTAGAAACGTACGGAATAACTGAATGACTACGTACACATTTGAGTACGAAGTAAGTTTCAAGCTTTTTAGTTTGTTTAACAATTGGGGAGTTTTTTCAGATGATCGGGCCCTGAATTTGAGGGATGGTTTGATTTCAGATGGATCAGTTCGTCGTTCTGAGAGGGGAAGAATGCAAGCTCGCGAGTCAAAGGAGCTATTCCGTGAGATGCAGATATTTTATTTTTCTGTAGGGCCTGTATGCTAAAAAATCTTGCAAACGTCCATTATGATCGGGCCCCTCAGACCTGGGCCTCTGGGCAATTGCCCCAGACGTCACTAGATATTAGACAGGTGCATGATGACAAAAATAGATGGTTTTCATTTATTCCTTTTAAGCCACAGGTTATTAACATTTTAGATTCGTGGACAGAAAGGACCGATTGAAGTGGCGATCGGTTACGAGGAAGTATACCGAACAAAATTATTTCCTCATTTTAACTTGTACTTTTTAAATTCTAATCTCTATCAATATGTTCTAGCGATAGAAATCAATCTGCTAGAGATAGAAATCACTAAAAATATGAGAAATATTCTTTGGAAAATATAAGAGACAATCAAATGGAAAATGATTATGAAGAATTAAAAGAAAGAATGAAACGTACCACCCATATGAAGTCAAAACTTGTGGAAGGTGTTAAAGCAAAACTTGCGTAGATATTTGAGTTTTACGGTGCAGGGACAGCAAGCTGCGCCGGGACGTACAATCAGAACCTAAGGCCTAGGGAAACAACCACCGGACAGCCATGAGCGGTTAACCCGTAAGAGTCCCTTCTCTTGGTACTGTTGGGAATCGAACCCGCGATAACTGTAGCTGCGTAAAGGCGCTACAAATGTACCCCCACAGGGCCCAAATTTGGTGCTGAAATTTGGTAAGGAAAAGACTGGATGGTTTGGGCGGGTACCAACAACAGAAACTAAAATATACTAGTGTCCAAAATTAAGGTTACACTCAATGTTATTTCAATGGGAGAGGTACATATTTTGCTCTGTAACTTTCGATGTGCTTTATTTATAAAAAAATCATTTTGCAGAAAGTTAAAGGACTATAAACACTTTGCATACTTATAAAAGAATAAAAAAAAACGAAAAATGTCAGATGTCTTATGAAAGAGAGTCTACGATAAAAAATGATACAGAAATTGAAGGTTTAAAATAAAAAATCGTAAAAAATAGATCTAAGGTAAAAAGTTTGCTTACATAAGTATCAACAATCATTTTATGATAAATTTGTATGTTTATGTGAGAAAAAATATCGTTCTAAATCAGTTTTTTACGAATTTTCGTTTTGGACTTTCACTGTTTGAATCAATTTTAATCGTGAGTTCTCATTCATAGGATGACTAAAAATTTTTTTTTCAATGATTATGTTACGAATTTATAGCTCATTCATTTCTGAAAGTGATTTTTTTATAAATAAATCACATCGAAAGTTACAGAGCAAAACACGTATCTCTCTCATTGAAATAACATTGATTGTAACCTTAATTTCGGGCACCAGTTTAGAATTAGGATTATAAAAATTAGCTCAAATGTAGTATTTCTCAATGAAACGTGTTTTTAAAACGCAAGGACAGCAAATGTCATGATGCATTGAGACTTTGTTTTCTAAGGAATTTCAACCCCTGTTCCATGGGAAACTGCATACTTGTGATCAGTACAGTGAAACCTTCTTAACCCTTTCGGTGCCTTCGTCGAATTTAATCGACATGAAATAAATTATCTTATTTTTCTTAAAAGTAAAAATTTGCCAACGATACACAATATAATAAATTAGATCTTTTTCCAAATATAAATAATAGTTTTGCCTACAGATGGCTTAGGACAGGAGCTATACTAATTTTCTAAAAACTAATTGCAATGAAAACGAAGGCATCGAGTTATTATGTCGATCATATTCGACGTTAATTAACTAATTAACCATGGGATCACTCTGATATTTTGCAGGTAGGTTATTTTGGTGATAGAAGAAATCTGGGTAACAAATTATACAAATTTATCAACAGGAAAAAAAATGGTGTCTGAAAGGATCAAGGCAACATCTATCGGTTCCGTGAAAGAGAGGTGGTCTCTGAATGAAGATAAATTTAGAGTTGGGTCTAGGGGGGGGGTGGGATCCGTTTCCAGAAAAAAGTTTTCATTAATGGATGCAGTCGTTGAATAGAGGTGATCGTTAAGTGCGATTTTGCTGTATCTGTAAATGTTCTGTAAACTCAGTGTAATCATTTTATTGTATTTGTAAAACCTCTGTTATCGTTATTTCTATGTAAGTTTGTTAAATTTTTTTATATAGATCAGTGAATGACAACTATGTTCTGAAAGCCATAGGAAATTGGAATTTTTAAATCCTTATTATTTATATCACTACAGTTTGATTAGCTGGATTTTACTGACCTAAGCATCCTCGCATAATGTACCTTATGCACTGGAGTACGCAGGAGGATGTTGATGGGGGTTGTAACTCCCATTGCAATAAAATTTTGTATATTTAGCATAGGACTATGCGAGTTGTAGCTCTGTAACCCCTTTATGAACTTCCTGCTTACTCCTATGACCTTATGCTAAATACTCTTACCCGTACTTGGTTAGCCCATGTTGGTCAATTTGGCTGATTTAGTCAACTTTCATTTCATTAATGCTAAGACTCTCGAAGCCAAACTATAGATTTTTTACGTCTCCAATTATTATATAACACTTGTGACAAAAAACAAAAAAACAAAAACAGAGGTACAGCAGCTTTGCTGCGGCACTCAGTCAGAACAAAACCGTCGCCCTCCTACACGATTGCCTGGAAAGTGAAACTCCTGACGTCACTGAGCAGAAGAGGTGCACGTGTTCGACAATACCATTAAAATCGAAAACATATTTTCACGATAGGTAATCGCGTTACCACTACGTCATCGTAAGATGAATTTGCTGCAACTAAAAGGTCCTTGGGCAGATCTTTCGCTGTTATAAAATTACAAAAAAACATTGAAAGATCTTTCATCTCAAAAATAATTTCCACATATCCGACTTGTATATGTGGTAAATACTTCCCCTAAATGAATTTATTTACAATAAAATAATAAAGACTTGACAGAGCAGTCCTTGGAATTATCTATTTTGCTTCCTCGTTATCGATGGGTAATTTTGCGGTTAGACGTCAAGTCTGGCTATGCCGTTAATCTCGTTGGAAGATGCGCAGAAATGGTTCCAGGAAAAAGGCATCATTCACACAACGCTGATTCGTTCGCGAATGGGAATTCGCGTAGACGTACTGAAGGATTTTTTTTTTTAATCACATGCATGATTGCTCTCGTACAATAAATGCACCATGAGTCGATGGTTGATGGCTTCTCGCGAATTAAGCATATCTCTGCTCAAATCATGGGAAGCTATCTGATGATAGAGCTTCACCTTGAAAAGTTTTTGCACATTTTGCTACTAATGATAAATTTCACATTAATTTCGTGGGAAAAATGAGCCTTTGTATGGCATTCACAGTCCGCCATTGTTTACATTACACACAGTCTCATTCGGTATACCACTCAAATAATATACAGAATTAACTAAAGCCTATTTGACATTTGTTTTTATCTAAAGCGGATTTGAGTGTCATTTTCCTATCTCTGGATGGGAGCCAAAGGACACGCCGACGTAAATGTCATAACTCATTTTTGATCTTTCAACGGTATGCTTAGCATAGTTTTCCCGAACTAAACTTATCGCTTAACATCCACTTTAGGGCAATTTCATTCCAGGAAATTCGGGTACAAGCACTAATGCTGACGATTATTTTCTTTGGAGAACTTCGCCACGTGGTAGAACAGCATTTCAAGGAAAAAGTAATCAAAATAATCATTATGCAGTGATGATATGGAATTTTATTCTGAACAAAAGAATGGTCCTATAGTACCTCTATCTACATCAAGCAAACAACGAAGAGTTTTATTAGCGAACTTCAATAGATACTGAATCCTCTATTGCTTTTAGTTTGTTAGACAGTCTGTCTATCGACAGTAAAATGATAAGGTAAAGATTTTCCATAATTATAATAATATTGTTAAGGTTGAAAATCTACTGAGTTAGTATATATCAAGGTTGTCCAACATATGGCCTACAGGCTACAATCCGGTCCGCACGAAGTGTTAATCCGACCCGCCGACAAATGTTCAAAATAAAAGAAAAAAATATTCAAAACAAAAATGTTGGATATTTTATTTTTCAGAAACAAGAACAAATTGCTGGCACAGCATGGGTATCCCTTTCCATATCACGGGTGAACAAACCGGAAAAAATCTGGAAGGGAGGTTTTTAGTGAGTTTTATTTTTTTCCGAAACTGCTAGCCGGCCTGATACGCGAAAAAATGTTAAGTGGCCCGCTGCCAAAAAAGGTTAGGCAACTCTGGTATATATAATATTACATATTCATGTAGTTACTTAGTAAAACTTTTTACGAAATCTCGTCACGGTGGAATCGTCACGGAAAATTATCGATTTTGCATTTTGCGAGTTGGAATTTAGAAGTAAATTAACTTTCCCCAAACTTCACAAGTCGCGATTCCCTTTTATAATATCCAAGTGATCGGCGACTTCTTTTCCCCCAGATAGCGCAAAAACGTTCTGAGGACGTCCCCCGGACATCCCCAACGTCCCCAGGACATTCAAAATACGCCTCCGGGCATCCGTGGAACGTCCTACGGTGATACATATGCACGCTCGGAGTAAGTCTTTCGAAAGGAGTCTTTTGAACATCCTGCGGATGTCCGCTGAAACATATTTCGGATGTGTTACGGCGGTTCTTGGGACAAAAGTAAGATTTTTAGGACGTATTACGGACATTATTCGGATATTTTCAGGATGTGTTACTGCGGTTCTTTGGACAAAAGTATGATTTCGTTTTGGGACGTTTTACAGAAATTATTCGGATATTTCTAGGACGTGTGCACGGTGGTGCTTACGATACAAGTAGGATTTCTTCTTGGGATGTTTTAGGGACAAATTATTTTTGTCTTTTATAGCTGTGCGTAGAACAAAAATTGAATTAATTCAATTTTTATCCATATAGGTTTTCTCTGATCATATTTTGCAGACTATGTATGAAACCATGTTTCTATATATAATCAAAAGAAATAGAAAGTAAAGGTTATTTTCTATGTATTTAACTTCTGTTTCATTACCAATATTTATAACATATACTAATGAAACTTTGAAATTATTTACTTAGTAACCTCTTCACGACGTTCTCTGATCACGCTGCAATCTCTTAATTTTACTTCTGTGTTGATAAAATTGATACCAGATACTAACTTGGTCTAAGAAAACCATTTAAACAGTTTCTAATTGTTACAAGTCTTTTAATAATGTTTCTAATTATTACAAATCTTTTAGCTTTGATCAAGGACATTAGGTAGTAATCAGAGTACATTACTTGAACTGTCAAAACAAGATAACCATAATTTATACTATGTACAGGTTTTCCAATCATCATCTACTCCAAAAAGCATTTGTTACTTTTTGTGAGGAATCACACACTTTCCAATGAAATGTTAAAAAATGTCGCTAGTTAAGAAAATCTCATTTTGTAATCACAAATATATATTCGAGTACTTTGAGCATCTCTGCGTTTGGTATATTTCAAGCAATAATTATTGATAAAATAGCTTTCACGTTTACGTGATGAACAATTTATAAAAAAAATATTAAACAAAATAATTTATAATGCCCAATACTTTGAAGCTACGTTAACATAGCAAAATGAGTTATACTTATATCCGTAGAAATAAAAATATAAGAACATCCTAATACCACATGTTGAAGAACACTTTTTGGTTCAGTTTTATGATGGTGTTCTTGAATTTCCGAAAGGAGACATCTACTGGACTATATATATATATAGTTCCATGGACATCCAAAACAAACGTCTAATGGACGTCCGAATTAATCATTCTACGAACGTCCGAAACGAACATATTACTGACGGCTAAATATGAACGTTCTACGGACGTCCGAAATATATCCGCATTGTGTAGCACCAAGTATGGACGTACGGGACCAAGAAAGGATGTCTTAGGGACGTGTTGTGCTATCCGGGTAGTCAAGGGCAGCGGACTGGGTCTTCTCAAAGGGCGCATACCGTGGATTTTCGGAGGGCGCAAGTCCTTGCCCATTCGGAGGCGCGATCCTTACTCATTCGGAGGCGCGAGTCCTTGCCCATTCGGAGGCGTGAGCTCTTGCCCATTCGGAGGCCCGAGCCCTTGCCCATTCGCAGGCGCGAGTCCTATCGCCCATAAATGCGCACTGGCCCGGGGGCTGATGGACTGGCGGCACAGTCCGCCCCTGTGGGTAGTAGATCGATATTGAGCCTGTTCATCTCTTGCTTGACGATGTCTAGCTTTGCATGGTTCATTCCTCTGACGTTCCATGTTGTGATTTTGCGCGTCTTTGTACAGCGCAGGCTCCTAGGTTCCTTGGAACCAATTGAGCTCCTATTGATGTAGGCTCTTTGTACTTCCCCCGACGTTCTTCAAAAAGTGCCCACTGGCCTTATAGGGCAATTTATATTTGAAGTATGCGAGAAATCTTCTATGAAAATTTCTTGGTGGCGGTTTTCCCCGGGTAAGTCGCCTGGTCTGTCCCCAACAAACAGCGTTCTAGTGATTTATTTCGACTTAGAAATAATACATTATTAGCGATCTATTTTGCTTCTGAAAGGCTTCAGCAATTTTAAGAACACCTTTTAAGAACAGAGTTTAGAAATTTTTTTTTGGTGGTTGAAAACAGGTCTTACATGGATAGGCTTGAGGTTGGATTACTTTGAAAATGTAGAAGATAAACACAGATCTATCAAAATATCCATTCATACATAACATCTACCATTCAGTATTTTATATTGAAAGGAGAGTGTGAAAGGTGGCGCTGTATCTGGGTGTTTAAAGCGAGCGTCTGCGACAAAGTAGAGTGTGTAAGAAGTAGAGTCATTTGATCATACCATCCGTTTATAATTCTCCTTAGGAGCCAGTGGCTTCGGTATACATACAGAGGTTTTTTGGAAAGTAGTATTAGGGTCGCAGAGAGCCCATGCCGGACTCCAGGCACACTTCGACGGGACCCCATGTCCCCTTCTCTGAGCAGTGGCATAAATATTTTATCTTTTTTGGGGAAAGGGGGTTGAACCCCCTAAATGAACAAAAAGTATGAAATAAGAAAGCATTTTTTTTTACTTACTTACTTATTACTTAATTATTTTACAAGATCACCGCTGAAAAAGAAAAAATTAACGTAAGCTACTATTATTATTTTTTCAATAATCGAGACAGGCTAATAAAGAATAATTAAAAAACTGTACATTAAAAGTGTACAAAATCTTATTAATCTGGATTTAGAGAACAATTTTTCTGGTCTTGCGACAATCAGGGGGTGACCAGGACTCCTACGGCATAGGTCCTTTTTAGAGCGGGCCCCTGGTAACATCGGATCCCACCTCGGGGCTTACAGCCCGCCTCCCCTCTTGTCGGCCCCAAATAACAGTAAACATTCTACTCTATGAAGCATGTAGGCCTGAGTTAGTTGCAAACACACGAGAAAGTAAAAAAATATACCAGCCTTGAGCTAGCCCATAAACATCTGCTAAGACCACAGCACACCTCCGTGTTACCATACTTGATGCTTCTTCAACTTTTAACTAAAGGCAACTTCCATATTTGCCACACACACTTTGTGGTCCTGATTTTTCAGTTATTATAACGTTATGCTTTCTGTTTACAGAATATTGTTTCATTTGCTAGAAAAATTTTAATTCTTAATGAAAAGAACACGTAAACATTTGTGGAACTTAGGACAATATACAGTGAATTCGCCATAAGTCGAATTCCTGGGGACCGACTAAACACGTCGAGTTATCGGAAGTTCAACTTAACATTTGTCGTTGATTGGACTTGTATAAAACGTAAATTACTTATCGTAAGTTAGACTTATCGTTTTATACAGTAACTTCGTTTCCAAAAAGCAGAATATTACATTAAGAATTAGAAGTTATTCATTTTATGTACTGTATTATTTATTGCTCAATGCAACTTTTGCATTACCTAGCCATATTTTGAACACAGGAAACGGTACTTACATTAATTATGTTTTCTCAAAAAATCGGATTGTTTTTGAAGAAATTCTAATTTTATGAAATTATTTACCTTTTGTAAAAACACGACCAAAATTTCGTCGACGTTATCTTTACTTTCAAGATACCGTAGCGCTATAGATACCGTAGCGCGATAGATACTGCGTCGCGAAATTTTGCCTTTTCGCTCTTCATAGTCTTAATTGGACGCATATTTTCCTTCGAAGTCCCGAACACAATGTTGTGCCTTGTCTTGAATTTCTCAAGCCATCCAGGACTTGCGTTGAAGCCCTCCACTTTCAACAGACTTTCAAAGTCCATAACTCTTACATGTAGCATCGTACCACTAAGAGGAATCTTACCATTCTGGCTCCTGTACGATTTAAAACACTTCAAAAAGTGGATTCAACATCAGGAAAAGCATGGGCGTTTAGTCTCTTATATTTCGGATCAACATTGCACTAGCGTCTTTTCATTATTTCCTCTTCACTCATCAAAATATTTAACAGCAGGTTGGGTGGAATGCCATATTTCTCTGCTGGATCCTTTTCCCTTAAGTTTGGATTATGCTCAGTATTATTTGTTAAATCCACTTTTTGTTTCAAATTAAGGATATTTTCGTTTACATATCTTAAAACCCTATACTTAAATAAAAAACACAATTGCAGTATTTATTAACCGCTCTAACAAACGATTACAAACACTTCATTATCTGAAAAATGGGATTTGAAAATGCAAGTAAGAAGCTGGAAAGATTCTGATTGAGTAAAAACTCTTACGGCGTGTGAAGACGCGGCTGAAGCGAACTTCGAATTAAAGAATGTCCACTTCGACTAAAGGAAAAAATTTACGTTGAATTTTAATAGATGGGACCGGGACTGCGTAAAAACTTCGACATACAAGAATATTCGACTTATCGCGAATTTATTGTATTTTGAAGAAACGACTTTGAGATAATAATTCCTTAGATGTTTTACACCTTCGTACTTTATTTTCCGTGGCATATTGTTTTAGTTGTTAAGGCAAAATTAAATTCTGCAATGATAAAAAAAAGTCGTCTACGCAATCCGAATTGAAATCAAAATCATATATTGTTCGAAGCACCCCTTTTTTTAGATAATGGATAATTCTTCAGCTGTTTTTCAGTGATTATCTGTTCTTATTTATATCTGTGAGTATTTTATTTGCCAGGATAAATTAAAAATTAAAAATAAAAGGAACACGACCGCAATCTCGGGCTAGAATTCGGGACCCTATATTATGACAAAACTCAGCTTCTGGAGATAATCACTAATTCCTTAGCTACCTTTCACAGGATTATACTTAGAAATTCGCGTGCCTGAGTGACTTATGCAATGAGGCACCTTCCATAAAATGATTAGTTTATATAACATTTATTTTAAATTATTAATTACATTTTTTAATTCTTACATGTGTAAGAATTAAAAAGACTTGATATCTTACAGCAGAATTACCCATCGATAACGAGGAAGTAAAATAATTAATTCCAAGGACTGCTCTGTCAAATATTTCTTTTTTTTTTATTGTAAATAAATTCATTTAAGGGAAGTATTTACCACATATACAAATCGGATGTGTGGAAATTATTTTTGAGATGAAAGATCTTTCAATGTTTTTTGTGATTCATGACAGTGAAAGCTTGGAATAAAGATTTTTTAATTGCAGCAGATTCATCTTACAATGACGTAGTGGCAACGTATTTTACCTATCGTAAAATCGACACGGGTTCGACTCAAATGGCATTGTAGAACACGTGGAGCAAAGGTTGTTGCAGGGATTTAATTTCGGGGGGATTCAACATTTTTTCAAAATAACGTTGAATGAAAATGTGTTACCTTTATAGTAAAAAAAAAAAAGAATATAAATATATCATGAAAAGTAAATGGGAAAATACTAATTTTGCCTTCAGACATAATTGTAATTTTTTACTTGTAGTTTTGCCATCAAAATTTAATTTTATGTAACGTCCCCTGTTTAAAGAAAAGGCTTCCTATATTTTTTTTTCTTTGAAATATTCTCAAATTAATGGTCTGCTAAACGAGATTTCGTGGTCAGACGTCGATAATTATTCCAGATTTGAAAGTTCTTTTTCCTTCTTTTTATAAGTTTGACGAGTAAATTCGTATACATATTTTTGCTGTCCTATTACAAATTAAGTTTCGAGGGGGGGGGGATCCATAAGATCCTCCAACCCCCCCGGATACGGCATACGTGCACTTCTTCTGCCCACTAACGTCAGTTTCATTTTCCAGGCACCTGTTTAGGAGGGCGACGGTTTTGCTCTGACT
Organism: Dysdera silvatica; assembly: GCA_006491805.2. NCBI lineage: Eukaryota > Metazoa > Arthropoda > Arachnida > Araneae > Dysderidae > Dysdera > Dysdera silvatica. The sequence continues at coordinate 86,457,407 of QLNU02015003.1, forward strand.
TGTGAGGGTCGCAGCAAAGTTGCTGCACCTTTTCTTTTCCATAAGTGATATACAATAACCTGAGGCGTAAAAATATGTATAATTTGGCTTCGAGAGTCTTGGCATTAAGGAAATAAAAGTTGACTAAGTCAGCCAAATTGCCCAATATGGACTAACGAAGTAAGAGTAAGAATATTTAGCATAGAGACATAGGCGAACGCAGAAAGTTCATAAGGGGGGTTATAGGCTCAATGGGCAATGGGGTCGCATAGCTACTACAACTCATATATATGTATTTCCATGTTAAAAATTTAAAATTTAATTCAATGGGGGTTGCAACCTCATAACCCCCCCCTGCGTACGCCAGTGCATAAGATACATTATGCAAGGCTGCTTAGGTCAGTAAAATCCAGCTAATCAAATTAGGTGTAGTGATACTAATAATGTTTGTTTGTTTGGATTTTTATGGCGCAAGAGCATCTGGGCTATACTGCGCCAAACATGGTAAAATCGAAGGTTGCTATAAGATACAAATAAGAATAAAAATTCAAAAATTCCAGTTTCGTATGGTTTTCAGAACACAGTTTTCATTCACTGGTTGATATAAAATTTACATGGAACTATTTTAGTTTCTTCTTTTACTACGTGCCTCAGCCATCAAGTCTTTTCTTTATTTCTGCACCAAGTTTGAGCCCTGCGGGGGTACAATTGTAGTGAGTACGGGTTTCCCGAGTTCGATTTCCAACTGTACCAAAAGAGGAACGCTTACCGGTTAACCGGTGACCGTTGCCCGGGGGTTGGTTCCCTAGGGCTTAAGAGGTTCAGATTCCTCGGAAAACTTTACGTCCCGGCTCAGCTTGCTATCCTTGCGCCGTAAAACTTAAATTCTACCGCAAGTGTTACCTTGACGTCTACGGCAAGTTTTAGGCCTTAACATATGCGGCAAGTTTTTCCTTAACACAAGCGGTCCGTTTCATTCTTTTTGTTTAATTCTTCATGTGCATTTTTCCATTAATTATATCGTATTTTCCGAAGAATATTTCTTTCTCATATTTTTAGTAATTTTCTTTCTGTAGCAGATCCTTCGTTAGAACATATTGATAGAGATTAGAATTTAAAAAGTACAAGTTAAAAGGATGAAATAATTTTACTTGGCGTACTCCCTCGTAATCGATCGCCACTTCAACCGGTCCTATCCGTCCACGGATCTAAAAGCTTAATAATCTGTGGCTTACAAGGAATAAATGAAAACCATCGATTTTTTATATGTCATCCTGCACCTAGCTAATAGTTAGTGACGCACCTACGATGAAAATGTAATCGATGCATGATGTTTCAAATTTCGTCAGTTTTTTAAACTTTACCGCATGTCTTTTGTTTAACCTATGATTATGTCATTTTAAAAATAATTATAACTTTTCTTTATGCCTGAATTTACCCCTTTTTTCTATAAACCGCTCAATTTTTGAATTCACTGACCAAAGACATAACAAAACGCTGACCAGCAAGGCTCCCTTTATCTTGGGGTTGAGAGTATACTGTATCCTAA
>QLNU02015003.1:86459034-86477557 GCA_006491805.2 Dysdera silvatica
ATAATGCTCTATGTATAATTATACCCTAATAATGCTCTATGTATAATTATACCCTAGTAATTCACTTATTATAATTATACACTAGTAATATCCTTAGTATAATTATACTCTAATAATACCCTAAGTGTAAGTCGTATTTATGACTGTTCATTTAAAATTGCATCCCTTAAAATGACTCGACTTCATACATTTATTTTAAATAGTTCCTTTTGTTCTGAATTTTGGATAAGTACGTTTCTGCTGGCCCTGCGGTGGTGAAGAGGTAACGCTCTCACCTTACGCGTTGTTATCCAAGGTTTGATCCAGAGCGGTGCTTAAAAAAAAAACCTTACCAACTATTCATTGTGACCTGGAGGTTGGTTCCGCAGACGTTAAAAGATTCGGAAATTTCAGGAAACTAAGTCCCTGCGTAGCATGCCCTTAATGTCCTTGCGCCTTAAGGCTATAAAGTGCTCTATTTTGGTATATAAATAATGACAGTCGTATAATATGTATAAGTGTAACATCAATCATTCTCACTGGGATGACGAACAACTTCGTAACCGCTGAAATTTAAAATACTAGGTACGTGGTCTTGCGGTGGGTGCTGGCGAAACTAGGGAGGTAAAGTGCCTTAACCCCGCCTAGAAAAACGTAAATTACAAACGAATGTTACGACACTGACTGATGAGGATGTCTGCTTACAAGAAATGTACGATGAAATTGTCAAACAACATTTGTGTGTTGTAGATATTTTCTTTTTTAACTTGTAAGAATATATTTACCACAATATGAACTCATCTCGTGCGTTACTCATATCCGCATGACAAACTTTTGAAATCAGTCATGCGCTATCACACATTGGTGTAATTGTTCAAGAATTGCGACTTGTTTACGGATACATCCATTCTTTTGGGGACAATAGGTGAGAAACAAATAATTACACATCCAGAATGTCACCTATCGTTAAAAAACAGTCTCCAACAGCCAGAAATAACGTTTTTATGAATATAATGATGTCTGATGTAATGCGTATTATCCTCAAAGTGTAGTTTCATAAAAAATAGCCATGCAACCATGTCAAATTGCAAGAAACTTTAAACGTATCGCTGGTATATTCAGGGGTGGACTGGGCCGCCGGCTCCCGGGGCGGTGTGCCCTCATAGGCGATAGGACTTGCGCCCTCATGGGGATAGGACATGCGCCCTTTGAAAGGACACAGTCCGCCTCTGGGTATATTTAAACACAAATTTCCAAGCTGGATGCAAACTAGCGACCTCTGGGTTAGTGTTCTATTGTTTTGACCCATGGGCTACTGAAAATAACAATGCGAGGCTCTTCTACCGTATTTATGAGCTAACTAACGAGTTTTTAAGTATTTTAAGGTGGTTGTGGAGGAATTAAATTTGATACTTCTCGCTTCATGGTTAATGCTAGACGTTCTTCAGATGATGGTCCAGAAAGTTCGGATCGAAACATTAAGCTTTTAAATTGTTTTCTAATACGCAGTTTGTTTTCCAGAAAAAGCATTTCTCATTAAAATGCGCGGTAGAAGTCTACGTGAAACTATAATACTACACTTGTTTTAGCACATAATAGCTAGAGCAAAGAAATTCTGCACACACGCAGACTAAATTCGAACACCCAAGTTTTCGTTCGTCCAGCTATTATTACTCAAACAAGGTTTTAGTATAAGCAGCAAAAAAAAGTGGAGTCTGACTTAATTCAATCCAAATCAAGTTAATAAAGTCATCGTAATGACTATACTCTCACAAAACATCATTCAATGATTTAATGAGATTCCTTAATTAAATCAACCAAATCTTTTAATTAAATTACAGTCGACCTCGTTTAAACGAATATTTACGGATTCAGAAGCATAATTCGATTGAGCGGGATATTCGCTTTATCCAGTGAAATAAATATACAGCTTCATATGTGCGTAAATGCTCTTGTTACATACATAATAAACCTGAAATATTATAGTAGTGAAAAAAAATAGTTCTTATAAAAAGAAAAGTGTTCATATATATATTTTTAATGAAAGGAAAATTTTACACTAGCATATAGACTTTAAATTCTCAGAAAGTAAATCGCAAGACACACGGACAATTTTGATCGGCGCGTAATTTTGCTCTTCATTGACTTTGAAACTTTTAGCTTATCGCATGAGCTCGCATTGTTGTGATTTACTTCATTTCATTTACATAATGCCAATCTAAAAAGAAGATTGTCCGTAATGCGTCAATACCATGATTGGCAACTAGTGATTGGGGTCGGAAAATATGCTCAAAAGTGTAAATCCCCTCCCCACAACTCTAGTTCTACCAGAAGAAGGAATTGCGGACCCAACATACATAGTTGGAGGTGCGGAGTACGACTTTTTTGCATTTTTTTTTTACATTTTTAGCGTTTTATATGTTTAATTCACACTAAAAAAGTTCAAGATGTTTGATTTAACATGTGTTACCAAAATCGGTGTTCGAAATTTACCCAGCATAATGGCTTTATACAATAATTTTCACCACCCATGTATAAATAGCTCAAGATAGAGCTTTTTTTTATTTTTGGAAAAAAAGAGACACCGTCCTCATCATGGATTCGAACCGGGTCCCTTTGTTGAGCCTGGTGTGTCTTGACTGCTAGATGAAACAGGACAGAAACAATTCTCTCTTTCTCCATATAAAAGGGTATAAGATATTACTCTTCTCTGGGATAACATAATTGTCAACACCTAAAGCCTCCAGGGCGAGTTTTTGTGAGTTTTCGGGGTGGGGGGGAATTATTTTTACTCAATAATTTTCGACACCTACGTAGAAACAAGCTCAAACTAGATCTGTTTTTGTTTAGGAGAAAAAGAGACACCGTCCTTATCCTGGATGAGGACGGCAAAAGCCACTCTGGTTTGGTGGCCTTTGTTACCCCGTACAGGGAGCAACAATGAATTTAAAAATATTGAAAAAAACAAAACAAAATGGAAATATAATCTAGGAAGTATAACAACCGTAAGAGTATTGTTTGAGGTTATGTTTAAAAATGATTTTAGTGAATTTAACTTAAAAATGTGATTTTGGCGATTAAATTTATGGACTGTATAAATTTATGACGAAATTATCCTAAATACAAATAAAGGTTTATAAACTTAATTTTAAAACATACACACTATTAAAATATGTGGCCCAAAGCTTCGTCAAAATATGGAATTGATGGCATGAAAGTTAACAATCAAACTCAAAACAGTGTTGCCAGAATCAGTGTCCGAAATTTACCCAGCATAGTGGCTTAAGTAGCCCCGATATACGGTACATTAAATTATTGAATGGAAAATGTTTATTAAATATTAATAACTAGATCATCTCAGCTTGCAAGGGAACCTTTTATCATGTTCGTCGCACCTGAAGTCGACACTAGAATTATTTTGAATAGTCTTTAACGCTGATTTAGAATATGTCTTCAGTTTTTTGCAACACTCTATTTTTGAACAATTATAACCTTAAAGATGACGAATTGGCGACCTTTCGGCGAGAAATTTTAAGCTGAATTTTGTTAAATAAAATATTATAATCTTTTAATGGTAGTGAAACTGTACGCAAAAATGGAGAAAACACATAAAAATTTATGACAATGCGTAAATTTTAAAAATGAATAACTGTTACAGTGCAAAATGTTACAGTCCTGGCGATTCAATTTAATCCCGTAAGTCTAGTCCCCGTGAATATGACGGGCTGCGGTATTGATCTATATTTGTTGCTCCCGTGATATTGCCAGGCTTTAAAATGTTTTAGAAGCTATATAATAAATAGTGCGAAAGCATTGATTTAGTTACTTTTTGTCGTCATATCTCATTTACAAATTTGTTAACATTTTTATTTGTTAAATAAAAAAAAAATAGTTAATTTTGGCATGGTTTTCTTGAAAAACAAGCGACACTTAAGGGGTTAAAAGACAGTTCTTAGACGTTGGCGAATTTTCCTGGGTTGAAATTACTAATATGGCATTTGAGCCAAGAATACTGGATCATTGGTCTATATTTGGGCGATTATATTTGGTTGCAAACCAAACTATGAATTTTAATAATTGTATTTCTGCATTTTACATCTACATCCAATACATCTACAGCAATTCGATTTGTGATTTTTTTTTACAAATATTTTATATTGAATGCTGCAATATAAATTTCTCGCTAAAAGGCCTCCAACTCGTCACCTGTAAGTGGTCATAATTTCTCGAAAAATGAGTTTTGCCAAAAACTAAAGACATATTCTGAATCAACATTAAAAACTATACAAAATAATCCTAGTTTAAACTCCAGGTGGGACGAACATGATAAAAGGTTCCCTTGTTAGAACAATGCATGCATTCCTTGGCATGAAAACAACATATTTGGAACCGGATGTCCATATATGTAAAACGGGTGTCGTTTTTCGTTCTTTTGGTTGAGTAATCCCATTAATGCGCTTAAGCAAGATCCATAGCTCGACCGTTATATTCGGTGTTGCCGAAATTGGATTAGATTGCTTCCTGTTCTCAAAATTAACCCGTTTCCCGCGGAAGCAAAGTAAAATAAAAAAAAGAGAACAATTCAGTGGAGCACGGAAAGCTGGGAAGCCATGTAGCAATGTTGGGTTTTAGGGCAAGAACATCATCATTCGGGTCGAACATGCGTGGCCATCATTGCAAATGCGCGCCATATGCAAGGTCAAATATTCAAGCTTTAAGCACTGGTTTGAAAATGAACAATTTCAGCCTTAAAAAGCCGGTTGAAACTGATTTAAACAAAAACAAACTGCGATTAAGAAATAAACCATCCAGAGAGAATGGATAACGAAGATCGATAACAAATCCAATATTGTATTTGAGTGAAACGTATAATATTTTAGAGCTTAAGGAACAACTATTAGACGCGCATTTCTGATTTTAGCTCATCTTTTTGGAAGTGTAGTGTTACCTCCTCCTAAGGGACACCTGCCCGAACGGACATTTTGTTCCTTAAGTAGAGGTGACCTTTCTTCGGAGGTACATGTGATGAAACATAGACCAGAGGGGGATCAGAGGAACCGTCCCTTAAATAGGGTGTCCCTTATTTCAGGTGTCCTTTATTTGGAGGTGCCTCTTACGGAAAATAACACTGCATAGGAATTTTTATAAATGTCTTATTTAAATTTATGAAATTACAATTTGGTTTTAGATAAAATTATTTTAGTACATATTTGTGTAATTTTTAATATAAAACTTGATTATAAGTTTGTCGTTATTATGTGATGTAATACCTTATGAATTTTAATTGGGAACGAGTCAATATTAAATACGTTCGTTCTCTTAATTACTTAAATTAAGAACATGTGCTTATCAGGTTCTTAATTTTTATTTTTATTTCGGTAAAGACATAATTTTATAATACGTGATGCAGTCGTTTTAATTGCATTAAACTGTTGACAGACATGAAATGATTTAAAAATTGTCGTTGATTTACTTTAATGAACTACCCTAGGGCCGTTAAAAACATTCGGGGGGGGCTGAGGCTTGATAAGTTTTGGCCCTTGTTGTCTGCTCCCCTTTTATCCAAAATAAAGGGGACCGACTCGATTTCAGATAAAAAAAATTTCCAGTAACCCGTAAATTACACTTTCATTATAAATACGCAAAGAAATATTTATCCAAAAATATGTATCACATATTACTAAACTAGTATATTGACAACGAAAACGTTACAAATTATGTGTGTCAATTAACTGCTTTGGAAACGACAGTTCGATATCATGGGCGCCCACAGGATCATATGCAAGGGGGTGCATCCAGCAAAATTCCAATTGAATAATGATGTTGCACTCGGTCAATAGAACGTTCAACACATGGCGCTGTTAGACGTCGGTAAATCGGGCAGCTTTTGTACGGGCAGAACGATGATTGGGACTCCAGTCCAGTGTTGCCAATCTGTCCGAGGAAAATTTCCTTCAAAAGAAGGCAAAATTTCCCATGTTAGCTCGAAATTTCCCTCATTTTTTTTTTTAAATGAAAAAATTAGCTATTATGTGTTCTCATATTTAGATGCCTACACGCATCTTTCGATGCAAAACGGTACGAAAATTGTACCGTGTTAAGGTATTATTACCCTCCGCAGGGATAACACAATTGCCAAATATGGTCAACACAAGAAAGCCTCCGGGGCGAGATTTTTGTGGGGGAATTTATTATACAATAATTTCTGCCACCCACGTATTAATTACAGCTCAAACTAGAGCTTATGTAATTTTGGAGAAAAAGAGACGCTTTCCCCATCCTGGATTCGAACCAGGGTCCCTCCGTTTAGCCCGGAGTGTCTTGGACCGCTAGACGAATGAGGACAGGAAACAACGCTCTCTTTCTCCGTATGTAAAGATGTTAAGGTATTATTACCCTCCGCAGGGATAACACAATTGCCAAATATGGTCAACACAAGAAAGCCTCCGGGGCGAGATTTTTGTGAGTTTTCGTGGGGGAATTTATTATACTATAATTTTTGCCACCCACGTATTAATTACAGCTCAAACTAGAGCTTGTGTAATTTTGGAGAAAAAGAGACGCTTTCCCCATCCTGGATTCGAACCAGGGTCCCTCCGTTTAGCCCGGAGTGTCTTGGACCGCTAGACGAATGAGGACAGGTAATAATACCTATATGGAGGGACCCTGGTTCGAATCCAGGATGGGAAAGCGTCTCTTTTTCTCCAAAACAAATAAGCTCTAGTTTGAGCTGTAATAAATACGTGGGTGGCAAAAATTATTGTATAAGAAAATTGTACCGTACAATTCCTACAACTGTATATTGCGACTAATAAATGTAAAAAAAAATTGTGCTTTAAATTTAGGGGGGTTTCCCCCAAAATATTGATTTTGCAACATATCCCCTTTTAACAACGAATACTTCAATCATAGGCGTATGCAGGAAGTTAGTAAGGGGGTTATAAGCTCTCTCTGGGGGTTACAGAGCACCACCAACTCATATATTCCTATGTTGAATATACAAAATTTCGTTGCAATGGTGGGGGTTACAACCCCTATCAACACCCCCTGCGTACGCCAATGACTTCAATATATGTGTATTTAGTTCACTGAGCAAATTAGTAAGATATTTATTCATTTAAAAAATTGCTGCTCCAATTATAATCCATACAGATCCATCTTTTTGTGTAGCTTCAAATGATTGTTTTTGATTGGAATAACGAGCGAATTACTGCTACTATATTCAAAGCGACCTGTTGAATGGGATAAGCTTGTATTAGTAGAGATGAAAAAATAAGACGATTTTAAAAAATACTCTCGCTTTAATCCGAGTCGGCTATTTTGCGGAGAAAAGATTGTTTTTACAGCTTTAAAAACATTGCGATAAGTAGGAACGAAGTTGACGACATTGTGACCAAAGGGTGAGATTATTATGCAGTGACGCCCAATTATTCAAAGAAAAGTTTAATACAACCAAACAAACCATTTTTTAACACCAAATTGCTTTTTATTACGTACACCACCATCTCATTAGTGGTTACTCATTACTATAAAAACACGAAGCAAAATAAATTGAGTTAATTTAGCGCTAATTTACTACTTCTTTAGGAGATTTCCTAATTATACATGTACATGCATTTATTAAAAAAAAAAAGTGGGAAATTTTTTCTGTCGTATCGCAGACACTGGAATTTCCCGCAGTTTAGTAGTTTGTTTTTTCCCCACAATGTAAAAATTTTAACAATTTCCCTCATTCATAGGAAATTTTTCACAGGTTGACAACACTGTTCCAGTCTTCCTGTATTCGTTGGGCTGTTAGACCGATGCTGGCTGAGTGCGTAGTTATTTAAGAGCGTGTTTGTTCGCGTTGAATATAAGTTGTTTTCGCTGATTGTAAATGTATTCTTACTGCATTCTGTTTATTTTGTGAACAGGAAATAATTGAGTAAAATATACACGAAAAATAGTACAAGTAAACAGTACACGATTTCTTTTTTTTTTCTTGTGGATTCAGTCCTTTTTCCCCTTTCTCCAGAAGCCAAGGGGGCGCATGCGTACCATCCTGAGGGCGCCCATGTTCTATATCTTCATATAAGTTATATATATATATATGTACATACACACCTCTCAAATTGAGTTCCTAAATGCTAGAGGCAGTAAAAGGTAAGACAAAAAATGCAATTATAATTACAGAGAAGAATTTAAAAACTATAAATTGGTTTTTTCCCCTCGCAAAAATGCTATGTTCGCAGGATATTATTATAATAGCGTTTATTTGTCACAAGGGTTACATATTGCATACAGTCTTGAATTTCAATTTAAGTATAATAAATTTCACACAGTTTAGAACAGACAATACAATTTGCATTTCCCCGTGACGGGTCCCCAGTAAAAATTATAAAATTTAACCGGCTGAGGACCCTATTAATCCGCTGGCGCACAAACTCCGTTTAATAAGTATACAATTAATTTCTTTTTAAACAATTTTATATTGTTAAGATTATTTGGTAATTCATTCCAAAGCTTTATTCCCATATATTCAATTCCTTTCTGTACATTTCCGTTCTAATCTCTCGTAGCTTAATTTGGTTGCTTCTTCTTAAATTTCTATTGTTTTCGTGATATTGGATATCAATATTATCCAAAATGTTTTCCTTCTATTATCCTTTCATACATTAGTTCTAGCGTACAATATTCATTGATTTTATCAATTGGTAATATACCATATTTTACAAATAATGTAATGTAACTTAAGCTGGTGTTTCGTTCGATGGTTTTTAAAAATTTGGTCTGTAATGATTTAATTATCTTCGCATTGTTCTTATTGAGATTTCTTTATATACAATTGCAATAAAAATCGGTCTCTTTCACTCATTTTATCTCTTTTGCTAATGACAGCAGGAAGTTGTGCCTGGCTTTTAAATTAGTTTCGATGTATTCATAATAATCAAAATTTAATATTGTAAGTTATCAATAAACTGTGGTTTTAAAACTCCTACCATGACTTTTATTTTTAAATTCCAAACATATGTCAAACATAAATTTATCCTGTTCTGTACCATATTTTGTCGAATGAGGCCACAAAATATCATAAACAGCCTCTCCGCCACTCGACGTTTATGCTTAATGCGCTGCTCTTCGTAAATGTATAAAACAATACAAAATCGAATGTAAATTCCACCTTTTCCCTTTACTCCAACTAATTTGGGGAGATTTAATACCTACCCTTTCTAAATATTCAGAATTTTGAAGGAAAAATGGGGATTTCGAGTTCGTATAGAAGAGAATGTACAATTTTAGTTCGTAAATCGCAACGGAAATTAACATTAATCCTTGAGGTATTATTCGACACGAACACAATAATATGTAAGAATGTGAAATTTGTAAATTGGTGGTTCGTAAAACCGAGTGTATACTTCATATATTTTTATATAAAATTATGTACAATAATTATGATATCTATATCTACCATGTATTTTGGCTTCTCTTTTAAGAAGGATTATGATACTTAAAGAATGTAATTTCTGATATTCTCAACAAATCGTTTCGAAAATCGCACACAACATTAAGAGCTATAAAAGAAAACTTTTTAGAAGTTTCATATTTTATAAATCGATAGGTTTTAAGTGCATGTTGTTTACTTCATTTTTAAATGCCATATTTGAAAAGTTCCACGTGGTGTATTTTTTAAGTAATTTTTTTTATATTTTTTCTAAATAATCATTGAAACCATGATTCATAAAAGCCATTGAACAACTGCACCCTGTTTTCAACAGTTTTTATTTAAAAAAATAAAAACTTGCCTGCCCTTCACAAATTTGCATTTTTGCTTATTTGATATAATAAACGCCTCCAAAAATATATAAGATACCATTCCTCAGAAAAACTGTAAATTATTTTTATTCGTTGTTATTGAGTGAATGAATACGTGCGCAAAAAAATAAAATTATTCACTGAAAATTGCATCTCAAGGAATCTTTTACGTAATGCAAATTTTCTCAAAATTTTGTTTCGAGAAAAACGAAATTGGACGATAATCATTTAAATGTTCAAATCTGTGAGGTGACTACATTCGTAAACGTTTTTCGATATGAGGATGTCATCGCATCGGGCTAATAAGACCATTCTCAGAAATATGAAGTTTTGCTTTATTTTTGAGCATATAAACCAAAAAATGGAAATTTCTCTCTAAAAATTCACTACTTTTTTGGTGTAAGTTTCTCTAAGGCTGGAGTATATTAGAATAATATAATTTTTACCGAAAAATTTACCGCATTTCATGGGCTCACATAGTACTTCATAGTACTCAGTACCCCATAGTACTTCTATGGGGGACTGAGAAAAATTAACGGGCACTTGTGGGGGAACTGAGAAAAATTATTACCTCCTTCTCAAAGCTGTCGAGAATTTTAGTGAATGTACAAGATACCAAAACGCTACAAAAATAATTGATACTGCTTGACAATTAGTAATGAGCTAAAAAGTACCTTATTTTAAAATGTGACTGTAAAACTTTTGAAAGTAAATGCATAGCAGGTTCGGGCAAATCAAATTTTTAAATGGCTTGGGGGGTGCCCTCATTTGGGCGACTATGCCGAAGGTTACTAAAAAAATAAAAGCGCCGAATAGGTCACTTCTGTTAAACGAAGTTCGGATAATCGCGGTTCTGCCGTATTCTCTATTTTTTAATTCGACTTCCGGGAACAAATAAGCAATTGACGTTCGAAAGGTGTCGAATTTCCTGACTTATTTTTTATTTAACTCAGTGTTGATTTCACGTGTTGCTTTCTTGGAAAAAGATGCAGGGTGGTTATTGTGAAATGCAATGGGAGTTGGGACTCTTATCTCCATGGAATGACTGATGACTGCGTTATTGAGGGGTGATGTCATCACTGGTCCCGAATTCTCTGGAAGGAGCAAGGGCACGAGGACGATTCGCAGCAGCGCCCTCTGTCGAGATTCAAATAAAACGTCTGAGGAACAGGACGCTAAGAATAGTTTAGTTTAAACATTATTTCGTGTGCTCGTCAATTGCCGACATGCGGGTTTGTTTAGCTTTTGTTTTGCTCGCCTTGGCGGCATCAATTTCCGATGCCGCAGTTGGTAGACAGAAGAGATTTCTACAAGGAAGTCTACACGATAGGTGAGTTTGTGACACGAAGTGCCATATTTTTAAATAATTATTTAACGAAGGTTATAAGATTTAACTCTTATGATTTTAACACCATCAAATTAAAATGTTTTAGCCGAAACGTTTTCTCGTAATAGAAAATCGGAAACATCAAATAGAATTTCTTTTTGCGTATTTAAGACAGCAGTTGTATATAATGAAAAAGTTTATAGTTTTATTTTTATATTAAATACTTATTTTTACAGCAAATATTTTCTTGTTACATTTAGTAGCGACTTTTTTTTAATTGACTATTTGTGTTTTTAAAATCGCCAATGTTATTTTCATTTCCCTTGTTTTTTAGATTGATTCGTCTGTTTCTCTTTTTTACATAGATCAATTGCATTATCAAATTCAAATTAGTTTTTGAAATACGTGACTATTTTAGTTCCATAAGGTATATCAGAGTAATTTCTAACCAAAACTATAACACAAATGATTTTAATCTCTTAAAGAGTTAATTGTGTGTGTGTATATCTGATTTATTATTATTATTCTAATTTAATTGCTATTTAATGTAGCACTAGTACACTCTCAAAATACCATATAGTCTTTAAATGTAGTTAACAAGAATAATATAGAATTAATCACACCTTTAACAAATCTAGAAATTATGGGCGTCGTTGGAGGGGGGGAAGGAGTGTCAGTTGCCCCTCCTTAGAATTGAAATATATGCAATATTTTTAATACATTAAAAGGTTAAAGTAATTATTTGCTTTGGGTTAACATTGGAAAAAAAAATGCCCCCCCTTGTAATTTGCTTTAACGACGACCTTGTAGGAAACACTTTGTCCTAGTACCTGTACTAGTACCCATCGTATCGCTTTTTGAGGTAAAATTGAAAACATATACAAAGAGCTGTTTTAACAGTATTTCTATCTATAATATAGGTCTACAATAATTATGCCTTTTATGCATACGAAGTATAGAAGAAAGTTATTTAAGTGTTTCTGACATAATTCTTTAAGATATTTTAGTGAGCACTTAGTTGTTAATGTCGGTGTAATATCCCATGAGAAGACCTTCGAACGAAATCGATTAGAAATACGATGACGTCATCAATATAAAACGGAGAATTTATTCATTACTTGAGTTCGCAGAATTACAATTTATGAAGTTCTCTCACTTGTTCCGAATGAGACTACGTTCTGTGTATTCGAACAATGACCTCGTATGCGGCAGACCGTATACTGAAAACAACCTACCAATCGAAACTCTGGTGCTGAACTTGTAAGTAAGTATCAGAAGCTGAACTTCTAAGTAAAAGACGCTGAACTTGTAAGTACCAGACGCTGAACTTGTAAACAATAGACTAGACATGTATTTTCCTGATCATACAAAATTAAGCACATTATATTATGTTTACGCTATTTTGACTTTACGAATGTAACGTATTAGTTTGTGTTGGATGTCCTTTCTAAGGTTAGCAAAGATTTTACGATTTGGGCCGAAATTGAAATAAACTATGTATATTGCCACTATATCATCGTTTACAATTACAATTTTCAGTTATTAATATTTAATCACTATTATATATTTAGAAGTTAAATGAAGCTCGTTAACAATTTGCATGTGTGAATAAAAATATTTTAAAAGTTATAAATTAATATTTTTTTTAAATAAAAGCTGAGAATTGTATTCGACTAAAACTTAAATATTACACTTTATAAGCACTGGCGTACGCGAGGGATGTTAATGGAGGTTGTAACCCCCCATTTCAATGAAATTTTGTATATTTAACATAGGAATATATGAGTTGTAGCTCTGTGTTACCCCACCATTGTGCCTATAACTTCCCTTTTATCAACTTTCTGCGTACGCCCATGTTTATAAGCAGTGGCTTAACGGAATTGCGGGGCCCCCTCGCAGTCATTTTTTTGGGCCCCGTTTACAAAATAAATTTGTATATGCATATATGAAATATATATATACAGTAAAACCTCTCTATAACAATATTATACGGACCGAGAAAAATTATCCTTATAGAGGGAGTTATTGTTATAGGGAGGGTTCATTATACAGTAAAACCTCTCTACAACACTATTATACGGACCGAGAAAAATTATCGTTGTAGAGGGATTTATCGTTACATCAGATATCGTTGTTTTGAGGTTTTACTGTATATACCTGTATATAAAATATTGTTGTGTCTTCTATAAGAAAGTAACCGGCGACGCATTCCAATATTTTAAACAGAACACATATCGATTAGTCACCGTTTCACGAAGTAAGGTTCTGATGCAAAGCGTATACTATAGCTTCAAAACTCGTCCAGACTTCATAATTTTCGGATGTTGAGTTCAATTTTAAAGGCAATAAAATCAGCTAAAGTAAATACGCGTAATGAGTTTGCCACAGTTGGAAACCGTTTATTTTACTTTATATTTTACCTAAAGATTAAAAAAAATCCTTATTAACTAAAAATGTAATATAATAATATTATTATTTTTTGCTTATAAATTTTATGGAAAGTAAATGACGACAAAAAGGGGTACCCTTTTTCCTGGGGGGCCTCCGACTTGTGGGGGTTACGGTACGCCACTGTTCATAAGGCATGTTACGTGGCAGTGATTCTCTTCAACCAGTATGGGGAAGGGAACTATAGACGAAAATTGGTGGACACGCAAACTGTAACAATAATGATTTTGGTGGATAAAAAGATATTTGAAAGAGCAGGGATAATATCTCGAAATGTACCATGAAAATTGAACATGATCCACAAAGAGTGAGAAGTTCTTAACCTTCTATTGAGACAGATGCTTGACAAGGGAGGAGATGGTAAAGACCAGGGGGCCGCTTGTCTATAATGTCTTTCCTTTATAGATGAATTTTTCATTAGCATTTATATTTGAAGAAGTTTCAGGGTGGCATACGTGTAAAGCGTGTACCACCTACGTAAAATTCGAATTCAAATTCTATTGGTATCTAGTGCTTTCCCGTTTTTTTTTTAATCACTCCGTAGTTTGGAATTTAAATGCCTAGATGAGACAGATTCGCATTCTCCGAAAAACTAGAAGGCTTGGCAGAGCATTAAATTGATCTTGCGTCGTAAAAATAAATAAAAACAATTATACTGTGTCTATAAAGAAGTTTTCTACGGTCTTATACGGTTTATAGCGTTATTAGATTCAACATTGTCTAGAACGAGGAATTTTCCCCTTCCCCAGACTTCCGTTATAAATTTCGCTACATTTGTCAAAGAAAGTTTGCCAGTGTCCGCTACTGTCGTTCACACACATCTGAAATTAAAGATGAAAATTTTTATGCAGCCATTATTAATCAATCAATTAAATAAATTAAACTAGATTTCTTGAAAGTTTTTTTACTATAGCAGTATTTTTTTTTCGCTGTCGAGTAATTTTTAGGATCATTCATTTGGAAAGACTGAGCTAATTTAAGGTTAATATCTGTCTTCCATTAATTTTGTAGCTGCCAGAGCAGGAAATATTTGTGACAGTTAAACAGGAAATATGGACCCTCACCATCAAAGAAAAAGGCAACACACTCTAATTCAAAGGCTGTGATGTGCGTACGAGAAATTCATGCGTCACGACCTTTTGCTTATTAATTTGACCTTTGCAGATCGTTTGAACCCTGCTCTACTGATACTCTTTTTGATAAAGCAACCCAAATAAACGAAATAAACATCTCCTTGAAGCAAATAAACATTTGCTTCAAGGACAGAAAGAAATGCTTAATTATTAACATTGATGTTATTAATAGTTACACATGCAAAATTCTTATAGCATGCTATGATCGCTGGCCGTGTTTGGAGGTGAATTCTGTTTTGGTTTATAATTTGTGGCTGAAGGGCTAATAATTTTTTGAGAAATCCTGCCATCTAAAGTAGTGTTTCCCAACCGGTGTGCCGCGAAAGGCCTCGAAGTATGTGTCGCGAAAAATTTAATCGTAATGTCCTGCTTATGGGGCGACAGTACCATAGGGCTACGCTACCGAGTAGTTCCCTTTTTGCTTTATTGCCCTTTTTCTAGCTAGGCAGGTGTAAAAGCGAACATGAATTATTATTAGCGTATTTATACATAGTCAGTAATTCTTTTGTGTATAATTAATTTTACTTTTTGTTTTCACATCACAATTTTATAAAATGAGTGTCCTAAAAATTTAATCGGTCTAACTCATCAGTCAAATCTGACAATTTAGTTCATGGATACGACATAAAACCATGTCAAATGTCAATTACTGAGGATGTATGAATTAGGTATTTTCACTTCATTTGTTTCGTTTATTTCGTGCTTATGAATGAATGATAAGACTTACCTGAAACGAAAGTCTAGCCGGAATGTTTATGTATTATATTATAAGGCAAAAACATTCGAAAGGAAGATCTTATTAATTAAATCCCTAGTATGGGATATAAGAAAACAATCATGTTAATAGAAAACTGTTCCATCATAGCGTGTCGTGAATTTATGTTGCTTATGAGATGTGCAGTGACGTGAAAAAGGTTGGAAAGTACTGATCTAATGAATAAACGTTCGGACTATGAATCCGTAGAATATCTGCAGAGTTTCTCGAAGAACACGTGTATCTAAAATAGATAATAGTCGCATTATTGCCATGGCTGGGTGGCTGCATGTATGGCCGTGAACTCGGTATATTACTGCAAACTTGGATGTGCAATCGCTCATGTGTAGCTGCTGTTTGGTTCTAAAATTTTATGTTCATTACGACCTTTCCTATCATTTAAGGCCTTCGTAATTAATAAACAATAATTAATAGTAATTGATATTTTAAATATCTTATGTGCAAAAATAGTAATTTAGTGTTGCAAAATAATTACTTTCTATAATCTCTAAATTCTAATTATCTCTTCAGATACACAACAGAAATCCTATTATTTTTTTTTTTTAAATATAATTTTTGCCGAATTTGTAAAAATAATAAAATTTTCTTCTTATATTGTTTATTGTAGCATACTATCGATACGAAAATAAATGTTTTTAATTAGATCCTTTAACAAAGCTAATTAATATAACAATAATAGAAAAACAAGGATAATTATCTTTGTATGAATGAGTGCATTCTTGAGAAAATGCAATTAAAAGTGACAAATTTATTAACATGGAACAATACAAACTTGAAAACACAAACAAAAAATACACACACACACACACAAAAACCCACACAACATAAAAAATCAGCAAATGATTTTCGCTTCATAGATAGTCAATATGGCCTTACGGTGGAAATGAGTTCGCCTAGCGAGGCGGTAATCCGGTTTTAACTCTCGTCAACGCAAAAAAACAAAAACAAAAAAATAAATTAATTGCTTACTGTAGTCCGTGGGTTGGTTCCCTACACCTTAAAAGGTTCGGATTCGCTAAGAGAAATGAGGGTCAGTGCCCTCTGGTGACGTAATAGCAACGCATTCTTCTACCGTGATATTAACATGGGTTCGACTACCAATGGTGTTGAAGAGTAGGGGGCCTATTTTTTTGTCTAATTTTTTTGCAGTCCGTGGATTTTTCCCCTTGGCCCGCAGAGGTTCGGACCCGGCGGAAAACCGGTGGTCCCGGCGCAGTATGACCTTTGCTATCCTTGCGCCTTAAAGACAGATTTTTGGCGCAAATTTCCAGAGTATGAAATTGATCAGTGTTTGCGATGAGCGTTTTAATTATTTCTTTGTTTTGGCTGTCGCTAAAGCCTTCGATTCCGTTTTATCAGAGTAGAAAAGATATATTAGACTAGAAGGAAAGATATAAAATGGGCCTGACCCTACTGATTTCAATTTCTCAAAAGCATCGAAAATATAATGTAATATAAAATATACCGATTTCAATTTATCAAAAATATCGGCCACTCTGAATACATATATCCCATTGTCTAGATTTAGCGGTTTGGCCTGCAAGCAATTCGTGAGTTTTCCGCTTCCTTCTCGTGGAGATATAATAACGACCTTGTCAGTTCAGGATTCAAGTGGTCAGACGTAAGGTGCAATTTGTTTTTTCTTCCCCAATATTTCCTTGGTTTACGGTCAAGGTCGACGGACCGGTCGTTCACCTGAACTACTACTTCTTCCTATTGTTGGCTTTTTCGTTTCCCACACATGTGGACCAATGAGCACACTTCTTCAAGCCATTGTACATAGATTTTCCGGTCGATTTCACGTAACTTTTGCGGTCAAAACTGGCAAAACCTGTAACCATAAGAAAAACTGAACGCGGTCGCACGAGACTTACTGTTTAAAAGACCTATAAATAGTTTGGTAAAACCAAATTAGTAATAAGCAATTATGTAATTTTCACAAATAGGACTTTCGTCTGTTTTGGTAATTTTCGTGGCGGAAGGGCAGTGAAGGTCTGATATGCGTATATTTCGGTGACGTATATTCAATGGGATCCATGCAGTCTCAGACGGAACAAAACAATCTTTTTTTTTTCGTGGATACTATTTTTCTTTCCATGCAGAGAGTTTAGATACGTATTCTTTGGAAAAACCACAAACTTTTAATCCAAAAGAAAGTTACCTTCACTTCCAATTCAGAGCCATGAGAGTAATAGTTAAACGTATAAACCAGTCCATGAACTTATGACCTCGCACTTCCGGAAAAGATGCCATGCACATAAGACCCTTTGCAAGCAGCAGGCATTCTGTCGCCTAAGCACTGAGGAAAGTAGTCTTAGGGCCATTGGGCATTCCTAGATAAGCAATCCATTAAATATAGTGTGGAGAATAATTTTCCTCCATAGGGAGTTTGAGGGTTGCCAGGCCTTTAAAAATGCAGAGAGCACCCTACGAAAAAAACTTTACCTGCCGAGGGAAAGCTTTTAAAATCAGTAAAGGAAATAACATTGTACCACGATTTAAAATTGAACCTCGTTAACGTAGCCACTCACGGTTACAAAAAGGAATATAAATAATTGGAAATCGTAAAATAGAGATAACTGGAAATCTGTAAAATAGAGATAATTCGTAAATAATGTAATTTTTTTATTAAGAGGCAGAGGCAGCCAGACTGAGGCCATAAGGGGCTGAGCCTCTATGGAAAATACTTTGTTAAAACAAAAATATTGTAGAATTTTATTTTAAATTTTTTGTTTTGTACGAAATTGTACATGACAATGGAAATTGTTCTTTGACGTTAAAAATGTATTCAAAATAGCTCTCTACTGTAGATCTTGTGTATGTAATTTTTTTTACATACGTTTGAATCTTCATATACTTTATAATAAGGATTGGGGAAATTATAGAGAGGTATACTAAAATTTATAAGTTTTTAATGCAAAATTTACATTAAGAAATTTATTTATTAATTTTAAATATATTAGTCTACTTATATATTTAGTATTATTAAATATATTAATAAAATACATCAAAACATTTACAAATTTTAAGCCCCTTGTAGCATTCTGAGCCCCTCTGTAACTTCCAGAG
>QLNU02015003.1:86477657-86505676 GCA_006491805.2 Dysdera silvatica
ACCATCTGGTATATTGAGCATTTTACCAATTGTGAATGATTTTAATCGCATTATAAATTGAGTTGGGTTTTTTTTTTGTTAAATTTCCTTTTCGTTAACTTTTTCCAATTTTTTTATTACAATTTGTTCTATTTTTTTTATAAAGCGTAGAAGTTAGAAACCTCCAGGATGAACTTTTATATTTTTATAAACGCCCATGCTTTGATATACAATAGAAGGAAAAAGAACGACGTTCAAAATACCTTTTTCGTATTTTGTTTTCGGTGCAAGGAATATACAAACGTGTTTGTTTCGTTCGATGTGCTAAATACTTTCGTTTACCATCTGTCGCCGGTAGTGCCTGACGAAAATATCCCCACCCACTACTAGAGCCTATTGATCAATTCATTATCCCTTTACGTAACATAGGTTTAGGTTTTGTTAAAAAAATAACATGCTTTTGGCGCCGCTTCAAGAATGGCGCCCCAATAGTTGCCTTAGGCTAGCCGGTAGTTTAACCCGGCACTGCTTTCAGAGAGTCCACGTCTATATTTACCATGTTAAAAAATGTTTAAGCTTGTGAAATTGGAAATAAAACGAAGAAAGTAGTTAAATTTCGGGATGAATTAGAGTAAACAAAATTACTTGAATAATAAGTGATGTGATTGGTCGAATTTTTACCACGTAAGAACAGCAAAAGGGCATTCTGCTCCAAACGAAGTGAATAGTATGTAATCAGCAGTGTGAATGACGATTACACAATAGAATGAATGACGATTACACAATAGAATGAATGACGATTACATAATAGAATGAATGACGAGTAAACAGAACGAATGACGAGTAAACAGAACGAATGACGAGTAAACAATAGAATGAATGACGATTACACAATAGAATGAATGACGCGTAAACAATAGAATGAATGACGAGTAAACAATAGAATGAATGATGAGTAAATAGTAGAATGTGGCTGGCAAGTAAATAGCGACTTGGTGAGCAAAAGCATTTGATAAGTAATTGGAGACATGATTGACAGGTAATATAATAAATATCAAGTAAACAGTAGCGTAATCAGCGAGTAAACAATAGCTTAATTGGTAAGTAAACAATTACTTAATCGGCAAGTAAACAATAGCTTATTCGGCAAGTAAACAGTAGCTTAATCAGCAAGTAAATGATAGTTTAATTGGCAAGTAAATGATAGTTTAATCGGCAAGTAAGCAATAGCTTAATCGGCAAGTAAACAATTACTTAATCGGCAAGTAAACAATAGTTTAATCGACAAGTAAGCAATAGCTTAATCGGCAAGTAAACAATAGTTTAATAGACAAGTAAGCAATAGCTTAATCGGCAAGTAAACAATTACTTAATCGGCAAGTAAACAATTACTTAATCGACAAGTAAACAATAGTTTAATCGGCAAGTAAACAATAGCTTAATCAGCAAGTAAACAGTGGCTTAATCGGCAAGTAAACGATAGCTTAATCAGCAAGTAAACGATAGCTTAATCAGCAAGTAAACGATAGCTTAATCAGCAAGTAAACGATAGCTTAATCAGCAAGTAAACAATAGCTTAATTAGCAAGTAAACAATAGGTTAATCAGCAAGTAAACGGTATGAAAGATAATTTGACGTAGCATTACGCAGATTAGATTTATAAGCAAAGAACAACGTTATAAGCATAAGTAAGGTTGTTAAAACGTTTTATTTCAACGTACGTCGCTGACGAACTTGGCCGTCTCTTGTCAGGAATGCAAAATGGGAAAATAAATATTAAAAAACTGGAGATGGTGTTATACATGAATTAAATTTTTTAGAAGCAGTCCATATCACTCAGAATTCTTCTATCATAGTCAATGAACCAAAATCTACTCCCACTTTCGGTCAAGATTGGAAATGTTTAATAAAATTTTCACATTAATTATTCATCCACAACTAGCAACACAACAGTCACGCAATAACACCATCTCCAGTTTTCTAATATTTATTTTCTCATTTTGTATTTCTGACGAAAGACGGCCAAGTCCGTCAGAAACGTACGTTGAAATAAAACGTTTTAACAACATTACTTACGCTTATAACGTCGTTCTTTGCTCATAAAAGTAAACAATGGCTTAATCATCAAGTAAACAATAGCTTAAACTCAAGTAAACAATAAAATAAATAGTAAGTAAACAATAAAGTATTTAGCATGTAAAAGAATAAATGGCAAGTAATTCATGACATAGAAATTTTGGAAATTTGCTATCCAAGTATTTTTTGTCGTCTTGGTTTGTTTCACAGCTTCTGTTTAAAGCATTATAAGACGAACAACCAGTTTTTTCTAGAGACGTATATCGCGTGTGACGTCATGTCTGAAAGAAGCTTGTCTGGAAAAAAAAGTTAAACTTCAGTTAATATACCAAATGTAGTGTTGTCCTTGGACGTGACTTTTCATGACAATTGCGAAACGTAAAGCCATGTGATGCCGTAAAAGTAATGCA
Source organism: Dysdera silvatica (assembly GCA_006491805.2). Classification (NCBI taxonomy): domain Eukaryota; kingdom Metazoa; phylum Arthropoda; class Arachnida; order Araneae; family Dysderidae; genus Dysdera; species Dysdera silvatica. The sequence goes on from QLNU02015003.1 coordinate 86,480,123, forward strand.
TTTGCCTACCACCCGGAAAATCCGATTTGCTTGCCTCGATGGCGCGGGGTTTTTCTTTTAATCTGAATTGGATTCCTTTAGCGTATGTAGGAGGGGGTTTGATGAGGATATTAACTTGCCTATTACGACACATTTTTATATATGCACATATGAATATATGGAGTTTTAGCTCCGTCACCCCCCTTATGAACTTCCTGCCTACGCCAATCAGGGGCGTAGTAATTAATCAATTACAGGGTACTGAAAGTAGCTTTAAAAAAGAGGTAAATTTAAATAATTAATAATAATTTGTAACGAAACATTGCAGAGTTTCACTAGAAAGATTCCATAACAAACAGTTATTTTGACACTGGCGTAAGGTTTCAAAACACGACGTTTCGAGAGTCAACTGCTCCCTTTGTCAAGTGAAGGCAAGAATTCTGCCTTCACTTCGGTGAACTCGGCCGCAATGGGTACACACGTTAAGGCAGTATTGAAAAGTACATGATTAAATATAATTTATTTTATTATAATAACTTATATATACATAGTAGTTTTGTCTCAACAACTATGAGCGTTTTGTTAACAATTCCAATATAGAACAGGTAATGAATATTGGCTATTCTCTATTGAACGTTGAACACAAACAGTTACTGACTGTTAAACGTTATTCTTTTTTACAAATTTTCTGTTTTCTCTTCCTTCGTCTTCTTCAGTATTTTGGAATATCACATAATACTTATTCAATGCATTATGTTAGAATACATATATCTGTGGTCACAGAGAATAACTTGTTAAGTATAAAATCTTAATAAATAATAATTAATAAATTTATTATTTTATAATAAATTAATTAATAAAATCAATTTTTCAGGGCGGCATTTTTTACCTTAGAACTTTTTCTGTATGTATGTTTTTTGAAAAAAATAAATTTGGTTGACATCAATGTGACTCCAAATAACGTTATGAATTTAATTGTTTGAAGAATAATTAATTTGATGAAACCATGTGCACTGAAATCACTGTGCACTGAAATCACAGTGCACTGAAATCACAGTGCACTGAAATCACAGTGCACTTATTTTGGCATTTTTTTTAACTTAACCACTTATTCAGTGTGACCACAGATATAATGGTTGACATTGAATTAATTCTTGTTGATTAATATTCGTTTGTATTAAGAGTTCGTAGTTCCATTCTGCCGATCTATATTCCAGTTTTTATTTACTGAGCGGCGAAGTTTCATATACGTTGGAAAACCTGCGAAGAATGACTATCTGTCATTGCGCATAAAACAATTATATTATTTCGTAAATGCTTAACTTTAACGTATTTAATCACAGGTGTTTCAAAGTGCAATAGATTCTTTTTTATGAAATTCGAAAAAGGTACTTTTTAGTACCGGTCAACGAACACTCTCTCTAAAAAGTTAGTTCTCTGAGTCTGACTTTTGTTATCTTTCTATCATAAAATTTCAACTGATCTGAGTTATTACGACGCCGCTCTTCCGAAAAATAATGATTTTGGTTGAATTGCAGCCGCAGGCTCTTCCCAACAAAAAGTCCGCTATTGCTAACTACTTCCAAATGAATTCAACAAACCTCGTTTTTTATTTAAGGAAAAAAATCATTACTTATTTTTTATGGAAGCTATGTCTATATATAATCTTTATTTCTTATATTTATTAAATTTTTCAAAATAATACTTACCTCGCCTTTTCACCATGCAGTACACATTTTATGAAAAGGAACTCTGACCGTGACGTAGCGGTATTGCATTCGGCCATCATGCTGTTGACCAGAATTCGATTCTAATGATATTGTAGAATGCATGGCGTTCGTTCTTTATATAGTCCTTCCGTATTTGGTTCCGTAGGTAACAGCTTAATAAATGTTCCATCTTTGTATAGAATTCGTAGCTCATTTTAAAACCGTAAATATAGGCACATCTTTTTTAGCTAAGAGTGGTCCTTAACGCTCTTGCGCCATACAGTTTAAACCGATATGAATCGGAGGTTCCACTTACCAGCAAGACTATAGGAATCGATATTACATGATCTCATCTATCTGTCCTTATGCCGCGCAACATGGAGAAACGAAGCGAAAAAAAGGTTTTTGGTGCCATTTTTCAAATGTTCACCTCCATCTTGTTTTTGCAACATGCCTATGTTGCAAATGCATTCCAACTGAAAAAAAGAGAGAAAAAATTCGCCTTAAATTTTTAAATATGTTTTTTTTTTTTAAATTTTAATTTATTTCATCATTTAAATGAATAATTTGTTTTGTGGTTTCAGGTTGCTGGGATTACCTGAGCATTTGATGCGCCACTTGTTTCGAGGCGATGGAACCGTTGGACTGTCCCAGAAGTCACCAGCCCGGGATCCTTTTTACAGAACTACCAAGTTCCGGGTTGAGCCTCCTTCAGATGCAACTCATGATACTCCTAAAAAGGGATTGACCCCAAATATCCATCGGGAACTTGAAGATCCCGTGGACGAAGAGGAAACACGAGATAATGCAGAAGAAGTGATTGTAGATCGACCATTTGAGCCAGAATCTGAGAAAATTCCGGAAGAAGAAGAAGAAGAAGAAACAGAGAAAGTTCCACCTCATAGAATTCCAATTTTCGTTGACGCCTTTGGCCTCACCCCTTTCAGCTTTGGACTTCCTGCCCCGTGGTGGAAAGGGTGAGTTGATGCTTTTATTACTCCCTTGCAAATTTAATTTCCGAGGATAAAAGTTAACATTTTTCTGGGCAAGTATACATACAATTAGACAGCTTCAGTTTTAGCTTCAGCGCTGTGCATGGCTAGCACAATAAGATTCAATATGATAGTTCTAACTCTTTTTTTTGCGTACTTCCTGTAAAGACCTACGCTGCCTCTCCAAATGGAAGTTGTAGATAAAATATGTACTGTTCTAATGATTATTTTGTACCGGTCAGTTATTTGTGCACTTTTGCATAAAAAAAAATGCTGAAGAAGAGGTAGGGCGACATAATGTCACAGTACTCCGGTATTATGGCATTACTTATAGAAAAAATTGCACATTATCTTTGTTATGTTCACAGGTACTTGTGCATTTGTTTGCATTGACCATACAATATACACAAAAAGATCATTTCATTATAGCTTTCTGAACTAAATTTTCAAATTTCTGTTCTGAGCATACAATGTATATTCATTCTCAACAGGCTGCGAGCAGTCGTTTCCTAAAACAATATTAATTATTGATTTTTTTGTAAAATACATTTTCTTTGAATACATAGTATTATAGAATAATTTCCGCAAAAATGCTAAGTGCTATCTAGCGGTATGTAAGATTTTTTCTTGTTTTTATTAGAGGGTCCAGTTTAGTGCTCGTCTACAAATACTAAACTTGTTTTTTTTCTGAGTATGTGACCAATCCTGAATGAATTTTTCTTAGGAGTTTGAATAAATTAATCGTTGTTTAGTATGAGTTGTATGACTCACGAAGATTGCCATTGATAATCACGTTCCTTTCATTTTATTTCAAGTCCCAATGTCTGTGTGGAAAGAAGCGAAGTAGATGACTCAGAGCCTAATGGCGGATCTGGCTTCCTTATGATAAATTTTGAATCAACACGGTGCTCACCAACTGAAACGACGTACATCTGTATCAAAAAGTAAGCCGATTATTCTCAAAAATAATGGTCGAACAAATGAGAGAGACATTATTATTAATTCAGTGATACTAAACCGTTAGAGAGCATCTTCTTGTGAATTTTAAAATCAATTCTCATGAGTGACTTCTACTATTTTGTTAGAATAAGAAATAACCAAGTCCGAAAGACAATTATAATGAAACATCAGTGTTGTCATGGCTTCCAAAGACAAGATGGAAAACCCGGTTGCTGCAAAGGTAATTCAATAACTATATTTGAAATTGTCATTTGTTTTGTTTTACCAATTTTTGATTCATGAGCTCACAGAAAAGACAGAATGAAAATAAGTTGACAGACCAAAATCTACCACCGAGGTAAGCAGTGCCAGATTTAGATAAGGGGAGGCCTTTGGCTCCTCCACTTGTGTCAAACTTCCATGGCTACCAACCCTCACGACCAGAGAAAGATGAAGAGTGTCTTAAACAAAATTTACGGTGAGGTCGAGAATAATAATGAGTATTTAAATTTTCGAAATTCACAATTCTATCTAATAACCTTTATAGCCAGAATTTACAATTCTGGCTATAAAGGTTATTAGATATCAGGAGCCGTACTCAGTCTGCCGAACTAGGCAGTTGTTTTATGTTAAAAGGCGCCAAATGAGGTAATGTAGCTCATTTTGATTCTAAGCGGACATTTTATGAATAAGAATTAAAAAAGAATATTGCGAATGTTTTAAAATAGTAAATACTATAAACTAATATTTTATGGGGGGGCGGCATTTTATACATCTTTGCTTTTGGTATGCAAATTGGTCGGTGCGGCCCTATGATATGATATATGGTTCAGAGTTCGACCCTGGGAATACGTACACACATACTTTTTTTTTTCATTGAAAAATTTGGATTTATTTTGGCAATTGAAACAATATGCCACAGAAAGCAAGCAACACGTGTAATAAATGAAACGTAGTTGTGGGATCATCAATTATCCCCGAAAGTAAAATGGTCTTCTAAGGATTCCAAGAGTTGTAGAAAAGTTGCTTATGACACTTCTTGCCACAGAAGATGTGATGCCACTTATGTCCACAGATGTGATGCCACTTATGTCCACAGATGTGACCCTACAAATATATTTAATTACATTTACCTATTACATTATGACGAGATAAAATCGTTCAACTTTCGTAAACATTGTACCTAAATGCAAATTAATATATATGCTTTCATTAAATAATATCAATTTTACTTACAGAATACACTAAAAGAATTTTTTTTTTAAATTTCAGTGTCCCTGGACAACCTCATGGAGACCATTAAAAATATGGAAGCCAATAAATTTGCAGATATCATTTCATCAACCAATTTGGCTGAAAAGTTGGATACAGAAAATTTTACAGTTTTTGCTCCTATCAATGATGCCGTTGATGACTTCAAAGATGAATCCGAAAACGTATGAAATATGCGATTTTATGTAAAATTTATATATACTAATTAAAAAAAAGTACATAATATTAATACATATTACATGAATAATAATATATAACTAAACGTAAAAATAAATGATATATAAATAAGCATGCATAGATAATAATCTATAAGTACATGAAAATAACTTTAGTGATTCTTACGTCGTTATTATTTGCTAGTTATTAATATGTAATTTTAAATGCTTTTTTCTAGACTGATTGCTTCATTTCTTAATACTACTTTCTTAATTTCTGTTTCCAACAGAAATTATTCAAAATAACCTTGTTGTCCTTCCGACATAAAAATACAAACTTCATAAAAATCATAATATTTTGAAGATGATGTTAAAGAAAGTAGTTAAAATGTGATGGAAAATAAAAGTGTGAAAACAAAACAATTATTTGCCGAGTGGGGACTATATCGTGTGAACACAATAATGAAAGTGTAAACTGAAATCTTTTGCTACTGTTTATGATTCATAATATCTATAATTATTAAATCTCTCTTCCTAGCATTTACGGACTAAATTATAACTTCATCAGCTAACACATTTCAAATAATCAATCCTTAGTTTATGATATCATGTAATATTCTTTGGTTCTCATCCTAATTTCAAGAGATTTTCCATGTTAATATCTTTAGAATCGAGTGAAATATTCTTAGCTTGTTCCCGATTATTGTGTTGTATCATATTCTTAATATATCTGTTATTTTTTTTTTTACAAAGATGTTTAAATGCCCATTCTTGATTATTGCATTATATCATATTCCTAGAATATCTGTTATTTTTTACAAAGATTTTGATAAAATATTTTAAGAAGTGTCCTTTAAATCCTATTTTCTAGAACGAAATAATGAATTCCCGACCACCAAAAGATTATTCATATTTGGTAGGTGGTCATCTTGTGGAAGGAATTGTGGATCTCGGGGCTTTGCAAGACGATGACATTTTACAGTCAGTGAATGGCAAGACAACAATTCGCATAAACAGATACAGACCACTGCTTAAAACGGTAAGAAAATACTTGACCATCACAGCAATAGCGTAAGAAAAGGTGCTTTCGGACTCAAGCTCTACATTGACTATTAAAACACATTTTCTTTAATGCTGCATACTATGGTCGTCTTTAAAGCTCCGTCAGGCTCCCCCAATTTTTAAATTGCTTTTTATACTGCATAACAGTTAGTACCGGATTTAGATAGTCCCGTAGAGGCCTCGCGTTATTTGTTTAACCGTTATTTTAATTCTAATTTTGGTCCTGAAACTTCCATATGTTTCTATATTTGCTATTGTTATATATTATGTCTATTGTTGGATTTCCATCATCATACCATTTGAAAGTTCTGTGCTATATAGAAGTTGCAATTTCGGCGTTTAGGCTCCGACTTCCTTGATTAGTCTATGTGCCTTCAGATGATTCAGTAACGTGGGGGGAGGGGACTTCAGGAACTTACTGGCTCTGCAGTAGTAACGCGATAATCTAACGCGCAGTTATCCCAGGTTCGACTCTCAATGGTGTAAAAAAAAGATCGACTGCAAAGATTTATATGTTACATTTTGTTTTCTAATATACAAGCAATAGAAAATTAATACTCTTTTGCCAAAAAAACAAAAACAAACAAGCAAGAAAAAACGAAGCACCATGAATAAATTATCGGTTTTTATTGAAATTAAATGTACATCCAGCACATACACGGGTAAGGATATGATAAAAAATTCAAGGCCGTGGGACCCATCAATGGCTAGGAATTGCACATTAAATGTTCAAGTCAATAGTTGGCGACCCCCCCACCCCTACGACGCCGATGCATGCTTCTATACGTCTAGATAAGGAGTGATAAAGATTCCTCATGTCATCCTGCGACATATTCTGCCAGGCAGTCCTTACTTGTTGCACCAGCTCTGCGACATTTTGCGGTGCCCGGATATGGCGGTATACATGGTGGATTGGCGAAAGGTCTGGTGACTGCTGGCCGAGGAAGAGTATCAACAGTACGGAGGCAACTCATAGATATGCGAACCATATGGGGCCTGGCATTATCTTGTTGGAAAATGGCCCTAGGCTGTTGTGACATAAAGGGAAACGCAAACGCCCGGAAGATGTCATCAACAAATAGTTGAGCTGTCAAAGTTGTCCGCAGGAAGACTAGGGACGTCTTACTGTCGTATGAGATAGCACCTTACACCATCACACTAGGGGTAATGGCTGTGTGCCTGTGTAAAACAAAGGGTGGTTGGGACCGCTGCCATCTCCACACACACGGATCCGATGATCATCTGCTCCAAGACTGAAGCGGGATTCATTGCTGAACACTATGTGATACCAATCTGCTGGCAGCTATGATGATCGGCTATGACACCACTCCAGACAACTCTGTAAATGGTGTGGGGTTAAAGGCAGACGCCTTAAAGGCCGCTATGAGTGTAACCTCGCCATAGCTAAGCGTCATGAGATGGTGGAAGGTGCCACGGGTGGTATGGAAGAGACTGTTGGATGGTGGACAATGATGCCGTTGGGTCAGCTCGGGCTTGTTGCACAACCAACCAATCTTCCCTTGCATTAGTGCACCTTGGCCTTCCAGAGCCATCATTACGCCGAAGAGTTCCTCGCAGCAACCATTGCTGCCAACACATTTGCACAATAGTGTCCGTATGGTGCAAGTGGCGACATATTGCTCTGTAGGACCAGCCAGCTTCAAGCATCCCGACTATGCGACCACGTTCGAAGTCGTCCAATTGGTTATAAGGTCCTCGTCAACGTCGTAACTGCATCAATGATTGCGTCTAAAGGAAACTGCGTCTAACTGTGTCTAAAGAAAAAATAAACCATCTGCAATTTTCTCTCTTTTGTACGATGCCAGTTTCGAAATAGAAATGCGCGCTATGATCGAAGTTAACACTCATTGGCTTTGAAAATTTAATCATTTGCATACTTGGTCTAAAGGAATTTGCATGCGAAATTTCGAGATGATCGGATTATTTTTTAGAAGTGCCTCTTTTTTTTCTTTTTGCAAAAGAGTGTATAATTTGTTTAGGTAGGGGCGACCCCCGCCCTGCACATAACAAAACATTGAGTAGATGCAGTACGATCTCCTCCATTCGTCGAAGTTGCAAGTTACAATAAAATGATCAAATATATTCGATATTTCGATATATAAGGACAGGGACTTCTATATATGTATAGAAGCAAGTTTCTATGTATTAAAGGGGGACTTCAAATCACAGGGTTCAGTAATTTAAAATTTACTGTACTGCTGTTTGCTGTAATAGGTTTTTCTCATAGTAAAGGATTTTCATTTTGTATATTTTGAACATGGTGCAACCAAACAAATATTTAATTTCTTTCCCTTATAAGCAATCCCGCTATAAAGGGGTTTGACTGTATTTCTTTAATTATGAAATATTTTTCAGGTACAAAACTATGTTATAAGGTAAAAAAATTTAATGCCTAAAACTTTACGTTCCTATTCGTCTGGGCGAACCTTCTTCAGAGATAGGAAGTCAATGTATGTAGCTAGTTGACCAATGCAACTTGTATACGGTTCAAATGTTTTCTGGAAAGCGACTAGAGGACATTGGCGTTCATATGAGACGGAGGTTCTGGAGTTCGACCTTAGCCGTTGTTGAAAAATTTTATTCGCCCGATTCTGCTATGTATTTACTTTCAAAAGTGTTAGCCACATTTTAAAACGGGGTGCTTTCTAGATGATTACCAATTGTCAAATAGTATCAATTATTTTTGCAGTATTTTAGCATTTTGTACATTTACCAAAATGATTGGTAAACAAGATCCTCTAGTAACTTTCTAGAAAACGTTTGATCTGTAAGCAAGTATAGTGGCATTGGTCAACCACTACCATTGATTTTCCATCTTTTGAAGCAGGTTTACACAGAGGAATCGAAACTTTAAGTATCAATTATTAAAATCTTTTAACACAATTTGTACCTGGAGATTGTTTTGTATTTAAATATGTGAGGTGAAAGTTTTCGTAAAATCATGTACTAGTGTAACCTGATAAAGTGACCGCCTTGGTAAACTGCCCACCTGTATAAAGTGACCACTTTTTACAAGTGAGAAATGGTAGGGACTCGGTCATGCTTATACCAGTAGCGGCCCTAGACTTTGCGGGGCCCTGGGCTATTTATTTTTGCGGGGTCCTAATATTTTGGAAAATGGCCTTACAAGGGAGCCTGGGGATATGAAATAGACTCCAGAGACATAGGCGTACGTAGAAAGTTTGTAAGGGGGTTATAGGCTCAATGGGGTTACAGAGCTACAACTCACATATTCCTATGTTAAATATACAAAATTTCATTGCAATGGGGGTTACAACCCCCATCAACACCCCCTGCGTACGCCAATCCCCGGAGAAGAGGGGGTTCGAGGGCCCTCCCCCGAAAAAATCTGAAAAATGAACTCTTTAAAACAAATTTTTTAAGCCATTTGACAAAAAGAAGGTAAAAGAATAGTTTTGTCTTCTTCTGATCCGTTGTTAATAACAATAATCTTAATTTGATAAAAGTATAACAAATGAATTGTAAGAACAATAAATATCATTTTAGCGTTATTGAAATTCAAATAAATTACATTTATGTTTATACTGAATAGGGGTCTACAATGTAATGACAAACATTTTACATTGCAAGTGCATCGATCATAAAAGGGCCGGCCCTGGAGCCGCCTCTGCCAAAGTCTGTCGTGTATAGTGACCACCTGTCTATGGTGACCATTACAGCCCAGTCCCAAAAGTGGCCACTTTAGACGGATTCTACTGCCTTTCTTTAATTTGTTTTATTTAAATTTCAGGTTACGACGGCCAACTGTGTACCTGTGATTAAAAAAAATAACATGGCTAAAAATGGAGTAGTTCATATCACATCCAGCGTTCTTCCATTACCAAGAAAAACAATCGCAGACATTATAACAGCCAGTCCAAAATTCGCCGTCTTTTCCACACGTACGCAATTTAGTATATTTTATTATATTAACATACCTTATACGCAGCTTTCAATATATAATAGTTACACACACATCTTAGTGTATACATATTATTAAAATGTTTAATGGAACTCTCTTCAACATTTTTAATTTAGTGGTTAGAACAAAACGACGATCTTTTATCGGAGATGCGGGACCTCAAGCAATCCTGGACAGTGTTTGTACCCACAGACAAGGCCTTTGAGAAGATGAATCCGAAATGCTGCAAAAGCTATTAACGGGGAGAAGGATGCGTCAAAAGTAGGTTTGAAAAACAATTTACGATTTCCTTCTTATTAAGTAATTTTTCTAAACGTTATTCTGATATCACAGATTTCATATAGTGTTATAGCGTAAATGCCTTTATCATATATATGAAGATATTGAGAAAAATATCGTAAGTGTGACGTAGTATTTTATAATAATTGCACTTCCATAATTTTTGTATATTTACTTTTTATTTCTATTTCTATCTATGATATACTAGACATTTTGGATGGGTGAACATTTCCTTTTCTTTGAGTAATAAGGTTAATGTTTTTACGATTGTGTCAATTAACCCTTGAAGTGTTCAATTAAATTTTGCACTCAGATCCTTTGCTCACCAATCAACCCTGTAGCCAGGTTTAATTTCGGTGGGATCAAAAATTTTTACAGTATGTATCGATACAATCACAGCATGCAAGGCCATAGCCGTCTCAAAAATTTAGTTTCGGAGCTTCGATCCCTAAGACCCCCTGGATACGGGCATGGCACCAATAATTGATAATAAATGATAATAATAATTGATAATAAATGGGCAAAAGGATTTGACGAAGTCAATATGTTTTTATAGCATTACCTTGCAAGCGTTTTCTAGCAACCGTGAACATTTTCAAAGTTAATTTATTTGTAAGTTAACTTAGAAAACATATGCAATTGAAGGTCCTATTTAGAAATAAACATATCAGTTTTAATATTTTAAATGAGACAACGATTGACATTAATGAATTGGATTTTAAGAGGCAAAAATTTAAAATTAAATTTTGTTACTAAATTCATGTTTCTTGTTCTTCAGGTATTCTTAAAAATCACGTGTTAAAAGGTACATTGTGCTCTTCAGCGATCGTAGAGGGTGCTCGGGTACGCAACGCAATAGGAGCACCTTTGAGTCTTACCCAGGATGAGACAGAACACCAAGGTCGAAGGTGTTAAAATTAGCGGGTACTGATATCTTAGGTACCAATGGAGTTGTCCACTTAATAGATGAGGTCATTATACCTGGGCTGGAAGGTAAGGTTCCTAAATTTTGCTTTTGACAGTTTTTATTTGCAAATTAAAAATAAAACATGATTAGTATTTCTTTAGTCCATAAATTACATTAACGCGTTTTTTTAATTATAAGTAAAACCATTCGGGATCCATCGATGTAAAACTTTGATTTCATCAACGAGCCCCTTGATCCATTTTTGAACTTTTAAAAATACAATTTATCGTATGCCATTATTGTCGAATGTAAATTAATGATTCTTTTCGTATGTTTCACAATGTAAACTTTGAATTTAAGACAATATTTTAATTTGTCATCTTAAACTCTAGTCACCTAATCCAAATCCATTTTTTTAATTCAAATACACCGATGTAACAATATAAATATTATACAATACACGTATCATCATAAATTGGACTTGTGTTGCCTTCTCTCTCACTCAGTTATAACTTCTCATACGTGATCAGCAGAAACTTTTCTACGGCTCCTCCAGGCAATTCATTGCCTCTAAGCAAATTAAACATAGTTTCACCCAAAAAATGAAATCCCTGAAAATCAAGAGATAGTTGAACTTCAACTAACTACCGTCTGTGAATAATGAACATTAATCATAGAATGAGAATTTTATCCCTGTTTTTAATTAATCTTTAGTTTCATCAAATTGTAATTAGTGGACAGTTATGAATTAATATTTTATTAACTTAAAATAGTTACCATTTCTTAAGAATAATTATGTGTTTCAGCCCAAACCATTATGGAAGCTTTGCGAAAATCTAAACGCCAAGATTTGATATCATTAATACAACTGGCTAATTTGGAACCAACCTTTGAGAATATTCAAAACGTGACGTTTTTCGTCCCTAACAGAGATGCAATAGAGGTAAGACCTAGTGTCTGGTGTATGAGAAGTTTAAAATACTAGAATTGTGTGGAAGTTATATGTATGCATATCAAAATGTTTTTTTCCAATAATTTTTATTCGTATTTAATGCAAAATTACAAGAACTATTACAGAAACAATTTGAGAAAAGACACGTTTAATTAGTAAATACGTTTTCATGAATTTAATGCTTTTATTTCCATTGTGCGTAAATTATATTTTGTAGATTTAACCAAGAGTTTTGCTAAAGCGCCTTTCCTTACATTTAGTTATAAAAAAGTACTACTTTAAAAAATTTTATAATTCTATTGTAACTTAAATAAAAAGTTTTTAGTTCTACAGCTTAAAGATACGAAATATTTTATAACAAACTGCTATGTAATAAAAAATATGCTTTTCTCAATTTAAACAGGCGATCTCTAATGAGACAAGAGAAGCATGGAATGATGATCCTGAAAAATTGCGGGAAATTTTATTGTACCATGTCGTGGCGCCAGAAATTCCTGTTGCCGAATTCACACATAACAAAGAATTGCCGTCATTAGCCGAAGATCAAACCGTGAGAGTACAGTTTCAAGAGATGGTAAGAAATCATAATTATAAAATGCACATGTATGTTTTGCAAGTGTTTGTTGTTTACTATATATCATACATAATATCATACATAGCTATCATCCGTCAGAATATTTCAGAGGTCTAGTAGTAATAACTACAGGTTTTAAGCTCATTATTCTTGCACCTATTCGCAGGGCCTGATTACCGACTAGGCTCGCAAGGCCTGGGTCTAGGGACCCCTAGTTGGAATGGGGGCCCCAATTTTTTTTTCAAGTTGACTTTTGTTTACTCACTTTTGATCGACATCTAGAAAATTTTTAGGTAAAAGCTTACTTTTTTTGGGCTATTTTAGATAGTTTACCAGAAATTTGAAGAGTTTTATAATGAGTATACGTAAGTACTTATTCTTTAGATGCTTTCAGACCCCCCCCTTCTAAATCTGTCGCCGCGCACAAAGGGGCCCCCAACTAATACCGTGCTTATAACCCCCATATGTCTTAATCGGGCCCTGTCTCTTCTTAGTGTATTTATTTGTGTGTAAGCATTTCGTGGGTTAGAGTTCATGTTAAGAAGTCTGCCTTGCCTTAGATGATTCGTAATATTGATAATAGTCTTAATGAGGAATACAATGAGAAAATAATTCGTTGTGGTAGGTGAATGCTGCTGGAACGTTTCTTTTTGATTTCTATACGATCTATTTCTACGCTGATGTTTTCTTTATTTTTTGTTCTTATCTATGCAATCTGTCTTATCTGAAAGATTTCTCATTGTCTTCATTTTCTCTCGACACCGAGTCAAGAATTTCAGCTGTTAAAGAGCACCTTTGCAGCTGGTTTATCTGTTTACCAATAAGTACAGTATGCGAAATTCAAATGGTACTCCCTTTCACACACAACTATTCTGTCATTAAATCACAAGTTAACGCATATCTATTCAATATTTAGAAAGTTAGCAAGAAGAGAAATGCTATGAAAATGGATCTTGCCCGTGTAGACTAATTATCTTATTAATTTCCAGTCAATATCTATCATTAATATGACCACAACGAAAGAATTGAGAGAAATATATCGCATACAATTAATATTTCTGAAAATTCTATTTAATTAATTTAATAATAGGATCACAACACATTGAAAAGGGCACGTGGCATTTTTCATAAGCTCATAACGGTAAATAAAACGGCTCATAAACAATATTACCTTATATATATATAACCCTTTCCTCATAATAACACTATTCATCTAATCCCATAATAACCCTATCTATATGGTATCATAATAGCCCTATTATCATAAACAATATCATAATCAACGTCTCATAAAACAACTCATAAATGATATCAGACAATTTTGTATTTTTCCAATATTGCATTATCGGTATAACGTTATGTAATTCTCTTGTACCAGGCTGCGTCTTTATTCTTTCTTAATTGACTCTTAAAATATAAATAAATCTAATTTGAATTATCAGCTAAATAAAATTTATTTGATTTGAATGTGGCCTTTGCTTCACTTTAATCGTTTACTAAATATATATCGATTCTTTATTTTCTGAATTGTTATTACTATTGTTACTATATTATTGATTTATAATGAACATAAGATGATGAAATGTAATTTTTCCTTAGTTTCCTGGTTTTGCGATGGGAGTAACTGTACAATGCACTCCGATAGTTAAAGACGACTATAAAGTTTGTGGAGCTGTTCTTCACGTTGTTGATAAGGTAATGTTTACTGTTGCGTTATTCGCTATTCTTTCTTTATAATTGTAAGGAAGGAAACGCAATTATATTTCTCTAATTAATGTTCCAATACGATCTCAAAATTAGAGTATGCAAGAAGGTTACGGGAGGTGGGGTACAGGGCTATAACTCTATATGTTCATGCGTATGTATGAAAAATTGAATCTTAATGGGGTATGACCCATCATCCCCCCCCCCCTGCGTACGCCAGTGAGTCTCAATAACAAGCTTATAAAATCAGGATTACCAGTTTTACATAGGAATCTATTCTCCCTAAAAGAAACTTCAAAATAATGATTTGATCTATGTGCATTTGTCATTTTTTAATTTGCCTGTTTTCCAAACACGTTTTTATTTGTGTTTTTCCTTATACATAACATGTACTTTGAATTAAGAGGAGTAAATGAGTTGTGAATTTCATCCTTATATTTATAAACAATACATTATCACAGTGTAAAGTTACATTCTAGTGAACTATGTAATGTCAAGTAATAATGCAATTTCAAGCGACAATGCAAAGTCAAATAATCTAAGTAACACAAGTGATGTTCAATTTAAGGTTTTGACACCCCCGAAGAATACTATTCTGGAGACCTTGAAATCCATGGGAGGATACACCACGTTCACCAAGCTCATGGAGTCCACAGACCTTGAGAGGAAATTGGAAGAATGGAACGCAGGTCCTTACACGATATTAGCTCCAACTGATAAAGCATTTGACCGATTCGATAAAGACACGTTGCAGGAACTTCTGGAAAATTCAACACAAGCCGAACAGATTTTGAAGATGCATGTCTTGCCCGGTAAATAACAATTTCTTAATTTAAGGTTTTTGTTCAATCCAGTGCTACACTCTCGGTCTTCTGACAATTTCATTTTTGATAGTCAAACTGCAAGAGAAATATTGGTCAGTTGCCAATTTTTTTAACAAGAATATTGGAAGGGTTCATCGTATAAAGGGACTAATACCACCCCATCCAACAGAGGGTGACCATCCCCTTTGAAATTAACCCGTTACACACTGTTTGTTCAATAATCCGACGGGAACAGAAAAACTGATAACAGGAATTAAGAATCTAAGAAACATACATATTACCAAAATTACTGCAATGAATTAGTTACGCTTCAAAATGAATTGATCAAAACACCGAAACGATTAAAAAATGTACATGTTGAAACGATTAGGAAAAAATATCTTTAGATTTGTGGTATGGGTGATTTTTTAAAAGTTTATAATTAGTAAAAAATATTATTTATCAAATAACGTGATTAAAGCAAAACAACTAAAATTAAACATATTTACAAATAACGAACAGATTTATAAGACGTGAATCTTATTTGCGTAGTGCTGGGCTACGTCAATTTATTTTGCACAAATAACGAACAGTTAGATGATTTTCCAAATGAATGAGGACATTTCTGTGAGGACATTAACCGTACTAATTGTATGAAATTAAAAAATGGTAGGAAAGGTTATAAAAGTTATATATTTGTGAAATTAATTCTAAATATCACTACCACAATTTTATCTCTGTGACCGTTAAGTAATATTACACAATTAGTAATATATAGTAATAATAATGAATTATTTCATTGATTATTATCATAAATGATTAGTATAACTTGGTTTGCTTATTTATTTTTTTTCATTTGTATATTTTTGTAATAATTATAACTGAATATGCATTTAGCTGCATATAATTGAAAATACTAATTGCTGTAATTTGAAAATAATTGAGTTACTATAGACGCAATTTCTTTATACATATAATTTTGTGACTATCGTAAGCATAATTTTTGCAAGTGAATTTTTTTGCAACAATTGCAGAAGCCTTATGTTGTTCTGGTGTAACTCCAGTATTGCCCTTCCATCATCATTATGTGAGGACTATGGAGGGAAATTTGGTTTCCTTACACCGAAGTAACCGAAGAGAAACGGTTCGATTTGGAGCAGCAAGAGCAGTGCAGTGCGATGTGATGACAAAGGGCGGTATTGTCCATACCGTGAACCGTGTGATTTTGCCCAATGGGAGACCAGCACCCTCTTTGCTTGACATGGACATCTTCAGTGGCATATTTAAATAGCTTTGCTTATTCAAATTTCTAATCTGCTTTCTTTAAACACATTTTATGAGTTTTTGTGATAGTTTTGCATTTTAGTTTAAAGAAAATAAATGGTCAACCATTTTTCTAAATTGTGTTAGAAAGAGGAGCTGGTTTCCTTTTGATGTTGTTTATGACGATGCAATCATGTACTGTTGAGTTAGCTCAAAAAAATTTAGGAAACGTTCCTATGTATTTTCGTACTCTTGAATTTATGCACGTAAAGATTGGACTTTCCTATACTAATGCTTCCAAAAATGCATGACCGAAGAGCACAAAATTTGCAGCAGCTAACATGCAACGTTCCGATACTATGTATTTCGTTTATTTATTCCATTGTGTGATTGTGGTTTTGAAGACTTATTCGACTACTATTTTATGAGTAATTGAATTTGAAAGATGAAATAAAGTATTTTAATCTTTACTTGTTGTTTTATTTATTGTAGTTACGTTATTTGATATATGTTTTTCATTAATCTCGCACATTTAAAATTAAGTTAAGAAATTTATTTTGCATTTGACTAAAGAAATTGAATTGAAATTACACACAAGTTACGACCATAGCTTTTACGTTTTGAGTTCCAGTTAGCATAATTATTAAATTAAATTAATATAATATATCCAGTTAGTATAAATATTAAATTAAATTAATATAATATATCCAGTTAGTATAAATATTAAATTAAATTAATATGATATATCAAGTTAGTATAATTAGTAAATTAAATTCGTAAGTTGACATAAACGAATTCCAAGGTTAAATGGTCGTTGGAATAATTAGAAGGGCATAGGGGTGGCTTGCCCACCCTAGAAAAAAATTTAGTCTTCTCCTTAGAAAAATTAAAGTTATAAATGAATATTGCGTTATAAGTAAAAGAGGGACGCACTAAGTAATGCTGTATTTAAATATAAATTTACGCAAACACAGTTCTTTGTGATCTGGTACGTCGGTTTTTACAACAAGTTTATTAGAAAACATTCTGCCTTTGCAATTATTTTTTTCTGTTTTTACAATTATTTGGTTCGGAACCTTCTGCCTTTGTCAAAAATCCAACAGAAATGCCTTTGAGGATAATAAAAAATTACTTTCCCTTTTTAAAAGGATTTTTGAAACTAATTACGATTATATCATGGTTTTAGGGGTGCTACGTCTAGAAGTGACCTTTTTCAGAACTTTAAATAATAGAAATTTTTTTTTATATGTACTTCAAAATTTAGATAAAATTTACCTCCTGACGTCATACCTTCACAATCTTTACACATATACGTAATCAGCTCCAAAAATACTCCTATCTATAATTGGTGTTGACATTTTTTGATCACTTCCAGAACGAATTTCTATGGTAAGTGACTATGAATTATGGGAATTTATGGTAGTGTAACGAGCGTCATTTTTTAGATATTTTGTTACAGTATGTAAATATTGATATTGTGCTATATTTCAAACGTAAAGTATTATTATTATATGTTCTAAAGAAATAAGTGGCAACAGTAGTGACAAAATTCTGCTCGCTATATTCCAAATGCAGAATATTATTTTATTTTTGGAAAAAGTGGCAACCGCAATTTTGTAAGGTTTATTCTTTGTGTATTAATGTTTATTACGTTGCTATGGTAACGTATTCTTTATTGTATTAATGTTTATTCCGTTGCTATGGTAGCGGATTATTTATTCCCCCCCCCCGCAACATTCATCTCGTTGCTACGAAAGCCCGTTCTTGTATACAAGGCGTTCACAAAGTCTGACCCCGGGTCATTTATTCGGAAACGGTTGGGTAGATGGAAAAATCGGCGAACACGTATCCCATTATTTTTGGGGGGGCACACATTTTGAGTAAAAATATTTTGGTGCGTGACATCTGGGTGATAGGGATCAACTCAAAAATTTCAAATGGAAAAATATGTCAAGTTGTATGTCGTTCGAAAGATCTGAATAAAAAACGATTATTAACGTTGGTCCCAGGTCAATACACCCAACCCGTCATGAACGGGGAGAGGTGAAATTTCGGGTATGAAATCCCTTTCTTTACTAAAATTTCCCACATATAGATACTTAAGCTGCCATTCTGTGCTGGTTTCAGTAGCATTTGACCATGTTAGATATGTTAGATGGTCACGTGCATTTGCACATGTATAGATAGATACAGAGGAGATTTCATAGGAGGGGGACGGGAATTTCCATGCCCCAATAGAATCAAATTCCTCTTAAAGTTGCACCAAGTACTACTGAATTTAACCCTAGACAGCATAGGTGGGAAAATAAAACTTGCCAGGATAGGTGAGGTACAAAGAAGCTTTAATCTTTAATTAGCTGAACAACATTCAAACTGAACATTATTTAGGCAAATATCCATTAAACATGTGAACATGTGACTTATTTTTCAGTGTTAGGCTTTTTTTCTCTTGTCTCTGACTACTCACAGTCCACTTTTTAGTCATCGTGATGATACTGGAAGCATGGCCTTGCTCTGTGGTCTGGACATATTGGCTTGAGGCAACTGGAACACTGACTGCAAGGCTGTTTTCTTATCCTTTGCTCTCGGACAGAACGAGCATCTCTTTGTGCTTTTCTCAGATTGAGGTAGCTGTTACTTGGACCAGCCTTTGGAAGAAACGTGCGCTGGATTAATTCAGTTCAATACCAATATAGGTGGGGTACACGGAACCCCAAACACGCCAAATCATGTAATCTACGGAAGCTAGCTATCTGAACAAACTACCTTGGCGGTGAAGAATTTACGTGGACGCGCTGGTGTCTTTTATCAAAAATGTGCATGCGCCAACGGTTTATTCACGCAATGGGGTACTGTGTATCCCAGCTATGCTGTTTAGGGTTAACTTTATTTCAATAACTACTCAAAATGCGAACCATTCACTTCCTGGCAGTAAAATAAACAATTTTCAAATTCCCGGCGAACGTGCCGAATAGCAAATAAAGGTAAACGTGATCTTCACCTTTGGGCTATAAATTCCCCAACTGCATAAATTTGGCCATGGGAAGTTATTTTGGACTATAGTAAGTAGTGAAACCTTTTCCAATATGGTTTTAGGCTAAAACGGCAAATTTTCCAAATTTTGTTACATGATTAACTAATGTGGATGCAAATAATAGCAGCCCTGTAGTTCCAGAAAGGCTCATTTTCGGACATTGGTTCACTGGACCAAAGTTGTTTCTTTTGATCTCCTTCACCTATTACACATGCTTGACAATTCCCAATTGCCTCCAGTATGGTAAAACAATCGTTTTCCTCCTTTTCCATATCTTTGATGACTTAATACCAATAATACTCAAGGCCAGAAAAGTGAATTTCCATTTTTTTTTGTCTCTGCTGCATTATTAGGTCAATCACTTTAAATCATGTATCATAAAAATTTTGTTTTCATATAATTGCCTACGTAAGAATGATGTGGATGTAAATAATACTTTCACTGTACAGCCAAATCGGATCCTTTGCGGACCTGATTTCGCCAAATATGGCTTATTTGATGTCCTTTACCATCTCTTTTAGTTTGCTATATTAGTTCTGAAACACCCTGTATAAATGCTCATGAAATGTCAAATGCACCTTCAAATTCAACTTCAAAAGTTAAATCAAAACAACATTTGAATTTGAATAAGTTTCCAACACTATCCGAGCATTATTCTGGATGAAAAATAATTTCAAATAAAAAAAAAATGGAATTCGGGTCATCTGTGGCACTCTTTGTAGAAATCGTAGTAAACGTGTTTCTGCTATATACTATTAATTTTTTTTAAGTTGAATTTTAAGATGCTTTTAACGCTTCTCAATCATCAACCTATATGTATTTTATGTACTGTAGTATTATTTCTTCTCTAAAAATATAATTGAGGTCAACCATGATTTCATTTGAGGAAATTGTAGCAAATATATTTCTTTTATAGACAGATTATAGACAAAACAATACAGAGTTTCACCAGGAGATTCCATAACAAACAGTTATTTCGACACTGGCGTAAGGTTTAAAAACACGACGTTTCGGGAGCCAACTGCTCCCTTTGTCAAGTGAAGGCAGAATGAAGAGTTCGTGAAAGTTCTAAGCTTATATACCCGTGTGTTGGGAATCCCCATCTGAAGTCATCTGGTGCGGAGCAGTTCCAGCTGGAGAAACCCCAATCGGGGAAACCCTCGCCGGGAAAGCCCCCCGCACCCGACGACATCAGATGAACACCCCCAACTCGAGGTTTTGCAAAAATCCTGTAAGGTTCTGGTAGAGATTTCGCGATATTTATTGCACGACTCCTCAAACCGCAGGTTTCCCATGAAAGATTGAATTGAATGTGAATTTCAGAATTCCAGAAAAAGTCTACTCCCCAGATTCGTCACATTTTGATGTAATATTTTCATCGAATGCCAATCTGGTTCGTGACCTTCTCTGAAGACATGTTCAGCCAACTGGTTTGAATTGTCTACTCTAGCTACCGCACGCATATGCTCCTTCCCTCGTAGACGTATCGATCTTCCCGTCTGTCCAACATACACCTTGTCACAGTCTCCACACGGTATTTGGTAAATAGCACCAGATTTTTCCTCCTCAGGGACGCGATCCTTAACTTTAAGTAATAGATCACGCAGGGTGTAGACAGGTTTGTAGTAGGTCTTAACATTCACATGACCTAGAATTCGAGACAGCTTTTCTGAGACACCCGCTATATAAGACAAAACCACCGATGTCTTCCTAGTCACATCCTCTACATTCCCGTTTCCACCACTAACAAACACCACATTGGTTACGAGCGATAAATTTGCGCGGGTAACCTTTCTTTTTCAACACGCTTTTGTTGCGTCGTAATTCAACATTGCGAAGGTCATCATTACAACAATGTGTAAAGGCTCGTCGGTGCAAGGCTCTAATGACAGATGCTTTGTGTGATGCCGGGTGATGAGAACGAAAGTCAAGATACCTATCAGTATGTGTTGGTTTCCTAAACACCGTAGTCAACAGTCGCCCATCCACATCTCTATTTATCCGAACATCTAAGAAGGGTAATGAACCTCTATCTTCTTCCTATAACGTAAATTGAATATGAGGGTTCAAGCTGTTCAAATAGAGATGAAAATCAACAACTGAAAACCTTGGTAGGATAACAAACGTATCTTTTCCACACCTTAACACGGTAAAAACATCCACCTGAAGCGCTGTTTTCAAACGCTTCTATGTGCAAATTTGCCAGCACATTCGAAACAGACGACCCCTCGCCGTATCTTTATTCTGTCGGTAAAATTTACTTTTGAAGCTGAAAACCGTGGAATTCAAACAAAACTCTAACAGGTCACATATCTCATCAGGACTAAGGATAGTTCTTTCTTCCAGGCTTCCATCATGCCTCAGTCGCTCCAATACCGTTGATACCGCCAAATTAGTTGGAATACAGGTGAAAAGTGAAACAACACTAAAAGGCACCATAGCATCATCGGGAGCGATTTTTACGTTTCTGATAGTGAAAATAAACTCCTCAGAGGTAGACAGCGACCGTTCAGAGGATCCAACAAGAGGAGATAGTATACCTGCAAGATATTTAGAAAGTGCATATGTTGGCGAACTACAAAAACTCACAATAGGTCTAAGAGGAATATCGTGTTTATGGACTTTTGGGAGTCCATAGAACAGCGGTATTCTTCCAGACGAACAACGGAGTCGCGAGTAAAGTTTCTCATCCAGTTTCGACTCTTTGTGAAGTTTTAGCAGGCAACCATTCATCTGCCTCTCAATACAACCAGTAGGGTCTTTATCTACAACGGAATAGGTATCGCCATCATTTAAAAGTGACATTACTTTATCATCGTAAACCGACCTATCCATCACAACAGTAGTACGACCCTTATCTGCCGGTAAAACCGAAACCTCCTCGCTGTCTCGGAGAGCCTTCAGCGCTTTCCGCTCAGGTATAGAAAAATTATCCATAAGTGCCTTACGTTCGAATAAAAACTCTTGAAACCTTCATGCGCACTTCAGCACAGAAGTTTTACAATTACTTAAGCGTCTCTTAGAAAAGTCAAGTACCAAACGGGAGTCCATTCGACCACTGTTCCTGCAGTAGTTTCGTTTGTACTCCGTTCTCAATCTCTCAAGCTTTTGTAGTTCGCCAACATATGCACTTTCTAAATATCTCGCAGGTATACTATACTTGCAGATCGGTGTCTACCTCTGAGGAATTTATTTGCTCTATCAGAAATATGGAAATCGTTCTCGATGATGCCATGGTGTCTTTTGATGTTTCACTTTTCACCTGTATTCCAACAAATTTGGCGGTATCAACAGCATTGGAGCGACTGAGGCATGATGGAAGCCTGGAAGAAAGAACTAGCCTTAGTCCGGAAGAGATATATTGCCTGTTCGAGTTCTGCTTGAATTCCACGGTTTTCGGCTTCAAGGGTAGATTTTACCGACAGAAGAGGTGTACGGCGATGGGGTCACCTGCTTCGAGTGTGGTGGCAAATTTGTGTATGGAGGCATTTGAAAACAGTGCTTTAGATGAGTGAATTTACTGTGTCCAGGTGTGGAAGCGGTATGTCGATGATACTTTCGTTATCCTACCAAGGTCTTCAGTTACTGATTTTCATCTCTATTTGAACAGCTTGAACCCTCATATTCAATTTACATTAGAGGAAGGAAATAACGGTTCATTACCCGTCTTAGATGTTCGGATAAATAGAGATGGGGATGGGCGACTGTTGACTACGGTGTTTAGGAAATCAACGCATACTAATAGGTACCTGGACTTTCGTTCTCATCACCCGGCACCACACAAAGCATTCGTCATTGGAGCATTTCACCAACGAGACTTTACACACTGTTATAATGATGACCTTCGCAATGTTGAATCACGATGCAATAAAAAACGTGTTGAAAAAGAACGGTTACCCGACTAAATTTATCGCTCGTAACTAATGTGGTGTTAGTGGTGGAAACAGGAATGTAGAGGATGAGACTAGGAAGACATCAGTGGTTTTGCCATATGTGGCGGGTGTCTCAGAAAAGCTGTCTCGAATTCTCAGTTGTGTGAATGTTAAGACCTACTACAAACCTGTCTACACCCTGCGTGATCTATTACTTAAAGTTAAGGATCGCGTCCCTGAGGAGGAAAAATCTGGTGCTATTTACCAAATACCGTGTGGAAACTGTTACAAGGTGTATGTTGGACAGACGGGAAGATCGATACGTCTACGAGGGAAGGAGCATATGCGTGCGGTAGCTAGGGGAGACGATTCAAGCCAGTTGGCTGAACATGTCTTCAGGGAGGGTCACGAACCAGATTGGCATTCGATGAAAATATTACATCAGAATGTGACGAATCTGGGGAGTAGACTTTTTCTGGAATCATGGGAAACCTACGGTTTGAGGAGTCGTGCAATAAACATCGCAAAACCTCTACCAGAACCTTACAGGATTTTTGCAAAACCTCGAGTTGGGGGTGTTCATCTGACATCGTCGGGTGCGGGGGGGGGTTCCCCATCTGAAACTGTCCCGCACTAGATGACGTCAGATGGGGATTCCCAACATGCGGGTATATAAGCTTAGGACTTTCACGAACTCTTCATTCTGCCTTCACTTGACAAAGGGAGCAGTTGGCTCCCGAAACGTCGTGTTTTTAAACCTTACGCCAGTGTCAAAATAACTGTTTTTTATAGATTATAGATATCTCATGTCCTAAAATTAAATTTCAACAATATTCCCAATGCTTTTTGGACATTAAACTATATGCATTGGATGCAGCATAACTTTTAGCTTCTTTTCTGGAAACATAATAGGGGACACCTGCCGTTTCCTTTTATAAATCGTATACAACTTTTATAGATTCCTAATTTATTTTAAATTGAATTTGAATATATTGAAGATATCACAACGTAAAATAACACATATTGAAGATACTTCCCGAACATTAATTTATACGCAATAGATGCAACATAGCTGCTGGTTGATGGCCTAAAAATTGAACTGAAGTCACCTGTGGCCTGTGGTTACTGGGGTACAAAAAAATTTCTGAAGTGGGGGGGTTATAGGCTCAATGGGAGGGGGAGATTACAGAATTACAATTAATTTACATATTCCTATGTTACATATATACAAAATTACATTGCAATGGGAGTTACAACCCTATCAAAACCGCCCCTGCCTACGGCAATGACTCTGGTCCTCCCCTTTGCAGAAATCGTAACAAAAATATTTCTTCCATAGACCTCCATTACAAATTGAAGTTCCGAAAACGGTCACTTCTCAACATCTCACCTTCAAAATCCCAACAGATTCCCAATCAACATTAAAAATACTCTTAACTAGCGCTGATAATTTTCATTTATTTCCGAGGGGGATTTTCCATAAGAATTACTATCTTCGCGTTACGGTGAGTAAGTAACAGTTGCCACTGCATAATAAATTAGTTATGCTGCTATTTTCTGCCTTTATTAATCGTGTTTTATGAGGAAAATATGAGCAAATTAAATTAAACATTAATTATGTTTATACAAATAATTATTAATTCAAGTTTTTGATCCGTAAAGGCGGGAAATATTCTAAAAATCTGTCAACTGCTTAGTTGAACGATACTGCTGCCATCTATTAGGAAATATATCAACTTCTGTTTTATTTTGAACAGGCTAAAAGCGAGACAGTCCAACTAATGGATTTTTAGCAGAAACGACATCATAAAAGACAATCGACCAAAACTAGTGAGAAAATAAAATACAAGAAATAAGTCAAATTTCTCCGAAATCTGTTGAGTAGGTAACACCGCTTGACATAAATATAATAAAAGCAATCAGACAACTTTGAGCGGTTTGTTAGATTATTGGTACATGAGCCGGCTTTCGGCTGCGCTAAAGGGCAGCCTTCATCAGATGTATATGGAGCGAATCGAACATACAGCAGATAATATAATTAAGGAATACAAATGGGGAAAACATTACATTATTGTTTTTCCCCATTTGTATTCCTTGATTATAGTATCTGCTGTA